>OX336338.1:600000-892582 GCA_946902875.1 Nematopogon swammerdamellus | reverse complement strand
GGGTGGGGCGGGTGGGGCGGTGGCACGTGGCGAAATCGTACCCTACGATACCGAGCGCACATTGAGCCAGCTACACGTAACCACTAGCACAGCGATTCTCTCACGAAGGGACTCGTGCCGGTTGTGGCCTTTTTTTATGTAACTCGGTATGGGTGGCTGAGTCGGAGGGGCCAAAGCACATGCTCCGACCAGCCAATATCACCTCCGAGAAGGTAGGTGCCATACCGGAGACTTCCCTGGATTGCTGGCTATACTGGACTAGAGGAGAACACAACTGAGGCTGTTATGCGGCCATCTTACATCAGTACGGAGGTACCAACCCAGTCGGCTACATTTGAGCCTACCACCTGGTAAGGGGCAAGGGAAGGGACCTACAGTTTTGCACCGGTTCCGAACGGTGAAGCAGCAGGTGTAGGTATACACGTTTCGTTAGAAAACACTCATTGGTACACGCCGGCCGGATTTAAACCTCGGACCTCTCGCACGAGAAGCCGATGCCCAAACCACTCGGCCGCCCGCCGCTTTTATTAGCCGTGGGCATTGGCCGTATAATCTTTCTTCTGTGCCACACCACACGCTATTCGAGTGCTCGCGCCGCGCCACATCCAAGTTTCAGGGGGGTGGGGGGGGGGGGGGGGGGAGGATATGTGTGCGTACAAGGTATTCGATACGGCAAGCCCAAGATCAAGATCGGTAAATCCCCCCCCACTGAGATTGACGGAGGCACTAAATTATTAAAGGTTTCCTCACAGAGGCTCGTCGTCGCTCGATCGGCTTTGCCGCCGCTCTTTGTCAATAGTCAATACCGGCTCGTGTTTTATTTTTAACGAGGTAGGTCTACATACATAATGCATTTTTTTTTCTTAAATACCTCTTGTATTTCAAGTTGTACGAAGTGATACCGTGGTAACGAATATTCTACCAACACATACACTGTCATCAATCTATCTATCTATACATATAATAAAATCGTAGACTTACCGTGTCTGTACATTAAATATTTTTGCAAAACAATAACGGAGGACAGAAGGAATAAGTAATAGAACGTAAAAATATAGTTTTTGAAATTTTTGTCTGTTTGTCGGTTTGTTGGTTTGTTGGTTTGTTTGATCGTTTGCGTTTGCGATGCGCGCAGCATCACGCAAACACCACTCATTGGATTTAAAATCTAATTACTAAAACATATGAAGCTTTATTCCGAGTAACATTTAGTGTTTATTTCATCAAAATCAACCCACAGAATCAAAAGATATTAATTTTTAAGTTAGGTTAGAAAATATTATTATAGAACCACGCCACCACCGCGCCGCAGCGCAGGGTTTCGTCGTCGCTCGCAGCGCCGCCGCCCCGCCGTGTCGCGCGGAACTTTTGTTTAGTGTCATGGAAAAGAAACACGGCTGGAATTTCGTGTGTGCAGTTTTTATCTGTTTTTATTTTTATAATTATTTATATTTGTATTATTAAATAAAAAAAAAACATATTTTTTTATGATATTTCGACAAATTTGTCGTCTTCAGATAAAATAATTGTTTATTCTCCACATGGAGCGCGCGCTCCACTTTTCTTCGACGACCGTTCACTGCCACATGGCGCGCGCGATCCACTTATTGCGCGCCGCTAGTTTTCTGAACATTGACCATAAAAATTTCCTGACCGATTAATAAAGAAATTTGTTTGATTTGTTGTTTAAACTATTTGATTGTTTGATTAACAAATTCTACCAATTTTTCTACCAAAAAACTGAATACTGGTATTATTTCTTGGTTAAACTTACTAGTAACTATTCTCAGACACGACTGGGAACACAATCACCTTCACACAGAAAATAAATAATAAAGTTGACAAAAAATAAAATTTCACTTTTGGCAGCTGACATTTCCACTGACACTGGAATAGACAACGATTGTACCCGTAAACGTAGTTCGGTATTCGATAGTTCGTTTCATTGCGCTTATTTTGGTATGCGACATATAAGGCGAAATTATGCAGTTTTGGTCAGAAAAAATCGAAAAAAAATGTCGAGTGTGTTTTGTTTTGCCTGGAGTTAAAAAAATTGGTCTGTGCTTCTAAATACGTGAATCCTGAAGTGTTTGGTATCACTGAACGCGTAATTTCAGTACAAACAAGACTGAATAACGAGTATTGATGGATCAATCGATTCAGGCGGGATATTCGAATTTGTGCGGGAGCGCGCGCGCCAAAATTTCGCGTTTTTGAGCGCCGCTAAAAGAACCTGGGAGCCAAGGGAGTAGGACTATTTAGTACGTCTGAGCGTCAAAGGGTTTAATAAGTCAACTAACGAATGACAGATGGCGTTGTTATCTGGTAATTACATTTATTAGTTCTTTTATCCTCTCATTTCATTTTTAGGTTTCCGTATCCGGTACGGGACCCTATTACTAAGCTACGCCGGCCGTCCATCTGTCTGTCTGTCCGTCCGTCCGTCTGTCTGTCTGAGCTGAGAACTGTATTTCTTGAACCGTAATAGGTAGCCCGTTGAAATTTTCACAGAATATTAATAAGTCAACTAATGAATGACAGATGGCGTTGTTATCTGGTAATTACATTTATTAGTTCTTATAACCTTTCATTTCATTTGAGTGCTCCGTATCCGGTACGGGACCCTATTACTAAGCCTACGCCGTCCCTCTCTCTGTCTGTCTGTCCGTCCGTCCGTCTGTCTGTCCGAGGGCTGTATCTCTTGAACCGTAATAGGTAGCCCGTTGAAAGGAGAATGGGCAAAAGTGGTCCAAGAGCCTCCACGATTGAGACATGTGCCAAAGTGAAGGCCCTTATGGTTACTTCAAAGTGACAGATGGGCATCAAAATCGGTCCTGGTGATTTTGAGAAAAAAATACTTTTTATTTTATCATGAAATGTAAACTAAGTACGTTAAAGACTGCTGCTGTGCTCCAAAGTCGTTTTGTACAAAATATGGATTGGTTGTAACTACACACTACTGTCTACATTCCCTAAGGGCCTGTTTGATAAAAAAAATAAGGGCCTGTTTCATAAAAAATATATTGTACATAAATGTTTTTTATGAAAAAGACCCCAGATCTCGATTGTAAGGGTAGGTATCACAATTATTATATAAAATAAAACAAAAGAAAACATACTTAATCAAACATTTTTATTCAAAACAGTCAGTCTTACACTTATGCCTGCCTTTCTATACCAATCGATATATATATATATTTTATTTCCAAATATATTTAACACATTTAAAATCCAGGGAAAAAAGGGGAAAAATTCAATCAAGGCACACCCGGTCGCGAAAGTATTACTCTTATATTGTAATAAAAGGCAATACCATAGGCTAGGGTGCCATTGAGCACTATTATTGTTCGTGCAAAGCAGGGAAACGCACAGTGGGATGCTGCGCCCATGTCATGGTGATAGCTTGGTACCTTGGGTATGCTCGTTACGAGGAAGCCGTGCATCAACCTGCTAGATTTTTAGATCTGACATTAGACGAATATCTATAGAAAGGCAGGCATAAGTGTAACTGACTGTTTTGAATAAAAATGTTTGATTAAGTATGTTTTCTTTTGTTTTATTTTTCATAATAATTGTGATACCTGCGCTTTCATGATAAAATAAAAAGTATTTTTTTTTTCAAAATCACCAGGACCGATTTTGATGCCCATCTGTCACTTTGAAGTAACCATAAGGGCCTTCACTTTGGCACATGTCTCAATCGTGGAGGCTCTTGGACCAAGCTCCATACATTTTTGCCCATTGTCTTTTTCACAGAATATGTGTTATTATGGCCGATATAACAACAAATAATAAAAATAAGAAAAAGTAAAAAAGGGTCACGTTGCGTTTTATAACAGGCTGAGAAAGATCAAGTCCACGCGGACGTAGTCGCGGGCACAGCTAGTACTAATAATAAATCTGTAAGGGATGGTCATGGAGTAAGTTACTTTTTTTTATGAGATATTGCGTTTGTAGACTCTATGTATTATATATTAAAACTAAATTGATGATTTTTAGAAATCTTTTCTGTCTGTCTGTCCGTCCATCCGCCTGTCTGTCCGAGGGCTGTATCTCTTGAACCGTAATAGGTAGCCTGTTGAAATTTTCACAGAATATGTTTTATTATGGCCGATATAACAACAAATAATAAAAATTTGAAAAAGTAAAAAATTCACTGGGGTTCCCATAGAAGAAACCAAATAGTGTATGAGCGCCATCTAACGAAAAGAGTATGAAGCATTTTAACTAATCATGAATTTTTAACTAATATGAAGCATTTCATAAACACCCCATAGATGGCGTGAGTGGCGCTGACCATGACATGGCGATACGGAACCCTCGGTGCGCGAGTTCGACTCGCACTTGGGCGGTTTTTTTTCATACAGCTTATGTTACTCTGGCGGTATCGCCTTAGGCAAATCAGTGGCAACAATGAATGACTTAATTAAATGAACAGTTTTTAATATATTGTCAAAAAGCTGATTTTCTTCGCAGACTTAAATAAAACTTGACTGGATTTCGAGTTAGGCTCACGGCGAAATGTACCTACAGGTTTTCCTTACTTAAAATCCGCGCTTCCGATGAAGCCCTTGGATGCGTTGAAGCCGGTGGAAAAAAAAGTTATAACTTTTTTCCGAATTAAACTTTTTCCAATTAAGATTCCAAGGAAAATTATAAATTCCGAGAAATTATTCCTTCCTCTCAGTATTGTATATATTTTGTAGCCACCTACATTCAAATACTGGCGATACACTTTGTGGAACCTTGTTGCGCTTTCTGAAATTAGCACACGTGAAATCATCACGCAACAATCAGATTAAGCAGAGTAATTTGTGTTGAGCTGCAAGAACTCGGGAAGAGTACAGCACAACATCGTGCACCACCTTTAGACAATTGTTACAGTCTTACAGTAGGACAAGATAAGTATCAAGCAGCAAGTAAGGCTCGAAGATAGCTAACATTTGCTTTTTTTTGGAAGGACTGGTGATAGATGGGTATCCCGTCGCCATTTATCACGGCATATTGTTTTAATAGTATACTTAGATATAGGGCTTCACAGTCCACATTGTAATGTAACATACAAACAAATAAAAAAAAAAACGGCACGCCTGTTTCCCAGTGGGGTAGGCAGAGACAACGGATCTCCACGTGCCACGCCACGGTCGTGGCACACTTCTGCCGCCTCCCCCACTCTCATAATGTTCTCCATACATGCTCTGACTGAACTGAACGGAAAACACGAACTATTTACATAGCCGTTTCGACCGACGTTTCATTCAGTGCGATGGTACCAAGCGGGATAAACCCTACCACCTAGTAAGGTAAGAAGGGAAGGGACCTACAGTTTTACGTGGAATCCGAACCACGGTCAGCCTCCAACGGTCGAGCGGTCACCCATCCAAGTACTGACCGCGCCCAGGTGTCGACCGACCGCACCACTGAGCTACCGAGGCTGACAATTCAGCTGCGATCAGATTGGAATTCGTTACGATTCGGACGTATTCGGCAAGCGACCGCAGGAACGAGGTCAAGGACAAAGAGTATATTTCGGAACAACTAATCATCAGCTTGTCACACACACTCGCGGGAAATATAAAATGAAGAAAAACCTAAAAATACGAACATTCAAAATGCCTTACCGGTGTTTTTCCGCTAACCAAGCGGGTAAAACCATGCGATTGAAAATGTCTTTTCGATCGCTTCAGTATAATCCCCGATTTCCCGCGAGAGTGTGATTGTTATTTCCGTCCAGTTTAGTGTAGCCGACATGAAATGAAGGGAAGCACTGACATGGCACCTAGTTCACCCTGTGTTATGGGCTGACATCACGGATGTTGTAGGTGATGTAGCCAAACGTGTCAGGTTCAATAAAAAAAAAAAAATTAATAAAAATGTGAAAGTTTAGGTTGTCAAATGACGCGTATCGATGAGAGACTTCAAGATGGTAAAAATAAATTTAAAAAGTTTTGAGAAAATCGCAAAAAACCTCTTAAAATCGCCGTTTTTAGGGGGTTTAAAAGGGCACTTTTAAACATATTTCTAAATATATATTTTAAACTTTTATATTTTTATATAGTACATTGACTCAATATCGGGGGATGTATTTTTATTTTTGAAAAAAAAAGTGAAAAATTTGGTATTATGATTTTTTTATTTTTGTAAATTGACGTTTTTCTTATATTTCAATACGCCCTAAAAGTAATTTTCAATGTACCCGAAGATCATATGATCTGAACTTGATCATGTGAAACTAAAAAGTGTATGCGCGCCATCTACCGAAAACAGTATGAAGCAGCGCTGACCATGACATGGCGATACGGAACCCTCGGTGCGCGAGTTCGACTCGCACTTGGCCGGTTTTTTTGACGTAGCCGAGATTTAAATGAATTGGTATTAGGTGGCATAGTTGGTAGGTTGAACTTTGTATAAAGTTTCATAGGTTGGTAAGGACTTCGTTAGATGAACACTAGTACACATTACAGAGAAGTACAGAGAAAGAGAAACCGCTCGGCATTAGTTGCTAGGATGAACGGAGTGTAATGAACTGATTATTGAATTCTACAATTTATTATGATTTTGAATGATTTACTGATTAATATGAAATTTACATATTTTTATTGAATTGACTTTTATTATATTGTAAAATATTGACTATTCTATTTCATTGATTAACCCTATGACTATTTTAATTTTAATATTGACTGTTGTATGGCTTTTTTATTTTTATTATAATATATATATATTTTTTTAATACATACCTTATTGAATTGACAAGATTTAATTGTATTGCTTTATGAAGACGATATATTTATATGTATAATATATGCTTTAATATTTAGTGTGTGCTAAAAGGAAAAAGGAAAAAAGAAATGTTTACTTAAATTAGAGATTATAATGTACATGATTATTTTATTAGTTGAGCGGCTATGTAACGAATTTGGAAATTTTATGGAATTGAATGTTTGTGATTATGTAAATTTATAAAATGTTTGTCATACCAGTGCATGGTTATTAAGGAATACGAATACGAATACATAGGTACCTTCAGCGAAGTTATTACTGAGCTGCAGCGCGCTTCGTTCTATATCGGGGTCAAATAATTTCATAACGTTGACTTTTAAATCTGGCGTCGCCGCGCCGCCGCGCCACCGCGCCGACCGCCTGGGAGTAATCCCCTTACGAAACACTTTTCATGCCTAGATTGAGACTCGCGTCACTTGAGTAAAAGCAACAGTTACTCTTACGCCTTAACTCTCCGAAAATACAGCCTGGCGTTTTTCAAAAGGGGCGTGAATAGGCCCCTGTTAGGCCGGCATGGCATTCGCAATCCCCGTGCATCACAGAATGTCCATGGGCATCGTTAGACATCTACTTGTAGGTGAAACGATGCCACATGTCGCTCTATCCATAAAAAAATGCAGCGGCACGACCGATGCATGATTGCTCATCTAACCATGATTGCTCTGATCTGTGTACACTGATTTTATAATCATCGCAATCGTGTCATCAAACCTTTCATACTTCACTGTTGGTGCAGGCGTATTTTCACAGACTTATCAAATACATGCATACCACATGGTATTTATGTAATTTGTACCGGCACTGATGTATCGTACCGATGGAATGTATGATGGAATACTGTAGCCACATTTGGGAAGGCAGTCCCCAGTATCTGTTGGCGTCCTTGGACTCAATACAGCGCCGAGCCGTCCGTCTTGTGGAAGGCCCAAAACTCACTTGATGGTCTGGAGTATCTGAGCCATAGACGATTTGTAGGGTCACTCAATCTGTTCTACATTTACTATCATGGACGCTGCTCGGGGGAATTTGCATCCCTTATTCCTTCCTACCTTCGCAGCACTCGTCACAGAGAAACTCAACACCCTTTTATTGTTGCCATTGAGATTTTGAGAACATATCGGTTCTCAAAATCGTTTCTCTGGCGCACCGTAAGGGCGTGGAACTGTCTTCCGGCGAGTGTGTTTTCCGAATCCTTTAACCTCGGTGTTTTCAAACCGTAGACGGAAAAATCGAAGGCCTAGCAACAGTCCGCAAATCTGTCGGTAGGCGCCTCTCTGAGCGTGAATTCGCGAGGTTACCTATGTATTTTTTGCTCTTTCGACTGCACCATTGGTCCCTCGGAACTGGGAAATTGCTTCGAAACTGGGTGGCTGTGTCCGAGGTCGAAGCCTCAGGCGCAGTTAATTTCACCGCCGAGGAGGTGCCAGTCCGGCTTGGGGGTGGACTAATGTCGTTGGGGAAAGGCTATTAACCCGCGATTTGAAGATCCGTGGATTGTAGGAGTGGCGAAAGCTGATATTCCCTGGGAGCCCGTTCCACACCTTTGCAGTGCGGCACAAGAACGATTTAGAGAATCGTGCAGTTCGAAGAACTCTTCTGTCGTCTGTTACAAAGGGGTGTTCCGCGAGAGTATGGCGGGTTTGGCGAAGGCGAGCCAATGTCAACAACAAAAGGGTGATGAGTCTCTCTGCGACGAGTCATGCGGAGATAGGACTGGTGGCAGGGGAATTAGGGATGCTATTTATACGTTGCCGCCCGATTTTTACAAAATGATATTAATGACGGTCGGCGAGACTATAAAATCATCTCGATACTGTTTCCCGTCGAGATAATGTTATTTATTATTTATCGTTTAAAAGTAATCTTGGCGATTACAGCTATCTTTATTTATTTTATCTGGAGGAAATTTGTACAACGAGCCCGGAACAGAATAGCTATAAATATTGAATGTTTATTCTCTCGAGGAGCCGATGGTAGAGGATGAACTGAACGCGGCCCGAACGAACAAAGTGGAGCCTTAATTGTGATAATATTGTGTTAAATTAAGTCCAAAATGTTTAAAACGCGTTGCTTTCATCGCAGATAAAACACGTCCGCCACACGAATAACCCCCTTGAATTTCAAAGCCTAACAACCCTTTCATCTGTCTCGTGTGAAATGCTCTATGATAACTTTAAATTATGTATTCTGTAGCGGGGAAAAAATTTATTTCCACATCGTGAGTCATTTGGAATTCAAGTGAGGCAACTTCTGATCACAGATTCCACTCGCCGCCGCACCCTCCGCCGCCCCACCGACACAGGCCACCGCCTTTCAATACCGGACATACCGCACCCATTCCTAGCGCGGTGCATGAAGTTCAATACTCCAGTCCTTCGGAGAGAAAATTAATAGAGGCGGGATGAGGGAAGCAAATTTGTTCCACGAAAGTTAAAGTTAGTAATGTTTAGATAGTAAAGTTTACCTTATAGTCCATACGTTAGTTTTGTATTTAGTTGGTAACAATCCGGTGTGACAGAATTTGTGAATTGTTTCTTATGTAAACCAACATGGGTGGCTGTGCCAAGAGACCAATGGTGCAGTCAACAGAGCCAAAATCACCTCTCCTCGCGAAACCACGCTCAGTTAGGTGCTGTGTCGGCAGATTTGCAGACATGGCACCTATGGATGCTAATACGACGTTTGAAGACACCCAGGTTAAAGGATTCAGGAAATACACTCGCCGGAAGACAGTTCCACACCCTAGCGGTGCGACAAAGAAGCGATCTAGAGAACCGGTGGGTTCTCAAAAGCCCAATGTCAACAACAAAAGGGTGCTGAGTCTCTGTGCGACGAGTCATGCGGAGATAGGACGGGTGGTAGGGAATAAGGGATGCTAGTTCCACAGAGCAGCGTCCGTAATAGTAAATAGAATAAGCGAAACTACAAATCGTCTGTGACTCAGAGTTTTTTATGTTTTACAGTTTTTTATGAGACTGTGCCTGTATTTATTTTTTCCTCGAAGAATGCAGTCACACAAACCGCATAACATAGCGCATTGCGCGGGGGATGATCCACCCCGCGTTAGTGCAAGGCGTCCACAAAACAACATTCAGCTCACATGAATGCATTTTTATATTTTCCACCATTTCCTAGGAAATTTGAAAAATCCTTTTAAAGAAAAACTTCGTTCAGGGAAGGTTTCCGTGGTTATTTCCGACGTTTGCATCACCACCCGCGCGCGCCTTCGTGTCTTACCTCGCACCCCACGACACCCGCGCGTGAATCGGGATCTGTGATCACTTTAGAAAATCGAAGGTACAAGTTTCCGTATGGATACTGAACCCTAAAAATATGTCCCATTTGTATGTGAGGCTTTCCGGCTTTTTATTTTAGAGTTAAGATATGAATAGTTTTATCCACGGGCGAATGTTACTCGCGAGCGCGTCCCCACCTAAACGCTAGAAACACTTAGCGTAACTTTTAACGACTTTTAGCGACAGGCAACCCGACATGCAACACAAAAACCTTGTTAGAGAAAATACTCTCATGAAATATTTAAACAAAGTCACAGACGTTTTGTAGGTTCATCTTCCCCACCCACCTCCTTCCTACCTCTCACTTTTTCCCCTCCTCCCTCTTACTTACCCTCTTCCTCCTTCCTCCCCTCCCTCCCTCCTCCCTCCCCTGCCTCCCTCCTCTCTCGCCTCACTCGCTCCTCCCTTCCTATCTCCCCTCTTCTCCAATTCACCCCTCCTTTCTCCCCCTAGCTCTCCCTCCTTCCGACACTTCTATCCCTCCCTATCTCAGTCATCGTTCAACCATCTAAACCCCGCCGCTTCCCCCTCCCTCCCTCACCCCTGCCCCTCGTTCGTCGCCCCTCTTCTCAACGCCCCCTCCCTCATCTCCCACCCATCTTACACACCTCCCATACCCTAAATCCCTTCCACCTGCTCCATCTCCCTACCCCCCTCCCCTACCTCCCCGCCCCTCCCACCGTCCTCCCTCCCTCCCCGTTCATACCTACCTCCCCCCCCTCGTCCCTGCCCAACCCACACCTATCCGTCCCCAGCCTTTATCGCCCCTCCCTTCCATCCCCACCCCTCCATCACCGCCCCTCCTCCTCCTTCACCCATCCTCCTTAAACCTTCCCTCTTCATATTTCATTCCCTATTTCACCCCCTTCCGTTTTTTTTTTTTTTATAAAACGTAATCCCCAGGATGCAATCTACCTTCTTCCCTAAATTGTATCTAAATATTTATAGTATAGTATATATCTAACATCGCTCCTACCAAACCAACAACCATTCGACACTAAATTCTGTTCATACTATACTTTCCTATACTTTCTTTGATACTGCTCAGTCCTAAGGCTATTTCGCGTGATGGTATATAGCCTATAGTGTGCTTCAAGAACTATCTTTACATTGGTGCAAACTACATCAAAATCTTTTCGGTGGTTCCGGAGTTGACCTCAAAACATACAACAGACAGACGTTCCCTTTTATAAAAAGTAGAAGAAGAAGATAGAGAAAAAGTAGAGATTAGTTTGTAGTTTATCTTAATGCATTACTTAAAACATTGCCTCAAACTATTCTTGTACATATTAAATAGATATAGGTATAATAGAATGCCTCACGGCATTAAGCTCACCTATTGTGCCTAATTTGTATAAATTGGTGTTCAATAACGAATGTATATCCTTATTTCAAAATTAGATTATAATTTACTTGCTTTTTCATACTGAAATATGACAATTTTGAAAAATAAAAAATTTAAACAAAAATAAAAAATTAAATTAAAATTCTCAATTTTCCAGTGTATGCATACACGAAAACCATTTTAACTACTCACACTGCAAGATAAAGACGACACGAAACTCGCGTAATGGAAAATCTAAAAAAATCCTAACTCCCAAAATTTTCACTTTTTTCAAACAATTCAAAAAACATCCCCAGATATTTAGTCAATCTACAATATAAAAATATAAAAGTTTAAAATATGTATTTAGAAATATGTTTAAAAGTGCCCTTTTTAAACCCCCTAAAAACGGCTATTTTAAGCGGTTTTTTGCGATTTTCTCAAAAACTCTAAAATTTCTTAAAAAAAAAATTTCACTGTCCTCTAGCTCTCGTCGATACGCGTCATTTGAGACCCTAAATATTCACGTAACCTTAAAACTCACGACACCAGGGCTAATTCGCACTTTTTCTGAAATCGGGCCCTATACTGAAGCGATAGAAAAGACATTTCCAATGTCAAAAGTATCCTTCGATCCACTAGTGGATCAAGCTGTGGAACAAAGTGGACGCACCGATATCTCCGAAGTACTCGTAGAGAAACTGAATATCATTTTGTTAACCCCGACGCAAAAGTAGGGTTGTTATAAGTTTGACGCCTCCGTCTGTCTGTTTGTTTGCGTGTGTGTCTGTCTGTGGCATCGTAGCTCCCAAACGGGTGGGCCGATTTGGATGCGGCTTTTATTAGAAAGCTCGTTTAATCGGGATGGTTTTATCTATGTTAGTAATCAAGTCATTATAAAGTAATTTTTTAATTGTAGACAACGTTTCTCAAAGTCGTTTCTGTGTCGCACCACTAGGGGTGTGAAATTGTCTACCGGCGAGTGAGTTCCCGACTTCTTCAACATGGAGGTTTTCAAACGTCACATCAATACGCCGCCGGACAGCCCCACAATAGACCGCAACTACGTACTGGTATGACACCTCGAGCGGTTTCGCGAGGGGATGTGAAATTGACTCCATCGAGCGAGCTTTCAAAATGGTTTACTCAGAAGTCTTAGGCTACATCTTGTAAAATTTTCAGAATCATACAAATTCATACTTGACTTCGGAAATAGAGCATACATTTTCTTTGTGGTTTTAATATTCTTCAACTTGAAATTTAATTCATCGATACTTCTATAGAAACCGATTTCAAATAAAACTCTCATTTTCACGTATTAAGACAAACAAAACTTTAAAATTTAATCCGATTACGGTTTTGGGTAAAAATCAATAATTCTAATCGTTAGATGAACGGAAGATCAGAAAACAGACGTATGACCAAAAGCTAGTATGACATTATGCTCCTTTTTTATTCGACTGCGACAAAGCCAACATGAGTTTAGCGCGTATTAGTATGCATGTATCTAAAGCAACTGGACCGATTTTAAGAAGTAACGTGTCATTTCATTCGTCTCATGATGTCATACCGAAAGTAAATGACACTTTGCAAAAATTCAAAAAATCACAAATCTATTTTGTATCTAACCTAACCTAAGCGGCCTAACTCACATTACCAACCTCTAAAATTACATGGCATATAAACACAACACTGAAACTATTTAAAGATAAGTACGCACAAGAAAAATAAAACTAAAGCGGACAAATGTTTTTGGATCTCCTGTAAAGTTGTGATTTTCAGTTAGTCCTTTTTCATAATAAGAGGGCCAGAATTATTATTACCAAATTATTTTTTTAAATTCTTTGGAGTAATTTTAATTTAGCAGGTATAAGAATTAAACTTTTATTTTACTTTTGAAATATAACACCGAATCCATACATTATATTACAAATAATATATTACTAATTTCCACTGACGTTCAGAATACATTATTAAAAATTTTTTTTATATAATTTTTTAGTATTTCACGATATTAATTCAACATTTCTTACTACTTCAAACTCTTCGCCTTTATTAGTTGTAAACTAGTTAGGGTTCCGTATCCGTCGTGCGGGACCCTATTACTAAGCCTACGCCGTCTGTCTGTCTGTCTGTCCGAGGGCTATAATCTCTTGAACCTTAATAAGTAGCCTGTTAAAATTTTCACAGAATATGTATTATTATGGCCGATATAACAAATAATAAAAATAAGAAAAATTAAAAAAATCAAGGGGTCCCCATAAATGAAACTAAAAAGTGTATGCGCGCCATCTACCGAATAGAGTATGAAGCATTTAACTAATACATAGATGGCGTGAGTGGCGCTAACCATGACATGGCGATACGGAACCCTCGCTGCGCGAGTTCAACTCATACTTGCCCGGTTTTTTTACATAGTGAACTATCAGATACTATGTAGCAATAAAGAAACTACAATATAGGTAATGTTATTATGTCGCTAAAGTTGCACAATTTTCCCTCGAAGGCACTTCGCATTTTTCTCCCTTGCCTCAAACAATAAAATTGCCTATTACACCGGGTTTATTGTTTTCGAGCACCTGGCAAGTAGAGTCACCACGCACCCGGGAATGATCCGGACAAACTGGGAATAAAAAAAAAATCGCAATCGCACGCCATGTCCGGCGGCGGCGTCGGCATCCGCTTTACTGCATAGAAAGATAGTGACTTATTGGTAGCCGCTATCGCAGGCCAAATTGAACAAAAAATGTCCACTGTTTTAAAATACATAGATAATATTATAAAAGCCTCTTAAGGGTCAACGTATTTTGTCTGTGTGCGTGCGTTAAAGGGTTCCGTATATTGAATCAAAATAAGATATTTTTGAATATAAATTAATACATAATTTTAACTTAGTATGAAATTAACCTAATGAAGAACATTATAAAAATAAACGAAACTAAATAAATGTAAGGTGGAAAGAAGGAGGAAGCGGGGTGGGTGCTAACACTGTGCCGTTGACGGATAGAGAAAGGGGGGAAATTTAGGCAATGAAATAAATAAATCTGTGGTTTTATTATCCAAGATTGTTATTTCCGATAATAATTTAAGGTATTTCCGAATGCGTAAAAGTCGCTAGCCTATTTGGGTGCCTCAAGTAAACAAAAAAAAAAACCGGCCAAGTGCGAGTCGAACTCGCGCACCGAGGGTTCCGTATCGCCATGTCATGGTTAGCGCCACTCACGCCATTTATGGCGTGTTATGAAATGCTTCATATTAGTTAAATGTGATGATTAGTTAAAATGATTCATACTCTATTCGGTAGATGGCGTGCGCGCATACACTTTTTGGTTTCTTTTAAAATAAAATTCTTCTTCTAAAATTCACGGGGGTTCCCCCGTGAATTTTTCACTTTTTCTTATTTTTATTATTTGTTGTTATATCGGCCATAATAACATATATTCTGTGTAAATTTCAACGGGCTACCTATTACGGTTCAAGAGATACAGCCCTTGGACATACGGACGGACGGACAGACAGACAGACGGCGTAGACTTAGTAATAGGGTCCCGTACCGGGCACGGAACCTTAAAAATCATGTCGATATGTGCTGCTTTTTTTATTTTGGTTACATAATGGTTACGTCCCTTCTGTTTTAACACATCAACGACCATAACAGCGAGCGTCGCACTGGCATGACTACTATTTAAAATTAGTTTTAATATTGTAATATAGTAATATTGTAAAAAAAATCCTTTCTGTAAAAGTTTTAAAATGAAATTAGTATCATTAGGTTTTTATTGTCTTTCATCCGTGCTTATTCATGATTGTGTTTGATTTTATTTAGACATGTACGTACAAATAAGTGATGTCACATTCTCAAACCTCGAAAGAAGGTTTTTTTTTTATGGAAACTGACACGGTTGGCTACATCACCTACAACATCCGTGATGTCAGCCCATAACACCGGGTGAACTTGGTGCCAGGTCAGTGCTTCCCTTCGGTCGTGCCGGCTACACTGAACTGGACGGAAAACACAAACTATTTACATAGCCGTTTCGACCAACCTTTCATTCAGTGCGGTGGTACCAACCCGGGCGGGTTAAACCCTACCACCTAGGGATATAAGAAGGTAATATCCCTTCAGGTTCAGTCGCATTTATAATTAAACAGTGCCTGTATGCACTATTTTATTTTAACTCAGTACTTCAAGTTCAGGGCATTATCAACTGTGTCATGCTGCAGATGTTTTGTCCGGGAATGAACCAAAGAAAAGCTGGCGACCGTACTGTCAAACGCTGTGGGCGGCGCGGAGGTGCGCGGGCGGCGGCGGCGTGGATGGTAAGGGGTGGCGGGCGAGGTGGCAGGGTACGGAGAGGCGGCTAAGGGGGGGGGGGGGGGGGGGGGGGGGGGGGATGGTAGTCACGAGGCCCAAAGAGATGCAAGACAACTAGAGTTTGCCTTTGAGAGTCTTCAGCACGGTCAACATCATACATAACATTCAAATTCGGATATTTATTTCACCAAAGATCAAACAACGTTTTAACAATAAAATTATTATTGTTCATTGACACAAACGCGTGAACAGTATCTATTGTTCGCCTTCATAATTAATTTAAGGAAGAACCGGGTGAGAACCTTACAGAGTTTATTTTCAAATATTCACTAAGCATATTTAATTCACGTTAATTAATTAATATGTACGTGTAAAAAAATAATCACAGTCAAGGTCCTACAATGTTCTTTAGGATCGGTTACCAAACTCCAAGTACTACCTTGTCATTAGCAGTAGCGTAATAGGAAAATTTAGGCAATAAAAACCATCTTTACTTCTCTATACAATCACAATTAATTTTGTTCCATTACATATTCTGAAAGTATTTCTGCAAATTTATAATAACATGAATTTTTAAGAATTAATGAAAAAGTGTATGCGTATTTTTTTTAAGAGACAGCTTAATAGTATTTTAAACGGAATTTCAAAATAAAATTCTTCCATCGCCTTACGTTTGACCTAAAATACGTTTATTAATAGAATAAGCGATATTGAAAGATCTTTGAAGATGCAATTCAAAGAAGATGCGTTTGGCCACTATTTTTAGAGCCTTGGGAAAGATGCAAGTGCATTAATCATATCTTTTTCCATCATATACTTAATACGAAGATAGACTTCAATGTTTTTTTTTTAATTGAAACTGACATGGTGTGCTTCATCACCTACATAAAATACCCGTGACGTCAGCCCATAACCCCTTCGGAAACAAGGTGCCATGTCAGTTCTTCTCTCTTGGTCGTGCCAGCTATACTAGAATGGAAAACACGAACTATTTGCACAGCTGCTTCGTACGATTCTCCTTTCAGTGCGGTGGTATCAATCCGGTCGGGTTAAACATTACCATCTAGCTAAAGATAAATACGTACAGTTTTAGGTGGAATCCGGATCAAGGTCAGTCAGCTTGTTTTAATGAGAGTCACTTGAATATTATATTATTTTGTAAAGGATCGCGACCCTCGCATATGAACGAATCTCCATGGGCCTCGTTAGACACCTCATGGGTTTATATAAAAAAGGCCCTTTTAAGTTTAGCCAGGCAACCCAACATTTAACCAAGCCAACATTTAATGGGACGGCTGTTTATGTTCTGTGGGCGGGGGCGTCAATATAGCGCGGCCTTCTTCCTACTCCGCCACGTAAAACAACAGTAATTTTCTAGTTAGTATACGGCCCACGCAGGATAGAGTAGAGAGGAGTTGTTGCTAGTTCAAATTTCTAGAAAAAAAAACGTGTGTCGCCAGTGCGGGGAGCAGCGGGCGTGAGTGTGACACGACTTCGTGGTCCGTGATAGTAGATGTGATAGTACTCTGGACCACTTCGATGGTTTATGCGCCCAGTTGGAGAGCGCGTGCCCAATTAGCTTAGACCAACTGTTCTCTATAAAACAAAAAAAAAGCGGCCAAGTGCGAGTTGAATGAACTCGCGCACCGAGGGTTCCGTATCGCCATGTGATAGTTAGCGCCACTCACGCCATCTATGGCGTGTTATAATGCTTCATATTAGTTAAATGTCATGATTAGTTAAAATGTTTCATACTATTTTCGGTAGCTGGCGCGCGCGCATACACTTTTTAGTTTCTTCTATGGGAAACCCTTAGCACCTTGTGTAAATTTTCTAATGTACTTGTTACTGTTTAATGTTTACTGGAGCAATCAAGCATTTTCCATCTATCTATCTATCTATTTCTACTTTCTCCCTCCCGATAGTAAGTTATACGGTCACACTAAAATGTCAGAACATTGTACGTCAGTGTTGGTGGGCGTACGTATAGTTGATGGCATGACTGGATTAAGGAGAGGTTTATTCGAGTGGCGACAAAGTGGCGAAATGAAGTCGTAGGTATCGGCATAAAAATCTTCTAAGGGAAAAAAATGTTATAAACATATTTTTACACAGATAGACATAATATCTATCTTGGATTTTGCCGAATTGAGCGGCGGCCGTCGCGGTGGTGTTAGCTTCGAACTCTCCATCTCAAAATCTGTGGTTCGAATCTGGCCAAAGAGTTTTTTTGATTGATAAAATGTACGTTCACCTACACCAGCACAGCTGCTTCAGATTCAGATATTTATTTCGCCATAAAGAACACACAACAATAACAATATTTCATTGAGACATTCACACACATTTCATTGAGCATATTCAGTATGGTTCGTCATAATGTTTTTTTCGTCATATCCCGTTCAGCAATGCAATCTATAAGGAAGAACCGGGTAAGAAACCTTACAGAGCTTTAAAGGACCACCCCTGAGATATACCTACCCTACTCATGAAAAAAAAAATCATTAAAATTGGTTGAGAATTGGCGGAGAAATCGAGTAACATACTCGTACACACAAAAAAAAACATACAGACGAATTGAGAACCTCCTCCTTTGTGGAAGTCGGTTGAAAAGAAAATAAAAGATAGTAAAATACAAGTCACCATTCGGATCCGGTCCAAGTAGGTTTTTTTTTTTATTTTTTTTTATGGGAACTGACACGGTTGGCTACATCACCCACAACATCCGTGATGTCAGCCCATAACACCGGGTGAACTTGGTGCCACGTCAGCCTTCCCTTCGGTCGTGCCGGCTACACTGAACTGGACGGAAAACACAAACCATTTACATAGCCGCTTCGACCGACCTTTCATTCAGTGCGGTGGTACCAACCCGGGCGGGTTAAACCCTACCACCTAGTAATATAAGAAGGGAGTCATATCCCTTAGTCGCCTTTTACGACATACACGGGGAGAGATGCAGTGGGGCTATTCTTTTAAAGTACCGGCCCCACACGGTACATAATAGGTACGTAATTCATACGGTAGGTAATTTCTCTTGCCCCGTACTAGGTGGTAGAGCGTCGTCCCTGTCGCACGAACTCGCACCTCTCTGTGCGACAGGGACGACGCTCTACGACCCGATTGTCTCTTTCTAAAGCTCAATTATTTGCTGCCGGGAAGCATATTTCCAAAGTCTATGGGTGAGTTGCTTTGATTGGTCGATGCCAGTTTGGCGGGAAATTTAAATTTCGGAAGTATTTGAAATGCACTATGTGAGTATTCTCCGTTTTGGTGGTTTAAAAAAAAATAACCAGGGTTAAATTATAGAAGATGCGTCGCTATTTAACCCTAACCTAATGTTGAGGCGGCGCATGTCGTTTTTGTTACGTTTGTATTTCCGAAAATAAAGTTTTCTTAGGTGTTTATAAAAAAAAACATAACCTAATTTTAACACCCTAACATTGCTAAAAAAAAAACAAAACACATTTTGACAAAAGGGAATCGAACCCATGGTCGAGATCGAAAAAATAAAAACCATACACCGTACCACTGAGCCACCAAATCACATTGAACGACCTAACGAATATCGGATTCAGTAGGTTCGCTAGGAGTGCCGGAGGCGGAGCCAGAAGAAATTTAAATTTCCCGCCAAACTGGCATCGACCAATCAGAGCCACTCACTCTATAGACTTTGGATATATGCTGCCGGGAACTGTACCTACATACATACACAGACGCTGAATCCCGACAATCGGGGTAAGCAGATTAATCGGTGTTGTGCTGCAAGAACTCTGTTAAATTACAGCACACACAATCACGTTTCGCAAAGTATTCGAACAAGATTCAATCGACCAAGCAGCAAGTAAGGCACGAAGACCATCGATGACTCACCTGCTGCATGACTCGGTGGAAGCCTGTCGCCCTTTAGCGCGACATCTTGTCCCTTAGTCACCTTTTACGACATGCATGGGGAGAGATGCAGTGGGGATATTCTTTTTAAGTACCGGCCCAACACGGAACTGTACCTACGATATATTGTACCGTGTGGGGCCGGTACTTTAAAAGAATAGCCCCACTGCATCTCTCCCCGTGTATGTCGTAAAAGGTGAATAAGGGATATGACTCCCTTCTTATATTACTAGTTGGTAGGGTTTATTTAACCCGCCCGGGTTGGTACCACCACACTGAATGAAAAGTCGGTCGAAACGGCTATGTAAATAGTTTGTGTTTTCCGTCCAGTTCAGTGTAGCCGGTACGACCGAAGGGAAGCACTGACGTGGCACCAAGTTCACCCGGTGTTATGGGCTCACATCACGGATGTTGTAGGTGATGTAGCCAACCATGTCAGTTCCCATAAAAAAAAAATAAAAAAAAACGAGTACATAATATGTCAATGTACGTAGTGCAAGTAGGCACATATTATGTACATTGTTTATATCACCAGAGCACTTTATACTGCATATTATATTACGTAGGTATACCTATACATAAACACACTTCCGCTCCTCGCCCTACCGTAAACGGGCACCAGAGGAATTTACCAGAGGTCTCTGCCACGTACGCTCGGGCAAGCTAACTTAATAAATTATTAGACGACTACGAACGGCGGGGGAAGGTGAAAACAGAAGGATGTTGTCAGTAAGTATATTTGTATAAGAGCATGCTGTGCGTGCGCCGCCGCCTGGGCCCCATACTATACTAACGTAATCGTATTAGGTACATATCATAATTTATTCATAAGAAAAATCGGTCAAGGGAGAGTTTTACTCGCGCACGGAGGTTTCCGTAGATCCGCTATAACATACCTGTCAAACAACCGTATTCATCAATATTTTGTCTTTCTATAATGCAAAATATAAATACCTGTGGCGCCATCTATTATTCAGTAGGGTGATATAATAATCGATATTGGACACCGAGTGGCTAAGCTCAAGTGGCAGTGGGCTGGGTAAGTTAGCCGAAGAGACGATGACCGTTGGGGTAACCGGGTCCTACACTTGCGGCCGTGGACAGGAAAACGGAGTGTGGGAAGACCACCCGCCAGGTGGGACAACGACATCAAGTACGTCGGCGGAAAGCAGTGGTTCCGTATCGCTGAAGGCCGGGAGGACTAGATGAAAATTGGAGAGGCGTATGTCCAGCAGTGGACGCTTACACGCTGACTGACTGACTGTGATATAGTAATCGATTCTTAGCACGTTTTTTGTACGGGGAACGCCTTATTTTTTTACAGTTTTCCTTTTTATTATTTCTTGGCATATCCGTCATAATAGCACATATTCTGTGAAACTACCTATTACGGTTCAACAGATACAAGCACTCAAACAGACGGACAGACAGACAGAAAGACGACGTAAGTAATACGCTTCTATGGAGACGGAACCCTGAAAGCTAGCTATTCACGTGGCTTCGCGTGGCAGAAAAATATCCTATAAGAAAAATTTCAAGGCGGCCGGCGCGGCGCCAGCGCGGCGGCGGCGGCGGCTGGACGGCGAGGTTTTGGTTGCTTTGGATTCTTGATATCAAGGTCGTAGGTTTGAATGCGGCCGACACGCACCAATTAGTTTCATCTGCCCGAAAAATTTACATGCTTACCTACCCCTCCTGCTTCACCGTTCGGAACAGGTGTAAAACTGTAGGTCTCGTCCCTTACCCCTTACTAGGGGGTAGAATCCAATTGTAGCCGACTGGGTTGATTTTTTTTTATTGAAACTGACACGGTTGTCTACATCACCTACAACATCCGTGATGTCAGCCCATAACACCGGGTAAACACGAACTATTTACATAGCCGTTTCGACCGACGTTTCGCTCATTAAAATCGCTCGCTAAAATAAAAAAATTAAGTAAAAAAATCTAACTCTTCATTTTAAAATATAGACGATAACCATTTTAACTACTCACACTGCAAGATAAAGACGACTTCACAACTCGCGTAACGGAAAATAAAAAAAAATCATGACTCCCAAATTTTTCACTTTTTTCAAACATATTGAGTCACAATCTACAATATTAACAATAGAAAAGTTTAAAATGTAGAAATATGTGGGTTACTTACAGGTAAATAAGCGGTTTTTTGCGATTTGCTCAAAAACTGTCACCATTTTTTTTCCACAATCTTGACACCTTAAATATTTACGTAGCCTTAAAACACACGACACCAGGGCGAATTCGTACTCTCGCTGGAAATGGGGGACTATACTGAAGCGAACCAAAAGACATTTTCAATGTAAAAAAAATCGGGGTGTGGCTGTGTCGTGGACACGGCCGTGTGTTTTACGTGAATACGTGCACGTATTCTTTGATCCTTTACATATCGAGTGGTGTAATTAAATTTTGGATGTAGATAGATGATAGATATGAAGCTACAACACCAAACCGTATCCCCCGATTTTGTTATCATCAGTTTTCTGGATTGGCTCCCACTGTGAAAGCAAATTTAAAGACGTATTCACGTCAAAAATGTCTGCGTTAACTCACGTATCGTGTCACAACGACGGTGTACGCGGTGGATGGTGTGTTGGTCTCGAGGTCTGGGGACAAGCCGACCAGCGCTCCGGCCTGGTTGCGCAGGAAGACGAGGTCGCAAGGTCTCCCGCCCGCCGCTCCGAGCAGGGCCTCTGTCGACAACATTCACATTTTATATACAAACACAATTCACTTAATCATTTCATGTCACCACCTTCGGCTAAAAATATACCTGCTGGCTTACTCCTGTCAAACATATATGTTTAATTGACGGATAAATGTTAACCGAGACTTAACCGGAGGTGTTGAAATCGGCGTAAACTAACTTTCCAGAGACATAAAGTTGCATCTTCACTTAAAAGCAAGCAGAAGTTTCCGCTGCACCTGTCATGCATCATTGAATAATGGAAAATCGGTTCAGCGTTCGGTGGAATCGTGTGGCGCGGATGTCACAGGAAAATATTTTTAGACTTCGACCGGATTAAATTTAGACCGTTTGAAGCGAAAATCTTTTATTAGATATCATGGAATAGCAATAATATTCTGAAGGCGACTGAAATCACAACGCGGGCGATGAAAGATCCGTTACTAAATGATATACACTGATCGATGTACCGTGAGAGGCCGGTGCTGTAACGTGCGATACTTATTATTAGTCCCACTGCATCTCTTCCTGCTAAAGGGCGACATGATAACCACCTCTCACCTTGGCGCGGTCCTTCCGCCGAGTCATGCAGCATGGTGGGTCTTTGTGCGTAAGGCACAAATACCCATAGCTGCTTGATAGTTATCTTGTCCGAATACTTTGCGAAACGCGGTGGTCGGTGTTGTGCTGTAATTCGCCAGAGTCACTGCAGAATAACACCGATTGCTCGATTTTTTTTTTTTATGTAATCCGGTATGGGTGGCTGAGTCGGAGGGGCCAAAGCGCATGCTTCGACCAGCCAATATCACCTCCGAGAAGGTAGGAGCCATACCGGAGACTACCCTGGATCGATTCCCTCGCTCGATTCGTTGTAATCGATCGTCGGAATACAGAGCGCGGTATTTATACCCATAATAAATGTTGTAAAAGGGTGGTTGGCCGGCAGAGATTGCCTTAGGCAATAAATCCGCCATTTCTATATAAGTTATATGAAACAATAAAGAATATTAAATAAATAAAATAAATACATATTATGTTTGTATAAATAACTAGCTTTTCCCTCGGCTTCGCTCGCTGTAGGCTCGATTTAATAGCAAATCCGATTTAAACGCAAACATGATAACAAAAAACCGGCAAAGTGCGAGTGGGACTCGCGCACCGAGGTTTCCGCACCACAAAAAAAAACATTGAAAAAAAAACACGTTTGTTGTATGGGAACCCCCTTATTTTTTTCTTTTTCTATTTTTTATTATTTGTTGTTATATCCGCCATAATATAATAACACATATTCTGTGAAAATTTCAACGGGCTACCTATTACGGTTCAAGAGATACAGCCCTCGGACAGAAGGACGGACGGACAGACAGACGGCGTAGGCTTAGTAATAGGCTTCCGTACGGGATACGGAAACCTAAAAACTAATAGGTTCTCTTATATTCTCTATCTCAGAGAGAGAGAATATATTGCATCGACTCGAATTAGGTATAACATACAATCGACTTTATTTTCATGTTCACGGTCTTCATTTTCATAACAATTAACCTTCTAGCTCTAAGCTCTTTTAGCTTTTGATTTCGCTCCAAAGCGCCTGAGGCGCGTGCCTGGGTCCATCAACATTCGAATATTGCTTCCTCGGGCGATTCAAAGTTCCATTTGGGTCAATATTGTTTATAACTACCATAGATGTAGTACTAGTACTGTGTGAGGCCGGTACTTAAAAAGAATAACCCCACTGCGTCTATCCCCGTGCATGTCGTAAAAGGCGACTTAGGGATAAGGACGAGATGCCGTGCTAAAGGGCGACGGGCTAGCCACCTCTCACCTTGGCGCGGTCTTTCCACCGAGTCGTGCAGCACGTGGGCCTTCGTGCCTTACTTGCTGCCTGAGTTTATCTTGTCCGGATACTTTACTAAAAGTGGTGGTCGATGTTGTGCTGTAATTTACCAGAGTACTTGCAGCACAACACCGATTACTCTGCTTACCCCGATCGTCGGGATACGGCGTGTGGTGTGTGTGCAATAAACAAACATGGTTCATTGCAATAAATGTTATCCCTCGAACGAAATGGCCAATCTAGAGAGAGGGAATGAATATAGTATATCTATGGGCGGGACAATGTTATAATTTCGCACTCCTCCAGAGTCCTGTAATGGGCATTTCCTTTGCACCCGAAATCTCCTACAACCCCGCCCCGCCCCGCCGCCGTCGATGTCTGAATGCTTTCAACATAATTGACATTTGCTCCTCTGGCTTTATCGAGTGCCCGCCAGTGATTCAGACCTTTCTGTATGGCCTTATCGCACCGTGGAGTCTCACTTACATGCCGCCTGATTGAACTCTGGGAGCTGCCTACCTATTTACATACATTCAAACGTCAAGCCTCTTACCCAATTGGATAGGCAGAGACAACGGGTCTGCATGTACCGAAATCCTGACGCACCTCTGAAGCCTGTTCCACACTTTTTTTTATGTAATCCGGTATGGGTGGCTGAGTCAGAGGGGCCAAAGCACATGCTCTGAGCAGCATCACCTCCGATAAGGTAGGTGTCATACCGGAGACTTCCCTGGATTGCTGACTATACTGGACTAGAGGAGAACACAACCGAGGCAGCTAAGAGACGATGACCGTTGGAGTAACCCTACACTGGCGGCCGTGGACAGGAAAACGGAGTGTGGGAAGACCACCCGCCAGGTGGGACGACGACATCAAGTACGTCGGGGGAAAGCAGTGGTTCCGTACCGTTGAAGGCCGGGAGGACTGGAGGAAAATTGGAGAGGCGTATGCCCAGCAGTGGACGCTTACACGCTGACTGACTGAAATTTCAAAATAAAGAATTCAGAGATGACTAAAGCAGATTGAACCTTTTGTCATGTGAAGTCCGGTATGGCTGAATCAGAGGGATCAGAGCTCATGCTCTGACCAGCCAATATCGCCTTCAAAAAGGTGGCACACACTAATTTTCTTTGGATTGGTGGCTATACTGAAATAGAGAACATAGCCGAGGTTGCTATGCGGCCATCTTTTGTCAAATACGGTGTTGCCAAATCAATCAGCCACAATTTGAGAGGCACGGAAACTAAGCTTTTTTTTTATTGATACGCGAGACACCTGGCGCCGCCGTCAGCATGGGTTGTTGAGCCGACGACGCCCAAAAGCATTCGGTTTAGAACGGGGGCTGCGAATGCCGTGCCGGCGTGACAGATGCCTTTTTACGCTTCTCTTGAAAGATCCTAAGTCCGAAGTCGTACACTGAAGGAAACACATCGGGAGGAACTGTATTCCAGAGTTTCGCAGTGCGGAAGATAAAATAAATACTGGAATATAGAACGCTAAAATAATCAGATAATGTGAGTAGGCCTTTTGAAGAGCGCCCACAGCCGGGGGTCTTCAAAGGCGTGTCAATAAATTAGACAGCAAAGCTGGCATGGTACCTCGCTGAGCAGGGTGTGTGTCTGATCTTCAGAGAGACTTTTGACACGAACACCCGTTATAGCGCGCCGAGGGCTCCGTATCAATCAAAGAATATCTTCGTTATATTTTTTCAAGTAGTAAATATTTAGTTTTTTAGGTTTCCGTATCCCGTACGGAAGTCTATTACTAAGCCTACGCCGTCTGTCTGTCTGTCCGTCCGTCCGTCTGTCTATCCGAGGGCTGTATCTTTTGAACCGTAAAATGTAGCCCGGAGAAATTTTCGCAGAATATATGTTATATGGCGGATATAACAACAAATAATAAAAATTTGAAAAAGTAAAAAAATAAGGTGGGTCCCCATACAAGAAACGTGTTTTTTTTCAATGTTTTTTGTGGTGCGGAAGCCTCGGTGCGCGAGTCCGACTCGCACTTGGCCGGTTTTTTTTTTATGTTATCCGGTATGTGTGGCCGAGTGGTTTGGGCATCGGCTTCTCATGCGAGAGGTCCGAAGTTCGAATGTGGTCGGCGTGTACCATTGAATCTTAAGGATATGTAATAAGGGGGAACTCCAAGGTTTCAACAAATAAGACAGCATCAAAACACGTGTATGTATAAAAACAACAACAAATAATATGCTAATAACCAAAAACTAAAATGGAAACCGAAAGGATGACTGCAAGAAATCTCTGTAAGGGATATGTCCGCCTTTGCACCTCATGTACATTAAACATTATCCTTTATGCTACTATACCAACTTTTTTGCTACTACCTACTTACATTCCACTATTTAATCGAATCTCAAACACCCAAAAGGTTGACTGGAAGAAATCTTTGTAAGTGATAAGTCCGCCTTTGCACCTTATATACATTAATATATTATTTTGCTTTATGCTACTACCTACTCTTTTGCGACTACCTACTTACAGTCCACTAATTATTCCACTAATTAATCGAATATCAAACATCCAAAGGCAAACTGTAATAAATCTCTATAAGGTATGAGTCCGCCTATGTACCTTATAATATTTTATGTTTATATGTTAGTACTAAGCACGTACTCGCTTTATATATATTTTTATTAGAAAAATGCAAAGCGAAAATCATTGGAAAAAATACATCCCGGCCAGGATTCGAACCTGGGTCTTTGGCTTGAGCCGCCAACGCGATAACCAACTACGCCACCGGACCGTTACGTATTATCTCCAAATTTTCGCTCTCTTGCACCTTCATGATGATGTCGCATAATGGTGGTTATCGCGTTGGCGGCTCAAGCCAAAGACCCAGGTTCGAATCCTGGCCGGGATGTATTTTTTCCAATGATTTTCGCTTTGCATTTTTCTAATAAAAATATGTACCTTATGTAAATTTTCCAATATACTTATTACTGTTGAATGTTTATTTGAGCAATAAAGTATTTCTATCTTTTTTATCTATCTACATAACTGAATTAAAACAAAATTTACTTAGCGAAAGAAGCATAAATAACAAACACAATGATAATATTAAAATGATATGAATAAATATTGTTATTGAATATTAAGTGTTGTTAAAAGTGGTTCAGTTCTGAGCTACATCTCAGACTAGTCTAGCCTAGTTGGTTATATGTCTGATTATTTTCAGAATTTATAAATTTAGTACTTGAGGAAATAAGTGGGCGGGACATAGATATTTTGCATCAATCATCATCATCATCATAATAATAAATCTGTAAGGGATGGGCATGGAGTTACTTTGGAAGTTACATTGTTTTATAAGATATTGAGTTTGTAGACTCTATGTATGATTTGACGATTTTTCGAAATATTTTCTGTATGTATGGCACCGATAGTCGGTATAATGTTCTTGGTCGGTGGTATAATTTGTACACTACACTTTGTACACTTTCAATAAAATACTTTTTTGACGATTCCTCGTATTCACTTGTACTCTATGATCAATATTCCAAGTGAATGTTGTAATTTCGATGTCTAGACCTAAACTGAAAAATATTTACAAAGCAAACTATGAGAACAATAATAATAATCGCCTGCGAAACACTCGAGGATATCAATTTAAATGTGACACAGGATAGGCTAATAAAAATTCAGTTCCGGTTACGCTAAGATGTTCTCATACAAACCGAATTATTCCGCCTTTTTAAATATGAATTTCACGCGAGTGAAGCCGCGAGCAAAAGCTACAGTAGTTTAGTTAATGAAACGAGATTCATCATATTATGTGTTTTCTCTTTGCTTTTATTGACATATTCTGCTGCTGTCAAATCAATATTCGAACATGCCCCCCTTGCCTTAAAAATGAACAAACTTTAAAAATTATAATAACTAAATTAAACTGAAGTTATTGTAGATACGAATAATTAATTAAACTAACATAACTAATTTATTCGAACAATAGTATTTTATAAAATTAGAATTTTTGGTTTAGAATTTTATGGGCAGTGACAGGACGACAGACGCACGGACCTACAGACAACAACGGAGTCTCACCATAAGGGTTTCTTTGTACGGTTTTGGTACAGAACCCTAAAAATTTGTAGGAATGTTAAATCATAGATCATTACCGAAAATAAATTAAACTTCACTTCAAATTCAAACAAGGGCAAGCCTTGAAAACGTTGTTAATTTGTAAGCAGAGTTCTCTCGATTGATCTCCAGCCTTGTATGAAATGGAACTTTGCCCGTCCTTGCCCAATGCAATTATAAAGTTTGGTCAATTTTGGCTAAAATTCAGTACGCTCTACGCCCAAGTTCACTTCCGAGTCGTGTGATATATTCTCATTAGCTTGTCTAGTTGCTATTAATTTGTGATATACTAATTTTGCTTAGACGAGCTGTTAGTCAATACTAAATACTAATAATAAATCTGTAAGTGATGGTCAAATGTCATGGCATGTAGTAAGTTACTTTGTTCTATGAGATACAGCGTTTGTAGACTCTATGTATGATACTAAAACTAAATTGACGATTCTTAGAAATATTTTCTGTGTGTATGTATGTACCTCCATAACTTTTAAACCCATCATCCAAATTCGATGAAACTTAGTACGAGCACATTTAACAATACGTGACACAGGATAGGCTAAATAAAATTCAGTTCCGGTTACGCTAAGATGTCGCTCTCATACAAACCGAATTGTTCCGCCGCGGAAATAAAGGTGCGGTAGCGGGCTTACTTACTTTCTTCTTTTTAAATACGAATTACACGCGAGCGAAGCCGCGTAAAAGCTAGTTTAGCAATAATCGTCATATGCGAAGCACCACTAACGCTTGAAGCAACTGATTTGTTTAGTACGGTATGTGGCTCGGTACTTGACAAGAAAATGCCCACTGTACTCTCTCCGTGCGTCGTAAAATGCGATTGATAAAGAGCGACGGGCTAGCCACCACTAGTTCTATCACAGTCATCCAGTTGGTCTTTTAGGGTTCTGTAACTCAAAAAGAGAAAAAACTGCTTATTTTCTCCAAATCTATAGGACAAAAATGTTTCAAATTTGGTACATCGTATAATTATAGTGTTGGTCGTCAAACTATCACGGATGCATAGCGTAAATGAACGAATTTAGATTTTGGGTGTCAATAATAGGTGAAAAATGAGATAGTTAAAAAACTTTTTTTTTTCAATTGTCGAGATAAGTAATATCATCGTGCACCTGACTCTTTCTAATTTGCGTCTCAACGAATGAGATGAAAATACCGGAGAGTAGAACTGTACCAATTTATTAAGAAAATAACATCATGAAGTAATTTCATACAAGTATGTGTATGTAGATGTTGATTGTTAATACGGATCCACGCCTACGTAACCAACGTGGGCCTCCAATTCCCTTGTTTTCCTCGCCGATCAACCCAACCCCCCGCCCCAATCCTCCGCGCTTCCCCTCGCCCCGCTCGGGCTGAAACCGCTCCAGGCACACACAAACAGCTACAAATTCCATTTTCTCCTAAGTGGATTTAGAACTAGACCTAATCCGCTCCTTCACAAAAGGCTGGAAACGGGCCCTCTATACACTGTGATGTACATATTCGTAATAAATTTGATTGCTGCAAGCAAATGTAGGTTAATATCAGTGTAGGCGACAGATTACAGAAATAATGCGTGGATGGGCCGTCAAAAGCCGCCCTGTACTGTATGGAATCCTACCAATCAACTTACAGCCAATGTTCACGCTTGGCGGTGACTAAGCAATCTCACATCGACACCTACGCGCTCTCATGCGCCGACATTCTCTGCCTTATGGCCAGTTTTGGCCATCAAGACGCTGACATAGGCGCTATACGTGATGCCACATCTGGCTATTATATCACTGATCTGCGGTGTAGACGAGCGAGACATTGTGAATCTCTATTAAGCCTGGGTGAGTACTTTGAATAATTATTATATTATGTTGTTCATTTCCATTACTGTTTAATTGATGAAATGACAAAACGGAAATGATGTGAAATAGGGGAAATTACACCACCTTTGGGCCTGTCAGTCAAATTCACGAGAAATCTGTAACCGACAAATAATTGTTGCGAGTTAAGAGACTACGGCCCTATTCACCACTTTCGGCTAAATTGTACCTATCTGCCGGTTAACTAGGTACTGTCAACTGTATGAGAAATGTCACTAAAATTTTCCAATCAATTTTGGACTAGACCTAACCGGGGGCGGTAAAAACCACCACAGATTTCTTTTAAGCATTTAATTTTATCTGTTGACTAGAGTGATATTTATGATACAGTTGACAGGACTTAGCCAGCCAATACATTTTAGTCGAAGATGATGAAATAGACCCCAATTCTCCCCGAACTCCCCAATTCTGGTTTAGTCCCGATTAACTTTTGTAATATTTTGGTTAAAATTATATTTCTCATGTAGTTGACAGGAGTTTACTGGCAGATATAATTTAGCTGATGATAGTGAAATAGGCCCTAAGGACCTAAAGCCCTATGGAGGTGGAGGAATTTAAACTTTTTTTTTATGGGTAGCGCGACATGTGGCATCGTTTCACCTACAAGTAGAGGTCTAGCGATGATGGACATTCTGTGATGCACGGGGATTGCGAATGCCACGACGGCCTGACAGGAGCCTTTTCACGCCCCTTTTGAAAAACCCCAGGCTGTACTTGGGAGGAAATATATGGGCAGGGAGTGCGTTCCCCATTTTCCCGGTTCTGTGAATAAAAGACCTGCAGTAACTTAACTGGAGGTGGCGAAATCGACAAAAAGGCGAATAGAGTTTCACAACTTTTTTTTACGTAGCAGGCTTACGTCTTAGATTCGACTTGTATGAAGTGGCTATAGGGTGGTGGCATACACTATAGAGGCAATTTATTTTTTTATGACAATGAACGATGTTTGTGGAAGTATTTTCGAAATTTGCTAGACATTAATCTTTACACAGATTAGGTATATAGAAATTAAACTGAAGAGTCAACAATTTTTGTTAGAGTGTCACTAGCAGACTGCCTGCGGAAACAGCAGACAATGAAATTGCTGCACTCGGTATATTATGCATTCTCTAATGCGCTCGTTTCAAACCTCAACACGAGTGGGGACGAGCTCGCAGATTCCGAGAGAAAGTAGAGCAACCCTGTTGACATAACTCAGAGGTCGCTTCACTTCGTCCGTCTAGTAGGCTTAGGGTCAGAATGTTCGACCTGATTTGCTTATAATGACAGAATTAATTATTTTAATAAGTTTCAAAAAAAAGCTCAGTAGCATTTGTTTGCTAGAACTCGTATTTTTCGAGTTAAGGCGCCTAGTAACGCCACATGTGAATTTTTGAAGAAGTAGCCCCGTGATAACTAGACCGCTGCAAAATATAGAACAATTCTTTGTCTATCGATCATATGTTTTTAGTTGTAAAATTTTATCATTTTCTATACAAACTATTATACGGCAAACCAAATGTCGAATTTTTCTTCCGCGTGAACTTTGAAGACTTGATCTCAGAAACTAAGGAGAATTTAAATGGATTTTTTACAGCAAAATGAGGCCATTTGTTATATTTATCGATCACACGCTTTTCAAAGGTCTAATCCAATTTATAAAAAAAAAACTTATGAAAAAGATGCTGCAATATGTGCACACGATCGATGCGCTACCCCGCCGCGCCGGCGCCGTTGGCGTTACTAAGCGCCTTAACTGGGGTTTTATGCGTTAGGAAAGTGTCGCCAAAACAATGTCCAACATCGGAAATCTGACCTTTTAATGGCGATTATGTCGAAAAATACGAGCCCAAAAAAGATTAGAGAAAAAGATAACTCTTTTTTAATTTCCTTCAACAATTTATATTTACCCGTGGTGGTAAAAAAATGGCGTCGAACTGGGACATCCTGTTATTCTTCAAAAGTCGTGTCAAAAGTACCTACATACACGTAGATAGTGGCTTTGTAAAAAAAAAAAACAACGCAAAAAATTATCAAGGGGATTTATATTCTTCCTGAACGCACTGCGGTTTTCGGCTTTGCCATTGTTACTTACTTTCTTCGAGAAGCTATGTTGCCTTCCTGAATACAGCTCGGCCTTCGGCCTCGCCGTTAGTTACTTACTTTATTTGAGAGGGTTTATCGTTTACCTTAATACAGGTCGGCCTTCGGGCTCGCCCTTAGATTCATCGAGAAAGAATATCGTTTACGTGAACGCAGCTCCGCCTTCGCCCTCGCCTTTAGTTACTTTCTTCAAGAAGGTTTATCGTTTACCTAAACCCAACTCAGCCTTCGGCCTCGCCCTTACTTACTTTCTTCTTTTGAGATATGAATTTCACGCGAGCGTAGCCGCGGCCAACAGCTAGTCATCAATATTATTAATGTTGGCCTCAGATCAAAGGACCGTCGCGGCGGCGGCTGTGCGGCGTTCGGTTTGAACCACACCGATAGCGGCCGGCGAGGGGGGGGGGGGGGGGGGGGGGAGGGCGCTAGTTCTGTTCTCCAAGGTTTGAACAGTACTAATGAAAAAAAAAAATCCGCGGGTAAGAAATTAAAGCCGCAGTCACAAAGTTATCCCCTGAATATATTTAACAGGCAAAATCTGATATTATTGGAGACTTTTTGTGGGTAAAATATTTCAATATGGATTATGTTTATTTTCAGTCATTGTTCAGTACACTCACTACTAAGTCCAGTGGTCGGTTTGTCATATGCATTTAAGAATATGAATATGTGAATATGAACATGGTTCAGTATGAGGGAGCTTATTCCAGCGCCGAAATTAGTAGAAATCTCTACTGAAACTGAGTAAGTATATACTTAACCTTTTTCTTAATTACTTATATCCCACGCCTAATGAAGTAAAAAATTTTTAATTAAAAATTTTCCATTTTCAAGTACAAAGTTAGCCAATCTTGCATAATTAACAAGAGTACTTGCAGTTCAACACCGATTACTCAGCTTACCCCGATTGTCGGGATACAGCGTGTGGTATGTATGTATGTAAGAACAACAACGTTAACAACATTCCTTTTTTTTATGTAATCCGGCTGAATCGAAGGCTGAAAGCGCATGCTCCGATCAGCTAATATCGCCTCCGAGAAGGCCGGAGACTTCCCTGTATTGCTGGCTATACTGGACTGGAGGAGAACACAACCGAGGCTGCTATGCGGCCATCTTACATCAAGTACGGTGGTATCAACCCAGTCGGCTACAATTTGAGCCTACCACCTAGTAAGGGGCAAGGGAAGGGTCCTACAGTTTTACACCGGTTCCGAACGGTGAAGCAGCAGGTGTAGGTATGCACGTAATTTTTTTCGTTAGATTTGTACACGCCGACCGGATTCGAACCGCGGACCTCTCGCATGAGAAGCTGATGCCCAAACCACTCGGCCACACGCCGCCGTTAATTGACACAAATGCATATTCAGTACGGTTCGTCGTCATTTTTGTTTTCAATGTTTTATTATTATGTATGCACAACGGAATGCATAAAATCTCCATTCTTTTCAGCTAAATGCACAGGAGCTGTTGCTAGAGTTGCATTTAAGTTGTAGTTAATGTACCACGCCAGTAATCTTACTTCCACAGTCTTAAACTGCATAAATCATCATAAATCATTCTGCAGGTCACTTGAGAATATGTTCAGCTAACATTACCGGATGAGTTCGTACTTGACATGCCTGATGCCTTTGACTATCTACGTCCTAGATTTCGCCAAAAACAATGTTCACAGTGTAATGCAGAGATCCGTTGTCTCTGCCTACCCCCACTGGAAAACAGGCGTAAAGCTATGTATACACACTACACGCCGTATCCCGACAATCGGTCTAAGCAGAGTAATGGGTGTTGTGCTGCAAGTACTCTGGTATAGCGCGCGGCACGTAGCTTGGCACGAGTTAGCTTGGCCTCTGTGCGAGAGGGACGACGTTATACGCATGCGATCGTTGGTATAACGCTGTCCCGCTCGCACAGCGCGGCCAAGTTACGCGCCGCGTACTCTTAATTACAGCACAACACTGAGACCGACCACAGCATTTAGCAAAGTATTCGGACAATATACTATCAGGCCGCAAGTAGGACACGAAGGCCCACCTCCTGCATGATTCGGTGGAAAGACCGCGCCAAGGCGAGAGGTGGCGAGCCTGTCGCCCTTATGCACGGCATCTTGTCCTTATCCCTTAGTCGCCTTTTATGTCATGCACGGGGAGAGTTGCAGTGGGGCTATTCTTATTAAGTGTGTGTGTGTGTCGAAAAGACATTTTTCAAAGTCAAAATGTGATCGCTTCAGTATAGTCCCCGATTTCGAGCGAGAGTGCGAATTCGCCCTGGTATCGTGAGATTTAGTGAGAATATTTAGTGGTGATAGGACGCGTATCAACGAGGGCTACAAGTTGGTGAAAAACAAAATTAGTTTGAGAGTTTGAGAAAATCGCAAAAACCGCTTAAATAGCCATTCTTAGGGGTTTAAAAAGGACACTTTTTAAACATACTTCTAAATATATATTTTAAACTTTTATATTTTTATATTGTAGATTGACTCAATATCTGGCTTGGGAGTTATGATAATGCACTGGCAGTTTGCCAGCGCAAGATTTTATACTTTTGGCCATAGAGACAATCTATGCTTTTCAAAATTAAAACATTTTATTTAGTTTGTTTTTCGAATGTAATCCTGTTTTGTTCTTGTTATTGTTTTTTGCTTTGAAAAATGTTGAGTTCGGAACCATACGCCAAAATCTACTGATGTACAAAATATTTAATATGGAATAAATGATTTTCCATTGCATCATCTTCAAGACTATTATTTATTCAAGAATTTAAGAATATTCACTGGTGAAAGTAATCACCAGTGCATTTTCTTTTATTTTCCGTTAAGCGACTTACGACGAGTCGTCTTTATCTTGCAGTGTGAGTAGTTAAAATGGTTTTCGTGAAAAAATGCATATACTTGAAAATTAAGATTTTTTTTTTTATTATTGAAAATTTACCTAACTCTTATATTTGATTACGCCCTAAAAGTCATTTTCAATGTACCCTAAGATCATATTATATAATGCATGAGATCTGTGAATGTTTTTATTAACTTACTTTATTTACGTTTATGTATTTCATTGGTACAAGCAATTCAATAACATCGATACGTAGAATTCCGAGAATTAATTCCTCATACTCTCAAATTATCTCGGATTATAATAGAATGGCACAAACAATTTAGAGATCATTATATTGACTGTCGAGGCCGATGTCTCAAGTTGTTTGTTCCCAGCTAAGATACAACTGGGTAATAATCAGCCTTTCAAACTGCTCCTCTAAATGAAATTCCAAAAATTTTACTAATATTCAATCAGTTGAAACGAGCAGCAATGAGTTTTTTGAAATGGAAAAAGCTTTGAAACGCTCGTCTAATTTAAATTCCATTGTGTAAATTCCAATGTTGGGAACATTATGAGAAACATTGGAAGAAATTATTGTGACATTGTCATCCTAGGTCTCGATGTTGAGAGACCATCGGCATTTGATCGCCAATGGTAAGCAACGTCGGCGCGGTCTGACTTTGGATGGGTGGAAGATGGCCTTGGTTCGGATATCATGTAAACCCTAAAGGTATGTTAATTGTAACTGCCAGTTATATCCTGCCAAAAGTATGAGAAATGTTACTTTATTAACCCCCGATTATGTGTGTATGCGTGTGTCTGTATGTGGCATCGTAGCTCCCAAACGGATGGACCGATTTGGATACTGTTTTTTTTATGACAAAGCTGGTTTAATCGGAATGGTTGTTAGCTAGGTTGTAATCAAGTAATTAAGTAGTCAAAAAATGTATTATCTTAAACCCCCGACACTTAAAAAGCCAAAGTAAATCTATACATCTATACATATAATAAAATCGTAGAGGTAAGAAAGTCTGTACATTGAATGTATTCGGAAAAAAACTAACCAGGGTGGCTTAAAATGAGATAATGAACATGTTAGAACAGTTTTTAAAATTTTTGTTTGTTTGTTTGTTTGTTTGTTTGTTTGTTTGTCTGTACGCGCATCACGCAAAAACCACTGAACGGAATTAGACGAAACTTTGTATAGTGGCAGTTTATATGCCGGGTTAACATAATACGTAAAAAAAATTTACAAAAATAAAAAAAAATTAACAATTATAAACATTATTGCGCGTTTAAAATCACGTAGTCCAAAGTACATAATTATATCTTGAGAACTGGCAGCAAATACAACTTGAATAAAATATTCATTCGAAAAAAAATAAGTAGATACAACGAAAATGACAGTTCTTCTTTTTTATAACTTGAACACAATAGTCTATACATATCTATTCTTTCTATACATATCATAAAATCGTAAATGCAAAAATGTCTATTTGTACGCGCATCTCGCAAAAACCACTGAACGGAATTTGACGAAACTTTTTATAGTGACAGTGTATATCCCGGATGAACATAATAATTAAAAAATATAATAAAAATCACGTAATCCAAAGTAAAGGTAAAAAACAATTTTAAATGTCATGTTGACAACGGAGAACTGTCATCTCGACGTGAGCTGGCCGGTGACAAATTGTTTGATAAATAAAAATAATAATTAAAAGTCAAAGTTATGTCGCTGTCATTGGTGCAATAAAATTTATATATCTGTTGCCCGCGACTTCGCTCGCGTGAAATTCGTATTTAAAAAAAAGAAAGTAAGTAACTAAAGGCGGGCCCGAAGGCGGATCTGCGCTCACGTAAACGATATTCTTTCTCGATGAAAGTAACTAAGGGCGAGGCGGAAGGCGGAGCTGAGTTCAGGATGAAGAAAAACATTCTTGAAGAAAGTAAGTAACTAAGGGCGAGGACGAAGGCCGAGCTCTATTCTGGAAGACCATAAACCTTCTCGAAGAAAGTAAGTAACTATGAGCGAGGCCGCAGGCCGAGCTGCGTTCAGGAAGAAGCTAAACCATCTTGAAGAAAGTAAGTAACTAAGGCGAGGCCGAAGGCCGAGCTACGTTCGGATAATTGAAAAACCATCTCGAAGAAAGCAAGGAACTAAGGGCGAGGCCGAAGGCCGAGCTGCGTTCAGGAAGAAGCTAAAGCATCTGAAGAAAGTAAGAAACTAAGGCGAGGCCGAAGGCCGAGCTACGTTCTGACAAATGATAAACCATCTCGAAGAAAGCAAGTAAGTAAGGGCGAGGCCGAAGGCCGAGCTGCGTTCAGGAAGAAGCTAAACCATCTCGAATAAAGTTAATTAATATTAAGATTGAGTTAATTTAATTTAAATTTTATTATAAAGTCCACGCTTCTAACGGCAAATATACCGTGCATCCTAGAACCTCGCGGTTATTCCCGGCTGGATAGCAAGAGGCCCGATGCTATCACCTTAGTGCCATGGACTAAGGGTAGTTCTTTGATGTGGGACGCCATTTGTGTTCTCACATTGGCTCCAAGTCACGTTCGGGCATCTTCAAGACCGGCCGGCGCGGCCGAGGCTGGGTCGGAGAGCCTCAAACGCAGCAAATATAGAAATATAATTCAAGATTTCGAATTTGTTGCGTTTGCGGTTGAAACCCTCGGTCCGTGGAGCAGTGAAGCCAAAAGAGGCTTGAGCTGGTTGACGCAACTGCTGTCCCGCCATCAAGGGCTTATGTACTTCATTCAAAGGGTAAGCCTTGCCATCCAGCGGGGTAATGCCGCAAGTGCTCTAAGAACATTTGAAAATGCCCGTTTTGATAGTTATTTTAATGTTTGTTAGGTAGGTTTAATTCTTTAGTTATTTTTTTTTTTTTTTTTTTTTTTTTTTTTTTTTTATTGTTTCCGAACTAGCTAGCTGTGTCCGAGGTCGAAGCCTCAGGCGCAGCCAATATCACCCCCGAGGAGGTGCCAGTCCGGCTTGGAGGTGGACTAATGTCGCTGGGGAAAGGCTATTTACCCGCGATTTGAAGATCCGTGGATTGTAGGAGTGGGGAAAGATATTCCCCGGAAGCCCGTTCCACACCTTTGCAGTGCGGCACAAGAACGATTTAGAGAATCGTGCCGTTCGAAGTACTCGTCTGTCCACTACAAAGGGGTGTTCCGCGAGAGTATGGCGGGTTTGGCGAAGGCGAACAGGAGGAGGAGGGATAAGGGAAGCAATTTCGTCAGAGCAGCGGCCATAGTAGTACCGATAAAACAGGCTCAATGACCCAACGATACGTCTGTGTTTTAGAGGTTGAAGGTCCTTTGTGAGTACAGAGTCGCCAATGAGGCGAATGGCTCGTCGTTGGATAGAATCCAAGGCTGAAAGAAGGTACTCAGGGGAGCCCTCCCAAAGATGACTGCAATATTCCATCACCGGTCTTACTTGTGCTTTATAGAGTGTAAGCAATTGGACCGGTGTGAAAAATCGCCGACATCGGTAGAGTATCCCTAATTTTCGAGATGCTAGTTTCGCCTTGGATTCTATGAACGATCGAAATCCAACGTCCCTGGACACCTCTATACCCAGGACGCCCAGACTACCATCATTGGGGACTTGGCTGCCCTGGAAAGTTGCTTGGAGTGGAAACGGATCAGCCTTAGTAGAGAAGGCACAGGCTTGCGTCTTAGCTACGTTGAAGTTGACCAAGTTCTCCTTCCCCCATGAGGATACTTTATCGAGAACCAGGTCAACCCGAGCAACAGTTTCGCGTCTCGCGTTTGCTGCTGACGCCTCTCTACCCTTCCAGTCTTTGATGAACCCTTCGTGCACCGTGCTGTCGTCCGCGTAGCAATGTATTTCGCCGAGCGAGAGCATGTCGTTAATAAATAATAGAAACAGCGTAGGCGACAGCACGGATCCTTGTGGAACACCAGCATTGATTGAGTAATCGGCCGAGCATGCACCATCAAGGGTGACAAAGATCGACCGATTGCTCAAAAAGCTGGAGATCCAAGTGCACAGTTTTGTAGGGACACCGTAGGCCGGAAGCTTGCTTAGGAGTCCCCGGTGCCAGACGCGATCGAATGCTTTGGATATATCCAAAGCGACCGCCAGCGATTCCCCAAAACCATCGAGTCTTTCAGCCCACAAGTGCGTGACGTACGCTAGAAGATCTCCAGTCGACCTTTGCTTGCGGAAGCCGTATTGCTTATCGTCGAGGAGTTTATAGTCTTCTAGGTACGTCAGGAGCGCTGAGTTGACAATACGCTCCATAACCTTACTCAAGAGTGAGGTTATCGCAATAGGGCGATAGTTCGATGGGTTCGCTGGGTCCCCCTTCTTGGGGACCGGCTGGACCGAAGCTCTTTTCCAGCAAGAAGGCATTGAACCGGAGGAATAGGAGCGTTTGAATAGGCGAGTAAGGACTGGCGCCAATTCCAGAGCACAATTTTTCAAGACAACCGCCGGGACGCCGTCAGGCCCGCTACTCTTCGAAATATCCAACTCACGTAGCGTTTTATAGACGACTCTGGGATGGAACCTAATATTATCCATCATACGCCCGCAATGGGGCAATGAAGGGGGGTTGGCGCCCAGGTCGTCCATGTTTGAGTTGGATGCGAAAAGGCGTGCAAAGATATTCGCCTTTTCCTTCGCGAGTATAGCGAGCGAGCCATCCGGACGTTCCAGCGGAGGTGTAGCAGGACGGCAGAAATTCCGACCGATGGATTTGGCGAGAGACCAGAAGGCGCGGCTACCCGAAGGGCTACGCGCAAGTTTCGCGCCAATTCCACGGTCGTGCCTGAACTTGGCCAAGTTTTGCGTTCGTTTGCAGGACCTAGCAGCGACGTTGAGCTCTCGCCTGTTCTCGACAGACCTATTCTGCAGCCATTTCCTGTAAGCCTGGTTCTTTGCGTCAATAGCCAGCCTGCATTGACGATCAAACCAAGGCTTATGGCGGCCGCCGATGGGAACAGCGGAGGTAGGGATGAAGAAATTCATACCCTGTGCGATCACATCGACGACCGATTGGGCACACAGGGATGGGTCTGGAGAAGAGAAGCAAACGTCGTGCCAAGGGTATGCTCCCAAGAAGGAACGGAAGTCATCCCATTGTGCTGACCGGTAGTGCCAAACTGTTCGCGTACTACATTCACGTGCTTCCGCGAGGTGTACAGTTGGCACAGTTGAGCGTACAAGGCAATGGTCGGAGTTACCGAGGGGAGCTTCAACCCTCACCTTGTAACCATTTGGCTCGCTAGTCAGCACAAGGTCCAGCAAACTAGGTCGATGAGCAGGGTTATCAGGTATCCGAGTGGTTCCGGACACCAACTGCGTCAACCCGTGTGCAATGGCCAAGTTGTAAGTCTCCCTGCCGGCATGGTCAGTGATGGGGGAGCCCAACCAGACTTGGTGTTTAGCATTGAAATCACCCAGCATCACTAACTCCGCCGTAGGGAACTCGCAAAGCAGTTTGTCTGCCGTACTGCTGAGATGCTCGCAAAATGCCTCTGTTCTTGACGCACTGAGGTTAGGGGATCTGTACGCACCCGCGTAAACTCTCACCACATGGGGAAGATTCACGCGGATCCATAGCACAGGGAAAGCAGGATCCTCAAATCGGGTGAGCCGGGTATAGGAGACACCAGATCCAACGTACAAGCAGACACCACCCTTCGCCATGAAACGTTCCTGAAGATTGTAACCAGGAACGTCCAGGTAGGATGTGTCCGCAGGACGCCCGATCTGGGTCTCCGTAAGAAAGAGGAGGTGAGGCCTCGCCGTCTGCAGATGGCAGGCGACGGAGGAGAAATTCGTATGTAGACCTCTTATATTTGCGAGGTCTACTTTAAATTTTGAGGGAGAACGGGCCGCTGAAGGTTTACAAACTTTTCTATTTTTGGTTCGGCTCATTGATTTGGATGGGTTTGATTCATGGAGCGTATCAGAATGTGTCCAGGGCGCGGTGATGCCTTGTGCAACTCGAATAGACTCAACTAACTGACAGTCGCAGAGAGCGAGAGGACCCCCGGGCCCCCCCTCCCAGGAAAACATGTGGTCTCCCATGGTCACCAGCCCCACAATGCTCTCTGACAGGGATTTTCGCGTGTTGATAGGGCAGCCAACACACGGGTTGGTGAGGACCGTATGCCGGGCCCCTGTACTACCACGCAGGCAGGCAGCGGTCACCTGTTTCCACCGGCTCTCCCTGACCCCTGCGGCTGTCAGTCGGTTAATAGGAGTCTGGAGTGCAAGCGACACTAGCATCCACAACCCAGTACACCCCCGATACACTCAAGTCCACCGACCGGCTAGTCGCAGGCTGACCTCCAAGTGCAGCAGAGCCACATCAGGAGTTTTTCGCCTGCGACCTGTGGTACCAACCCGGACGACATGGTGGAGGACCTGTCTACCACATAGTGAAGCTGAAAAATAGATCCTGTTTAGGCGCAGGATGGTCGCCTGGCGTCCGACATTCCTTAGCTGCTGCGACTCTAGGACGGTGGTAATGCCAAGGCATCGTCGTAACATTGCCCAGGGAGCACGACGAGGACGTAAATGTCGGACTTGCTGAGCTCTACTTTAGTGTGACCCACCACTGGCACAGTAGACTGCTAGGTTGGTAATTTGTGTGGACTCCATACAGCTCCAGAGAACACTACCAAGACTTAACCCAGCGACCCCCTAATTATTAATTATTAATATTAATTAATTAATTAATATTAATATTACTTTTTTATTTTTATGAAATAAATAGATTGAGTAAACGATATTATATTCTATCGAAGAAAGGAAGTCTTTAAGGGCGAGGCCCGAAGGCGGAAGAGGGTTTTTGGTTTACCTGAACGCAGCTCGGCCTTCGGTCTCGCACTTAGTTCCTTCCTTTCTTCCAGAAGGTTTATCGTCTTCCTGAACGCAGCTCGGCCTTCGGCCTCGCCCTTACTTACTTCCTTTATTTGAGAAAGGTTTATCGTTTACCTGAAAGCAGCTCGGCCTTCGGCCTCGCCCTTAGTTAGTTACTTTCTTTAAGAAGGTTTATCGATTACCTGAACGCAGCTCGGCCTTCGGCCTCGACCTTAGTTACTTACATTCTTCTTTGGAATACGAATTTCACGCGAGCGGAGCCGCGGGCTCAGCTAGTAAAATATAAAAACTGTAATATAAAATCTGCGGGGATTTTACTTAGCGGATTTTACTTAGTCCTTTTGACTTTTAAAGGGTCGGGTTTTTTTTATTTGTATTTTGACATTTTTCTTATTTATTTAAATAGGGCTTTAGCCGCCTAACGACTATGCCAGCCCCATCGTAAATACTTAATACATCGTAAACAATCTCCAAACCATATCTAGCCTCTGAGGGCTAAAGATGCTTGGAAAAATATAGTCAGTATATTTTTCCTTCAGGGGATCGCATAATGCCATGTGGATCATAAATACATGGATATAACATAGGTATATATTTGGGGAACCAGAGATGGGAGCGATCAGAAGCGATCTTTTCCAAACTTTAACAATCGTTCGGCTTGGTGCAAAACTCAGTTTGGCTAATATTTGGAATATTGCTTAGACAATGCTGATTGTTCAACTTTAGCGGTCAAGTGTGAGCAAACAGATTGAGCGAAATGCTTACAAGTCTACATTTAACAATATCTATGAATGAAGGTAAGTACCGAAGCGGGATATTTAAATTCGTGATTATTTTGATTTGTAAATATTTTTTTACTTTATCAACAGAGTTAATATGGATATTAAGTTGTTAAAAACTAACCTAACCTAACCTAAGCAAAACTAACCTAACCTAAACTAACCTAACCTAAATTAACTAACTAACTAGTTATTATTAGTCGCCATCGTTATTACCTACTGTAAGTTTATTTTGGAAAAGTGTGTGTAAGTTCCCTTATGTATGAACAAAATGTTTTTCACAATGTATTAGTTGTAAGCACGTAATAAAGGAAAAAAAATAAAGAAATTAAATTTAAGAAAGTATGCGAGAGCAAACGCGCGCTCCCTCGCTTCCACTTCGTGGGACTAGGGGCCAGATGATGGAAGATGCTGAAAAATATGAATGCAACTAACTACTAACCTAAACTAAACTAACCTCACCTAAACTGACCTAACCTAAACTAACCTATTCTAAACTATCCTAACCTAAACTAACCTATGCTGAACTAACCTAACCTAAACTAACCTATTCTAAACTATCCTAACCTAAACTAACCTATGCTGAACTAACCTAACCTAAACTAACCTAACCTAAACTATCCTAACCTAAACTAGCCTAACCTGAACTGACCTAACCTAAACTAACCTAACCTAAACTAACCTAACCTAAACTAACCTAACCTGAACTGACCTAACCTAAACTAACCTAACCTAAACTATCCTAACCTAAACTAACCTAACCTGAACTAACCTAACCTAAACTAACCTAACTTATACACTAAGTGAATTGCCTTTCCGGCTCATTCCTCCCAACGAACTCTAAACATAATATTACGCGTGTCCTGGTATCCCCATTTTAATCCACTTCAGGATTCCCGTTGTCAGAGGCATGTCGTATATTTATTTTTACTAAAGAAACACGAGTATTTGAAAAAAAAGAGGGATGTGAGGATGTGAGGTGGGTGCGATTCGCCAGAGATCTCGGAAACATGGAATGGAGATATAAAAGACATTAGTATGTTATGCTCGTACGTCGTATTATGTACGCTTGTCGTTTAGAAAATGACACAGATCAGAGAATAATGGTGTTAGATGAGAATGGCGGTCAAGCATCTGCCGTGTCGCTGCATTATGCGGAGATTCATCGCTTATGGCAGCGGATGTCTACAACTTTGCGCGTTCTCTTTGGCTGTAGATGTCGACATGTAATTTTTGAGTGGCCGCGAAGCGCTGTTTTTTTTTTTGTGCTCTACTCTGAATAGAGTTATAAATATAATAAATAAAATTAACTCCACGGAGCCAGAGTATGACGTATTTAGAAATAGAATTAAATATAAGAATTATATAGTCGTATAATTTCAAGGTACCAAATTAAAGTAAATTCAGAGAGGTAACGCAGACAGCATGCTGGGTTTTTTTATTTTAATATTATATATTTTAGTTTTAATATATATTAGTTTAATTTTATGTATGTTTATGCTATTTATATTTTATGTATTTAAATAATAGGAATGTATGCAACATGTAGGTATATTCATAAAAATAAAACACGTATTCCTCCTCCCTTTAGCTTGCACTATGCATACTTCTTTCTCTATATTTTATTTCTTATCACCAAAAGGTTGACTGGAAGAAATTACTTGCAGTAATAAGGTCACCTTTGCGCACTCCTGTTTTTCTTTCCATTGTGTGTAATAAAGAGCTTATATTCTATTGTAATCTATGTTACTATTGAATAATAAAAAAATACAAATACAAATGATTACTACGCAGTTAAAATCTTATAAAATCAGACAAATTTGTAAAACATAAACCAGGTACCCAAATAAGAAATTAGCATAAATATATATGTACATATAAAAGGTAACCTAGGGAACGCATTAGGTTAAGTCTGTAATGTTTCTTAGATAAAAAAAAACTTGCGCACCGAGGGTTCCGTATCGCCATGTCATGGTCAGCGCCACTCACGCCATCTATGGCTTGATTTATGAAATGCTTCACATGAGTTAAAATTCATGATTAGTTAAAATGCTTCATACTCTTTTCGGTACATGGCGCGCATTAACTTTTTAGTTTCTTGTATGGGGACCCCCGTGATTTTTTTACTTTTCCTTATTTTTATTATTTATTGTTATATCGGCCATAACAACACATATTATTCTGTGAAAATTTCAACGGGCTACCTATTACGGTTCAAAAGATATAGCCCTCGGACAGACAGACGGACAGACAGACATACAGCGTAGGCTTAGTAATAGGGACCCGTACGACGGATACGGAACTCTAAAAAAGTATAAAATAAATAAATTAATTAATTGTTGCCGTAAGTTGTTTGGAAGGAATTTTGGCTACGGTATGTTTCCATGCAGAGAGCTCTTGAAGGCACCCCATCTAGCGATTGTTTCACTGATCTGTGGAAAATAATCTGTCTCACAAACAATGCTGCTTTTGCAGGACAAATAACATATTCTCTTACAACTTATGTGCAATTTACATTGAGAATAGTAAAGTGAGCTCAAAGCTTTTTTACTGGTGTAACTCGGTTGACGTTGTCAGCCTCGGTAGCTCGTGGTGCGGTCGGTCGACTGTTGTTAAGCAACGCTTAGCGCGGTCAGTACTTGCATGGGTGACCGCTCAACCGTTGGAGGCTGGCCGTAGTTCGGATTCCACGTTAAACTGTAGGTCCCTTCCCTTCTTACCTTTCTAGGTGGTAGGGTTTATCCCGGCCGGGTTGCTACCACCGTACTGAGCGGAGCGTCGGTCGAAACGACTATGTAAATAGGTTCGTGTTTTCCGTCCAGTTCAGTGTGTAGTCGACATGAAATGAAGGGAAGCACTGACGTGGCACCAAGTTCACCCGGTGTTATGGGCTGACATCACGGATGTTGTAGGGGATGTAGCCAACTGTGTCAGTTACCATAAAAAAAAAAAAAGATCTTAATAAGTATAATTAAAAACACCAGCACTGTTTCCAACGAATTTTCTTTATATATTATATATACTTTATTGCACTCAAATTAACAAAAGGCGGACATAATGCCTAGAGGAGATTTAAGTGTTTAGTGAATGTTAATGATAGTTATCTTGTCCAAATACTTTGCTCAACGTGGTGGTTGGTGTTGTGCTGTAATTTACCAGAGTACTTGCAGCACAAAACCGATTACTCTGCTGTCTAAAGAAAAATAATTGACCGATTATATAAACAAAAATTGAAACTAAAACATTTATGAAATAAACAGTCCTACACCACATAGTGCTACACTACAGCCCGCAAGTCTGCTGGCATGGCACCTAACTGAGCGTGATTTCGTGGCGACAGGTGATTTTGGCTCTTTTAACTGCACCATTGGTCTCTCGGCACAGCTACCCATGATTTCTCCTCGACAGATAGCCGTGTAGCCGGCACGACCGAAGGGTAGCACTGACGTGGCACCAAGTTCACCCGGTGTTATGGGCTGACATCACGGACGTTGTAGGTGATGTAGCCAACCGTGTCAGTTTCCATAAAAATAAAAAGATCTTAATAAGTATAATTAAAAACCAAAGAACACCAGCACTGTTTCCAACGAATTTTCGTTATGGACATTAAAACAAAAATTCCTTCAGCCGTTGGATATTTTTCCAATAACATATTCCTTTCATTAAGAATTTCTTGTTGACATTTAAATTTTATTTCAGCGTTAAAATAACAACAATCTACTTTATATTTTAATAATTCTCCAAGCAATTCTTTAAGAAGCTTTAGTGATTTATACATAGGAAGCAAGCTCATATTCTGCAGCTCACAGCGAACGTTTATCAAAGAAAAAAACCGGCCAAGTGCGAGTCGAACTTGCGCACCGAGGGTCCCGTATCGCCATGTCACGGCTAGCGCTACTCACGCCATCTAAATGGCGTGTTATGAAATGCTTCATATTAGTTAATGTCATGCTTCATAATCTATTCGGTAGATGGCGCGCGCGCATACACTTTTTGGTTTCTTCTATGGGAACCCCCGTGAATTTTTTACTTTTTCTTACTTTTATTATTTGTTGTTATATCGGCCATAATAACACATTTTTTCTGAAAATTTCAACGGGCTACCTATTACGCTTCAAGAGATACAGCCCTCGGACAGACGGACGGACGGACAGACGGACGGACGGACGGACAGACGGACGGACGGACGGACAGACAGACATGCAGACAGACGGCGTACCTGATACGGAACCCTAAAAAAGTGTCAGTTTCACTTCATAGGTAATTTCTCATGTCGCAAATAAGCTCGCTTCAGTCAACTAAGAAGGTTCTGATGTAAAAGCAAATTAACTGAATAATGCAACGGATGTTAAAGTATTAATATTTTTTTGTTTTTTTATATAAAAATATATGGGCAGGGATGGCGTTCCCATTTACCGGTTCTGTAGGGGAAAGATCTGCAGAACCGGTTAGTACGCGACCGCGGTAAGTCCAGCGTGTAGGGATGCATACCCTGCCCGGTGCGTGTGGTGCGGAGGTGGAAAGGGGACGGCGGGATCACGTTAAACAGCTCCTCCGAGCACTGCCAATGGAATAAGCTATAGAACACACTTAGGGAGCCGATATCCCTGCGAAGTTGCAGTGGTTCTAGATCGTCTAAGGTAAGATTTCCTATGTAAAAGTATAACTCGCTTATAAGTTCCACAATTTTTCAAGTAACATCATAAACACTGATAAAATATTATAACAAACCTAAATAAATCAACCTAGAAAAACCGGCCAAGTGCGAGTCGGACTCGTGCACCGAGGTTTCCGCAACACAAAAAAAAAACACGTTTCTTGTATGGGAACCCCCCTTAATTTTTTACTTTTTCTATTTTTTATTATTTTTTGTTATATCCGCCATAATAATACATATTCTGTGAAAATTTCAACGGGCTACCTATTACGGTTCAAGAGATACAGCACTCCGACAGACAGACAGACAGACGGACGGACGGACGGACGGACGGACAGACAGACAGACAGACAGACGGCGTAGGCTTAGTAATAGGCTTCCGTACGGGATACGGAAACTTAAAAATGTTCTCAATTTCTGCCTAGGCTGCCACCATCCCCCAGTACGCATAAGTATTGCTTTCAAAGATAATTTCCAAGCTTATATGAGTAAATGTATGAGTACGAGGAAAGCCTTGGCACGCACGGTACCGGATGTATCCAATAGGAATTTACCGATGGTAGCGGCAAAAGCCAGTGCTTTCAGTACCCACGCACCAAGTATTAGTTAGTTTCCCCCACAAAATCTAAAATCTCAAAGAGGTAAATTATAATTTTAAACTTTGTTTTAAACCAACCATATTTTGACATCAATGATCTAAAACGTGACCCTGAGGATTTCTCGGGGCTCATACTCTGACCAGCCAATATCACCTCTGAGAAGTTAGATGCCATACCGGAGACTTTCATTTGGATTGCTCTCTATACTGGATTAGATGAGACAGCCGAGAGTTTTACACCGGTTATATGTAATACTAGCGTTTGCCCACGGCTTCGCTCGCGGTAGATTCGGTTTAATAGCAAATACGATAATTAACAATCGCTTCTTTTATATTCTCTCTTTCTCTCTCTCTCTCTCGCTCATACTATACTTTCTTTGATACTGCTCGGCCCTATTGCTATTTAGCGTGATGGTATATAATATAACATATAGTGAGCATCAAGAACTACTCTTTACACTGATTCAAGCCACACCAAAATCTGTTCAGTTGTTCCGGATTTTACGTCAAACATACATACACACATAGGTACATACAGATAGACGTTCCCTTTTATAAGATGTAGAGATGTTTGAAATAGAACGCAGCTCCTCTATTTTAACCCCCGACACAAAAAACGGAGGAGTGTTATAAGTTTGACGTGTGTGTGTGTGTGTGTGTGTGTCTGACTGTTGCATCGTAGCTTCCAAACGGATGGTCCTATTTTGATGTGGTTTTTTTTATTAGAAAGCTGGTTTAATCGGGATGGTTCTTAGCTATGTTCGTAATCAAAAAAAATATTATCTTAAAATGTGGACCGATTTGAATGGGGTAGTTAAAAAAAAGCTTGAAATAAAAGTTAAGTTACAAATTTTAAAAATAAAATATAAAACCCACAGCTGCACGGGAATTTACTTAGCGGTCCCCCGACTCCTTTAAGCAATTAAACGGAAATAATGTTTCACTTTTTAAAGGTAGGGGAGTTTTTTAAATTTGTAATTTTTGATCACATAATTCTCAGAACAAACCATCGTAATGAATCTATACAATTTGTTCTGAATCTAACTCAGACTGCTTCTCGGTGCGGAGGTGGTGCGTATATTATCAAAGCCGTATTTAAGGGCCACTGAAGTACATAGCGATCTGTCAACGAGGTATCAACTGGGGCTTTAGTGTCTTCTGAGTAGGTATACGTAATATCTATGTTGGTACTTGTACTAGATAGAGCATATTGAAATTTCACTCGCTTTGCCACGTCAACGCGTGTGAGATATTTTCGTTATTCCTTGGTAAATAATGTAGGATGTACCTACATTATTTGCCCGAGGCAGTAGATCGGTAAACTGAGGCGTATCCAAGGAGAAGATAGATGGAAGGAGCTGTTGCTCGCACTAATTTCTAGTAAAACATGTGCCGCCAGTGCGTGGAGTAGAGGGCGATGCGACTTCGCCAGTCCAGCATTTTTTTTTTTATAGAAATCGCGACATTTGGCATCGTTTCACTTACGAGTAGGTGACTTACGATGCCCATGGACATTCTGTGATGCACGGGGATTGCGAATGCCATGCCGGTCTGACAGGAGCATTTTCACGCCCCTTTTGAAAAACCCCAGGCTGTACTTGGGAGGAAATAGATGAACAGGGAGTGCGTTCCACATTTTCCCGGTTCTGTGAATCAAAGACCTACAGAACCGGTTATTAGGTTATCCATTTATGCACCATCACAGATGATGAGGTATGTAATAGTTACTCCATGAACCATTTCAATAGAATAGAACAGAAACTCTTTATTGCACGCGATGGAAAAAATAACAGTACACGACAAGAAACAAGAAATACAGGAGTTCGCAAAGGCAGACTTATCACTACAAGTGATTTCTTCCGGTCAACCTTTGTCAACTACCTGGTTATTTAAAGAAAGGGATTGAAAATGGTGACGTTCCATATTGCCGAGTATAGAAAATAAAGCAATTGTTCGAAGACAAAGTTGTTTCAAATAAAAAAAAAGTATAAAATGTTAAAAAATATTTGCATGCCGACTGTACAGTTGTAAAACGCCGCCATTTTCAACCCCTTTCTTTAAACAAACAGGTTATATGGGTAGTGCAACCGAAAGGGAGGAGAAATGCGTGTTTTATTATTTTATGAATAAGATACCCACATTCTTCCTTCCTTAGCTTTAATAAAATCCAACGTCTGCTTTCTGTCTGTCTGTCTGTCCGCTTATAACTCGAGAAACACTGAACGGATTTTAATAAAAAAAACCGGCCAAGTGCGTGTCGGGCCACGCGCAGTGTAAGGTCCCGTAGTTGCCCGTCACAATATGCGGACTTAGAAGGAACCCTATCAAAATAAAATTATTTGATTATTTGTATAATTTTGTAGGGGAAATAAATGAATGTTACTTAATTTGAAAAACAACAGTGAAATGATGGTACGTACGCGGCCGGAAGGGGCTGTCGTCCGTACATTTTATAAGTTGGTCGACTATTACTAGTCAACCTGTACAGCCTACTTAGCTGTGATAGTTTTCCTTTTAATTTCGATATTTAAACTACTGCTGTGAATTTTTTCTCATATCTAAAAACAACCGTTTAGCTGGCAGGGGTGGGGACACTTGACTCTAACAATAATTAGCACTTAAAAGCTTAATAATTCGCAAACGGATCCCTAAATCGAAAAATGATTTCCACAAACCCGCAATATTTCCCAAAGACCTATCCAACGACATCACACACGATGGGGTAGACGTGAAAAAAAAAATCATCCCCACTTTAAGTGTAGGGGAGGTTCCCTAAAAAAAATTATTTCAAAATTTTTATTTTACCACTTTGTCGGCGTTATTAATATTTATACCCATACCAACTTACAACTTTCTAGTACTAAGGGTCTCTGAGCTAAGCCACGGACAGACGGACGGACATAGCGAAACTATAACGGTTCCTTGTTGACTACGGAACCCTAATAATAAACGAACGAACTAAAAAGTTCTCGACGGTCAACGATCGCTGTTCTGTGGTTGGAATGTTTTGATTGTGGAGATAAGCAGATATAGTTACCACTTGCAAAAAGTGCATGTACACGTCCAACCGAATTTGCCCTCAGTAATATCCATCAAAAAGCGACCCTACAACACTTGTTCATAAGGAACAAATTTGCATCATCTTTTTTTGTCTGCAATGACCCAATGCGATAGTGTACATTGAACAATGCTATCATTTTAGACGGCGGCGGCGGCGATTCATCACATAAGTAATGCAAAAATCCACTATCTCAACCATAATTTAGTTATTTTTATGCAAAAGTTTTAAGTACTTCTGGCCCGAAGAATGACACATTGTTCCAACAATCTTGTACGTTTTGTTATCAAATATTTATATGAACACAATTTTAACATCTGGTGTAGGTACTTAACTATGTACTTATTTTAACATCATCAACACGTAACTCATAGTCGATATTAATTTCAAATTTGTCTTTTAAAATAATGATACAGCCATCGCCATTCCTACCAAAAAAAAAGTAGATTTTGAACAGGTGCATGGTAATAAGCGCAAATAAGCCATAGGAAAATTGGAGAGGCTTATGTCTATGTGCACGCTTACACGCTGACTGACTGACTGAGCCTCTTCGAAACTCTTACACAAAAAAGGTAAATAACAAATTCTTCAGAAAAAAGTCGATTTTCAACAGGTGCCTAGCATCGACCGCAAATAACCCATAGACGAGCCTCTTCAAAGCTCATGCACAAAAAAGTTAATTAACCGTAAAGCGTATGGAATTCGTTGCTATAGTGAATGTCAAACGGTCAAAATTGAAATAATAAGATCACTGCTGATGGTATCACTGGCACGTGATACCACAGCATCAGTAGCCAAGCCACAGAAGGACAAGATAAAGCGGCCGAAAAGAAAATGGATATCCGATATGAGGTGAGAGGTATAGATCACTGGCGGCTGGTCCTAAAGTGCGCTCGTGCGCCGCACTACCATACCACGAGAAGTCTTCACTTCACTCAAAATAAATAATACCTTACAACATCATCATCATCATCATCATCATCAGCCTGTATCGGTCCACTGCTGGACATAGGCCTCTCCCAACATTGCCCTTACAACATACTACATTAAAACCATAAAGATCGTACTCCAAATAAATACGAATGTGAATTCGACCTTATTTTATAGATTACAAGGCACGTTTTTGCGAGTAAACGAGCACGCCGTGCGGAATATAAATCGCACGCGGGTCTCCCATACTAAATGTATGGGGATCGGCAAAACACCGCTGGCGCGTGAGACAGAAGATACTTCATAGAAACAGTATGGGCCGAAAGGAGTTCTGCGTGCGGCGCACGAGCGCCAAACAAGGACGCTATATCGTGAATACCCGCGCGTGCGACACGTCGCGTCGCGAGCGATTCGTTTTGCACAAGTCCGTCTTACAAACTCTTTGCCGTCTACCTAGTCAGCGCGCTGTCATGTGATGTCACATACCCGTTAGCGCGCGAATATTTAAAATAGGATATGGTTAGGTTTTGTGCTTTCTGTCAGGTGATACTGTGAATTAAGTGGTGCCGATATTTGCCTAAGCGTTGGTTAAAGGCAAGGCTTTACAATCAGGTGATCCCGGGTTCAATTCCTACTTTTCTTTTTAAAGTATTTTTGGACTGTTTTCTTTTTGAAAGCTGCAGTAGTGTTGTGGTCTATGGGGTGTATTCATAAAGGTACTAAAAATAAGTTAAAAAACTTGTTTGGATTTTTTTTTCTTGTTTTTTGCAACTCATTGAGTGTCTTGAGAATATTCATACTAGCTAGGTACCTACTTACATAATAAAACGCAGGCGTTTAAAAAAATCGGAAGTCCCGATCTTAAAATAACATGAGGGGAATGTGTTGGGAAATTTGGTATTTAAGTAGGTAGGTACTTATCGCACTACCGGTCACTGAAGTCACCAGCCGCCACTGGTATAGATACTATAGAACAGAATAGTATAGGCTCTTTTTATTGCATACAATAAAAAAACAATGGTTTTGGAAAATCACGGACCGCCTAAATAAACACTACAGCAATGGTTTGACTGTGAAGCATTCGTGTAGTTGAAATATACAAAAATATATTTCTTATATGACATAACGACATAATATTATTTACAATTTCGGATTTTTGTGATGTGAGACCTTGCTTCTTGCCAAATTTCATTTCTCTATTCTATTCTACATTATTCATTACTCTGATTTCATTTGAGTGGGTTTGCAAGTATTAAAATTTGCCATAAATTGCCGTATCTTTTGATTAGGTATGTTGATTTAGAAGCTTTCATTTTCTATAACTCGAAGGGATCGCAGACGTTAGTATTTAATATTAATTTCAATTTGATATCTTGACTCGTTACTGAGAAAAAGGGCCTTGACACACAAACCAAGCATTTTTTTATATCATATAACTACAAGTTTAATATTTTAGGATTTTTTCCTTTACTTGTGCTATGAGACCTTGCTTCTTACCAAATTTTTAATGATTCTAGGTTGGCGGGAAATACCCTATAGGTTTTGATTTGATTTGAGTGAGTTTGCGAGTATTACAATTTGACATACATGTCCATATATTTTGGTCACGTTGATTTAGATGCTTGCATTTTCTACACCTTAAAGAGATCGTAGATCTTAGTATTTCGCATTAATTTCAATTTGTTATCTTGATCCGTTCCAGAGAAAAAGGGTCCTTGACTTACACAACAAACAAAAAATTTTTTTAATGTCACATAACTATAAATTTACTATTTTCGATTTTTTCCTTTACTTGTGCTGTGAGGAGACCTTGCTTCTTATCAAATTTCATGATTATTATAATTTTACGGGAAGTACTCTATAGGTTTTGATTGATTTGCCAGTAGCAAAATATGTTACTTAAATGGCCGTATCTATACTCTATTCACCCAGTCGACCTAGTATGGCGCTCTCTCTGTCCCACATTGGCATACAAATGATAAGGACGAAAAATGAGAAGGCCCCGCCCACGGGCGCATGCATGTACGTGATTGGATGCATGCGGGCTATGCATCCACTCACGTGCAAGGCCATATCTCCAGTACTAGGTCGACTCGGTGAATAGAGTATAGTGATTGCGTGGACTTAGAAGCTTAATTTTTTTACACCTCTAAGGAAACGTAGACCTTAGTATTTGATATTAATTTCAACTTGATACCTTTACCCGTTCCTGAAAGAAGGTCTTGACAGACGAACACCCAGCCAGCCAGACAGACAGACGGACAAGAAAGTGATCCTATAAGGGTTCTATTTTTTCCTACTTTGAGGTACGGAACCCTAAAAATTAGCTTGATTCTTCCCATCAACTATAGGCTACTTACTCTCACGCTAAATGGCTTATGAGGGTGGCAGAGAAGTCAAATATGAGAGCGGGCGGAGCCGCGGGCACAGCTAGTGTAATAAACATACCTATTATTCAATCCGTGACGCCGCACAGTGGGTCGAGACTGCTATATAAGGGACATAGGGATTTTTTTTACAAATTTCATTTTTTAACAACACCGATCGATAGGTCTCATCATTCTGATGAATAGTTGTCATTAAACATTTTCGTCTAAAAGTGATAGTTTGCTAGGAAAAAAATATTTTCAAATTTTGATGTATGGAATTAGACATAAAACGCTCCGTTTCGGCCAAGTCTTGACAGGTCTTGCTTTAAAACTATTTAAGCATTGTTCTGTGGTTTATTGACTATAATCCTACACTATCAGCGCGCGCCCAATGTTGCCCGTTCACGAGTTATGTGGATCCTAAAAATCAATTAAAAATGTAAGTAAAAATTTTTTTTTTTATTTCTAGTATCATAGGGCATTAATAGATTTAATCTAAATAATTGTTTTATATAAAAGTACTAACAAATAGATAAAGTTCTTAATTTTAAAACATTATTTTATCGTAAAGATACATCAAAATCTAATAAAAAAATTATAAAAGTGTTTATTAATCAGACAAAGTTACATAATATTAAAGATGTTTTGTACATAGAATGCATGACGCATGACAAATAGTACCTATACTCAGATGTATCTACACTGTACCCGCTAGTTCTAGCTATTTGATGGACAATGTCGCCTAAACTGGCCCTAAGACTGTTTCATTGGCGACATTGTTTGGTCAAACCACTGGTGATTACATTTGGGTACTTAACTCTAATCTTATATTAAAAAATTTTAAACCTATAGTTATATATACATACTTATTCTAATTTATCTGTGCACGGTGAGTGAGAGAGACTCATTAGTGCAGTGTGTGCGTTAAATGTGTGAGTGCATTGCAAGACAACCCACACGATGATGCCTTAATCGAAAGGTTCCACGTTATTTTGCGGACAGCGGCTTCAAGAGAGCGAGTGGATCTTCCAAAATTCTGGAAATTTTGTGAAGATACAGCAATTTTGTATATCCAGTTATATCCGTGGTACTACATGCCCTCTATAGGCTCTAGCGTACATAAGTTGCTTGTGCATGGAACGGATAGAACATTTTGAACTTTTACCAATCGAGAAACTGTCGGAAGAAGCATCGGAGGCTAGAAATAAGGATTTCCGTAAATATAGAGGGAACCATTCCAGAAAAGTAAGTAGGACAGCGACAAATGAAGATATCTTGCATAATCTTCTCATGCCATCCGATCCAAAACTTACTTCTCTAAGGCCAAGAATGGCCAAACAACGGAGAATGGATTTCTCACCAGGAGCAATCGAGCTTCTGGTATCTCTTACCCGCCCGAGTTAGAGAAGACATCAGGTGACAAAAGTGCTATGTAACAAAAACAAAAAGCTGAGAAAAATTAGGTCAAAGTTTTGACTTTTGAATAGATTTTTTTCTATACCTGTTATCTAACTGACTAATTACTTTGTATGAACATGAAAAGCGTACAAAACCATGCATTAATACAAAATCATGCGTTCATGTGGATGAAGGTGTTTTGTACACATAGCTCTCTCATCATGCACAAAAAATTCAATTTATGAGATGATCTTTGGAGATGATCAAACTGGAATAAGGTGTTTTATGACCATAACACCTTCACCACTTGAATAACTCCTATTTCCGTCGTGATTTCGGATTTTCTGTCAGTGCCACTTGATTACTCGGCACATAACACCTTCATCTACGGTAAAAAATGCATTTCTAAAAAAATGTTACATAGTACCTTCGTCCACTCACGTCTTCGAATGTATTACGAACTTATTTATTTATGATTGCTCTTGGTGAGATATCCATTCTCCGTTGTTTGGCCATTCTTGGTCTTAGAGAAGTAAATTTTAGATCGGATGACTTGAGAAGATTATGCAAGTAACAACTACAGCTTATACAATATAATAAAAAAATATTAATCAATCATTTATATAAATAAATTCTAAATCGGGAGGGTAAGAGATACCAAAAGCTCGATTGCTCTTGGTGTGACTTCCATTCTCCGTTGTTTGACCATTCTTGGCCTTAGAGAAATAAGTTTTGGATCGGATGACATGAGACGATTATGCAAGATATCTTCATTTGTCGCTGTCCTACTTACTTTTCTGGAATGGTTCCCTCTATATTTACGGAAATCCTTATTTCTAACCTCCGATGCTTCTTCCGACACTTTCTCGATTGGTAAAGTTCTAAATGTTCTATTATATCCGTTTCATGCACAAGCAACTTATGTACGCTAGAGGGCATGTAGTACCACGGATATAACTGGATATGCAAAGTTGCTGTATGAAGCCACTGTCTGCAAAATAACGTGGAACCTTTCGATTAAGGCTTCATCGTGTGGGTTGTCTTGCAATGCACTCACACATTTAACGCACACACTGCACTAATGAGTCTCTCTCACTCACCGCGCACAGATAAATTAGAATAAGTATGTATATATAACTATAGGTTTAAAAAATTTAAATATAAGATCAAAGTTAAGTACCCAAATGTAATCACCAGTGGTTTGACCAAACAATGTCGCCTATGAAACAGTTTTAAGGCCAGTTTAGGCGACAGTGTTCATCAAATAGCTAGAACTAGCGGGTACAGTGTAGATACATCTGAGTATAGGTACTATTTGTCATGCGTCATGCATTCTATGTAAAAACATCTTTAATATATGTAACTTTCTCTGATTAATAAACACTTTTATAATTTTTTTATTAGATTTTGATGTATCTTTACGATAAACTAATGTTTTAAAATTAAGAACTTTATCTATTTGTTAGTACTTTTATATAAAACAATTATTTAGATTAAATCTATTAATACCCTATGATTCTAAAAATAAAAATAAAATATTTTTACTTACATTTTTAATTGATTTTTAGGATGCACATAACTCGTGAACGGGCAACATTGGGCGCGCGATGATAGTATAGGATTATAGTCAATAAACCACAGAACAATGCTTAAATAGTTTTAAAGCAAGACCTGTCAAGACTTGGCCGAAACGGAGCGTTTTATGTCTAATTCCATACATAAAAATTTGAAAATATTTTTTTCCTGGCAAACTATCAGTTTTAGACGAAAATGTTTAATGACAACTATTCATCAGAATGACGAGACCTATCGATGGGTGTTGTTAAAAAATGAAATTTGTAAAAAAAATCCCTATGTCCCTTATATGGCAGTCTCGGCCCACTGTGCGCCGTCGCCGCCCCGATCCGATTCGTACTCAGACCTCTAGCAAGCAAAGCCAACACCCAGATCACTCGGGCCACCAGCCGCGCAAAAGCCATGGAATTGCCATCAGTAAATCTTAATAAAGAGTGGCTTTAATAAATTTGATGAAAATTCATAATCAATTCGATCTCGACCCCGCCCGCCCCATCAACACCGCCCGCCCTGTGAGTGCCGACCGCCACAGCATAGGAAGGGGAGGACAGCAGTGACACGGGCGCCGCCGGCGGGCGCAATGCGGCTCGACCCGCTCTTCCGCGAGTGTATGTGTGCGGCCCGCCGCGTTCTCTGCGGCGCTGCGGAGGCGGCGGCGCGGAGCAGCGGGGGGGGGGGGGGGGGCAGGAAGTTTGTCCGGTAGGGGACCGATTTCACCACCGTCCCACAGCGCCCGCCAGCGTCACACCGCGTCTTAGCCGCCGCCGCAGTCCACACTTTTTTCCACATCATCTACTAAACTCGGGATATTATGCGGTACGGGACCCTATTACTAAGCCTACGCCGCCGTCTGTCTGTCCGAGGGCTGTATCTCTTGAACCGTAATAGGTAGCCCGTTGAAATTTTCACAGAATATGTGTTATTATGGCCGATATAACAACAAATAATAAAAATAAGAAAAAGTAAAAAATTCATGGGGTTCCCATAGAAGAAACCAAAAAGTGTATGCGCGCGCGCCATCTACCGAATAGAGTATGAAGCAATTTAACTAATCATGAATTTTAACTTATATGAAGCATTTCATAACACGCCATAGATGGCGTGAGTTGTGCTAACCATGACATGGCGATACGGAACCCTCGGTGCGCGAGGTCGACTCGCACTTGGCCGGTTTTTATATTTCTTCATTAAATAAATGCAAACCCGAAAATGAAGAGAAAGAATACGTCCCGAGTCCCGACCAGGATTCGAACCTGGAACTCCGGCTTGAGCCGCCAGCGCGTTACCAATTTTATTCCGCTACCGGGTCACCGAGACGTACTTATCTCTCTAAATCTTCGTACCGTTGCTTGCATTTTTCTAGTAGGTATGTCTACGCAGGAGATGCGACATACCTACTAGAAAAATGCAAGCAACGGTGTGAAAATTTAGAGAGATACGTTGGCGACCCGGTAGCGGAATTGGTAACGCGCTGGCGGCTCAAGCCGGAGTTCCAGGTTCGGATCCTGGTCGGGACGTATTTTTTCTCTTCATTTTCGGTTTTCCATTAATCTAATGAAGAAATATAAACCCGTGATGTAAGTCAGCCTATAAATCTTTGGTGAAATAGGTGCCATGTCAGTACTTGCTTTTGGTTGTAAGTACCGCCTACAGTGAATTAGGCAGAAAACACACGTAATATTTTACGTATCTAGCTGATTCGATCAATATTAATCAGTAATAATCACACACACGCTCTCAAGTGCGATCGCTTACACAATTTTGGTATCGGCGCCGCTGTCGCCTCCTCCGCACCGCGCCGCCGCGCCGCCACCGCGGTGACGTCACGCGTCTGTACTACACGCTCGAGCGCATCACACAATCGGCTTTCGGTAGACTAATCCCTTTGCTTGTTCGGATCGGAGAGCGAGCCGCGAGCGCGGAGGGAGAATCACTAAATAGCTTCTTGCACCGAGAGCTTCGAAAGCTTTCAAGGACGCGGACCTCGTTGTACAGCATGTTGCAAAAGTTACTACATACATTTCGAGGTAAATTTCAGCAGAGTAATCCTGGTAGTTTTCTGAGAAATGTTTTAACATTGAAAATGTTTTTTCGATCGCTTCAAATGGGGGGCTACATTTTCGCTGAGTGTGAAATCGTCCTGAAGCTCGATTCTGCTAATTGCACAATTTTCAAACATACTTCGTGTGTTGTGTTTGAGTCAAACATAACACGAGTAAGTTTGGACGTGGTTTCCACATGATGCTATTCTGCTATTTACAAAACACGTTTGGTTAGTGTCTATGGTAACAGGAGGCGGAGCTTAGGGTAAGGTTTGACATCGCGTCGCCTAACGCGAAAAATTCTGACAATAATGTTGACTAAAGTTTTTTCTTTTAAATACTTACCAATAAAAATAATGAATTATGCGTAATAGGTGCATAAAAATATGCAAGAATTAATTATTGTAACAAACATTCATAATTAAGCGAGTTATACATTTATTTTGTTCAAATTGAGTGCAAATGTTTACTGATTTTCGTCGCTTGGCGACACGCTCATAGATGTGATACCATTTTACAAATCCCTCTTTGTTGGGGATTTATTTGCTAGAAAGAATCATTTTTACAAAATGTTATATAATTATTATTACATAAATATAAAATATAATATGCATAAAAGTAATTTCACTGAAATAATCTGAATAGTAGGTACGTTAACATAATTTATTTAGAAACCAAAACGGCAAACATGAATAATTAATAATTACCGTTTTTATTAAATTCGTAGATTTTATGTATTTTTTATTAGTTTTAGTTTAAATATGTAAAATTAATATAACATTTTAAAAATGTGAAATAAAGGATTTAAATAAATAATAAATAATACATAATAAATAATAAATAATAAGTGACAAGTGACAAGTGACAAGTGACAAGTGACAAGTTACAAGTGACAAGTGACAAGTGACAAGTGACAAGTGACAAGTGACAAGTGACAAGTGACAAGTGACAAGTGACAAGTAACAAGTAATAAGTAACAAGTAATAAGTAATAAGTAATAAATAATAAATCATAAATAATAAAATAGCAAATTCATCGGTACGTCGAGAGGGTTTGACGCGTATCTCCGTTTTCTCTCGGCGATCCCTGTCTCCTCATTCTCATTTCTAGATAGCCTTCTGACATTTTTCGAAACTTTCACAAACAACAATTTAAAATTAAACCCAAAACTAAAAACAAAACATTCGAAATCACCTCAAAAATAATATGTTTTCACCAAAACACATCGTTACTTTGAAGCAGACGGCGTGTTAGTGTTTCACAAACATAACATAACCTAACACGCGCGTTTGGTCTAACTTAGCGAGTAGAATAGCATTTCGGCGAAACGTGCGGTTTTGACGAAACACAAACATAACACACGCACTAATCTTATAGCAGAATCGAGCTTGTGTCGCGAGTTATGGGGGTACGCGAGTGGTTGAGGGCTCAAAAAAGACGCGTATCGGCTAGGGCTAAAAATTATAAAAAAAAATTTTAATGCAAAAATGTGAAAAATTATATTTATTTTTTTCGAAATAAATCTCAAATCTCAAAAATTATATGTGATATCGAAAAATTAAAAAAACCTGTTTAGATTTGGACTTTGGGCTACATTTAAAAAAAAAGCATTCGTCTATCGATGATGGTTCGTGCTATAGGTGGTCCCGCAAATTTTTCCCATTTTCGCTGAGAGTGTGAAATCGACTTTTGGAAGTGCAACAGCGTAGAGAGCGAGGAGGAATATCCGAATGTATGAAATAAATTGTGAAAAATGAAACTACGGCTCTGCAGATCCTCGGGTGACTTTGTTAGTTTGTTAGTGGGTTCTGATGATGGAGCCGGAAGGAAGCCATAGGAACTCCTAAACTACACATGATAAGCCCATCGTGTTTGGGCTCGTTGGATTTGTCTTCGCAAGTACTCTAGTCATATATGATTTCCAGGGTCCTGATGATAGAGCCGAGGGAAGCCATAGAAAGATAGGTTAGGTTATGTCCGTCCTGAAGATCCCTTCTAAATATTGGTCAAAGAATTTTTAAAATCGGATGAGTATTTTCGGAGATTACCTCCTACATCCAAACTTACAAACTATACTAATTATAATATTAGTGTACATAAGCAGCGTGGTCAGATTCTTCAGTATTCATGTTCATGCTGTAAATATTAATGTTCTTGTGAGCGGTAGTATGGGTTAATCATTTGTAAGTTACTATAATATAATACTTATAAGGTACTAACAAAACTTAGTATTTATATATACTACTTACTGTCCATTCTTTAGTACTGCATTGTCCGCCTCTACGCGTTTTTCACATCCCAAAGGTTAGTTTGTAAATGCCGTAAGGCATCACCTCGTCTTTTTTTACCCTTTTATACAATGGTATACATACGTACAATAAAGGATATTTTCATTTCATTTCAGTATATAATATATAGTATTTTATGTATATGCCAAAATTTCAAGCTAATAGGTTGAGTCATTCTTGAGTTATAAGTGAACATACATACATACATACACGCAGACGGCAGACGTTGGGTCTAATAATATGTACACATGATGTAGATAATGTAGTGCAGCGGACCAGCGGTTCCCAAAAGGTGTTCCGCGGAACCGTCGGGTTCCGCGGAAGGGTCACATGGGTTCATTGTTTATTGTATAATTTCATCCATAGGTAGGTAACCTACGCTTGGACATGTAGAAAATTCCGCCAGTTCTAAATTCAATGCGAAGAAGAACTGACAAACAAACTTCGCAAGTCACAATGTTTTGTTAGTACCTTATTATAAGGTATTATATTAAAGTGATTTACAATCATTAACCCATACTACCGCTCACAAGAACATTAATATTTACAGCATAAACATGAATACTCAAGAATCTGACCACTCTGCCTATTTACATTACCTATATCTGGTGTATACGGTCCCGTGGGTTGCAGCCGGAAAAATCACAAAACGCTCTCCTCAGTCTAATAAAAAACGTGTGATATGTTTTTAATTTCAAACTATAGTCTTGCTATTCAAATCAAACATTATGATAATCCGCCAACAATTTAGTATCAAAAATTAGGCGTAGGTCACATAAATTGAGTTTTTATGTTCACAATAGCTAATTAAACTATTTTAATTGACTTGGTGTTCCGCCAACAGAAGGACAATAATTTAGGGTTCCGTAGACGAAAATAATTGGGAACCGCTGGTGCAGTGTGCACTCCTGCTGCAACATTCAACTCTCTGACACTACACATTATTACACTTTAATAATATAGTGTTTGTGAAAGTTTATAACTCTGCAGCTATTTTTATTTTCTAATTAGATTTATTGAGTGTTGCCATTAACCGATATAAGTGCACAAGATATTGTTTTTTCCATGCCAGATTTAATGGCGTCATAATATTTCATAGCGCTTAATATTTTATCGCTAATTGGTGGGGGCGTAGCGCAGCGAGGCGTAATAGGATCTGACAGCTTAATATAATACCAGCCAAGCGTCAGCGAGCAGGGATACCCAAGCTGTACCTATAAGACAAGGATCGATAATTACAGGTTAGGTGAAGGATACCCCGTACCGCGCCGCCGCCGCGCCGCCGCCCTACCTCTGTCCCATTTACATATTGAACCTAATTTTTATTATGGTAGGTATTAATGAAAAGGATTAAAGAGACACCGCCCGCCGCGTCGCCGCGCCGTCTACCCTCTTCCTAATTTAGCTATACTTTTATTTGTTTACTAGCTACTGCCCGCGGCTTCTCTCTTGAAAATTGTGAAATTCTTTTTTCAAAAGAAGAAAGTAAGTAACTAAGGGCGAGGCCGTAGGCCGAGTTGGTTTCAGGTAAACGATAAACGTTCTCGAAGAAAGCAAGTAATTAAAGGCGAGGCCGAAGGCGGAGCTACGTAAACGATATTATTTCTCGATGAAAGTAACTTAGGGGCGAGGCGAAGGCTGAGCTTCTCGAAAGACCTTCTCGAATAATGTAAGTAAGTAAGGTATATGTAAGAAGAAGGCCGAGCTGCATTCTGGAAGACAATAAACCATCTCGAAGAAAGTAAGTAAAGAAGGGCGAGGCCGAAGGCCGAGCTGCGTTCAGGAAGACCATAAACCTTCTAGAAGAAATTAAGTAACAACGGTTCGCGTTCAGGAAGAGGATAAACCTTCTTGATAATATAGATATTTAATAAATCAAAGTCAATAGTATTTTCATACTTTCCCAATTCTACAGCAAGATCTGTATTAAACGCATTAATGGTGTCTATATTTACGATTCTACTCAATCTGTGAGTTGACACCGTGAAATACATAAGATTGTAAGGTTTCTGAATCAGTAAAAATGTTATCTAAACATTATGCGCATGCATCGGTTACTCTATAGTGTAGTCGTATATAGTTTGGTTAAGTAAGAACTATCTATTAAGCCAGATAATTCGTGTTTCACTTTTTTATTTAAAGGAAACCGAACGTCGAAGTCACCGCACATTATTATTGATTTGGTGTTATTACTATTAATTTAAACAAAACTTCGTCTAATTTATCTGAAAAAGGGTCATTATGCTCATACGTTTTCGTATGTAATCTTGCTCTTTATGCGTATATTGGGTATAAACAAAGACATTAAACCTTTTAATCTCTTTGGATATAAACATATTTTTTTTATTTTCAAAATAATATCAAAGGCCAAGTTGTTCATTTGCGTTATAAACCACGTATTGTTTTTAGGTTAATGCTGAACCAGCATTACCAAAGTAAAACCCCGTTGACGTTTCTGTAGGTGTTCTCAACGACGTATCTTGGGTGTTCTCGTATTTGGGCTGTCACCTTTATTGACTAAAAAAAACATTCTGTGGTCACCATCTACGAAGTCATAGTTTTAAATGTTCGTGCGCTTTTCCGGCCTAAAATCTCCCTCCCACGAACAATGTATTTGTTCTATAGATCCGGCCATTGTTTGTCTCGGAGAGTTTCTCTTTGTGATCTGTTTACACAAAGGTTGGTTGAAAAATTGGCCAAGCTCGAACAAAATACCTATGTAGGTACGCAGAGATCTCTGCATCGGTCCTACTACATATACGTGACTTCAGTTGTGTAAATGTTTATTCCATACCGGAACTTTGCGGGCTTTTGCGGGGTTTTCAGTGTTGTTCTGCAAGGTCTCTGGTAAATTACAGCACAACACCAACCACCGCGTTTGGCCAATTATTGAGACAAGATAAATATCAAGCTTGAGCAATTTAATGATCGTACCTGTACTGGATGAATTACTCCTACCTCTCACAAATATCATAAATTGTTCTCTCTTACAGGTAGACTTTCCTAACTTGTGAATTACTTGATTATATACAAACATAGCTAAAAACCATCCCGATTAAACCAGCGTTCTAATAAAAAAAGCCGCATCCAAATCGGTCCATCCGTTTGGGAGCTACGCTGCCACAGACAGACAGACACATACACATACACCCACACTTTTCTTTTTGTGTCGGCGGTTAAAAAAGACATACATCACCCCATTGCCCAAAATCAACAATCCAACTACCAACAGCAATTCCGATCCATATCTATATTTCCTGTTCTTGTAGAGAATAGAGCGCATTGTACACACACAGTCGACTTTCAAATTTCCTCCCCACAAAAAACTTCTGAATCGTTATCAGCCAGGATTTCACCCTGCCCATAGCACTCTTCCTAAGATTACGGAGGATACCCGCTTAAATATAGAAAATAAAAAACTCTCCATTCTGTGCTTGATTTCAGTCATGCATTCAATGCAGTGTATTTTCTTATTCTCCTGGCAATGCTCTCATTTTCATATCTTGCCTTCGACCCTAGGTTGGTTAACTCATATCTTCGGGATCGCCAACAGTTGGTTTGAATGGACAGTAATTGTTCAAGTTGAACTGAACTAAAAACTGGTGTGCCACAGGGCGGCGTTCTATCTCTTCTATTATTCTCAGTGTTCATACACGTTATTACTAAAAATGTATTTATCTTCCACCTATCATCTTATGTTGACCACCATCAGCTACATATGTACTAGCTCCAGCCCGGAACTCATTTTTAGGGCTGTAGCTTCGCAAAATTATGACGTCGAAACAATTTGGGCATGGGGCGAGCGCTTTAGCCTAGCAGTCAATCCGCTCAAGTCTCAGACCATCATCAATGGCTCGCGCCCACTTGCGAAGATTGACGCCGGTAAGGTTATTTTAATGGTACCTACTGGAATTGTTTGTTGTAAAACTGTAAATTGTTCGACCAAACTCTTTCGTGGTCTCCGCAGGTTGGTTCATGCATGACATGGTGGAAGGAACGTGCCAAGATGATAGGTGGCTTTAGCACAGCATCTTGTCATCATCCCTCATTCGTCTTTTACTATATGTACGGGGAGAGATTCAGTGGGGGTATTCTTTTTAACTACCGGCCCCACACGGTACTCTTGCGAGTTTGGTTCCTATTTCACCAAGGTTTGATGGGCTGGCATCGCGCGCGGGTGCAGGAAGTGATGTACCCAAGCAGGTCAGGTTCACACCAAAAGTTAAATTGACTTTTCTTGTAATAATTATTATAATTTGGAGATGGAGGGGAAAGCTGGCAGTACTAAGATTGTGTTTTCATCAGAGTGTCACACAAGTCTAATCTACTCACCTGTATCCAGCTAATTCATCTCCAGTCGTCTCGTGGAAGCTTGCTGACAGCCCTCTAACCAAAGTTTCGCTCCTCGTAAATTTACATAATTCACCAAGACGTTGATGTATTTATGAAGATAATTTGCGAAGGTCGTACAGAGGCTCTGCGACTATTAGCAAGATTTGCAGCGGTCGGAAAGCCCTGGAGCTAGGATATATCTTCCTGAAAGATGTTCCGAATCGAAAGATCATACCACGGAGAAGACGGGTAGAGAGGAGTTGTTGCTAGCTAGTAATAATGTATTGCCAGAGCAGGGAGCAACATTAGATACGACTTATTAGTCGCGAACCACGCACCGTTTAATTCCGCGTGCGACATCGCGACCACTCCTCCGGTACCGAATAAATATTTCCGTGGATGTTCATACTGACTCAAAAAATGTCCTCAATAAAGTGCTGATTAAACCATAGTAAGAACGCCTAAAATGACCAAAAACTATTTATTTTTGAAACTTAATATCGCATAATATAATTAGATTATGTTGTATTTCGATTATTTTTATTTGGCAAATTTGTTCATTTAAGACCTAGTTTGAATGAACAATTTTATAAGTATTATTTTTGACCACCATTTTAGTGCGGACATTACTGAGTTAGTTAGGTTCACAATGTGCCCGGGATTTCCGAGATTGTCACGGGCTAGGCTCCAATGTACCGTGACACGGGCGAAGGATCATTTTCTCCCGGCAAGAAAAATAAACGACTTGACGTCGCGTAAAGAGTCGGGCACGGATTGGAATCAACCGATGCCGACGCCCCATGCCATTAGGCCTAATAAAAACGCTCAAAGTTCGCCGTAAAAAGTATAACTGAAAAATATTGGTGTTTCATTTCTCCACCTTATCTATGAAGGACTACACAGGTAGTACATATGTCACGAGAAGGCTATCATCAGATCTGGCAAGCCTAAATTCGTATTACTATCCTATGGACATGTCCATACGTTAGTAACATACAAGTCATTGGGATCCGACTGATACCATGAACGAAGTGGGCCCACTTCGACAACGCCGCTTCGATGATGTACGCCTCCAGTTGGTGCCGACACGTGCCCACTGCCCAGTTTGCTTAAACGAACTATTCTCTACCTATCTTTTCCGTTGCTCATAGTAAAGATAAATTGACACCAATGCGACACTATATTAACGAGGGTGCCCGCCTCGCTATTTATTACGGCTCGTGGGCGCCAGCCGAGGCGTCTAGTTTTAACGAGGTATCGCCTCTTTCATTGTCAAAGAGCTTTCTTCTCGCTTAGGATAGAATTTAACTTGACAAGAACTTCTGTTCTGTGTGAAATTCATTTGTGAGGGGCATCCTGTTTTATGACCAACCATCTCCTCTCCTTTAGAAATAAAGTTAAATTACAAAATTTAAAAAACTCCCCGACACGTCAAACGTTGCATTGCACATACCTGACAACTTGCCAGAAGACGCCTCGACACTGCTTTATTTGGAACAAAACAAGATTTCTTCATCGGCATTTTGATGAACTTGACAATTTAGGAAAAAACAATATTTGTGGGACAAATTCTGAAGCCGAGAAGTGCCTGCCTTTTATTCTAGAAACGAGACGGGCTAAATTAATGATCAGCTGGCCTTGAAGAAAGTCTTTTAATATTTATTAATTTGTTTTAGAAACAGCCGGCACGGGTGGCTGTAGCCAAAAGCCCAAAAGAAGATCAGACACAGCCAATAAAACCACTCCTCGCGAAACCACGCTCAGAGAGGCGCCATGCCGACTATGAGGCGGGCAAAAAAGTCGTCGTGTAATTTATAAACACACTTTTAGAATATCCCCAGGCTTAGGTGGTAGTGACCACACTCACCGATCAGAGAGATTTAATGTGAAACATCCGTGCTCTGGATGTTTTTTTAATGGAAACTGACACCTACTACATCCGTGATGTCAGCCCATAAGACCTTGGTGAGCTAGGTGCCATGTCAGGGTTTCCCTTCTCCTTATTTATAAGATAATGAACAATAAAACTTGATGACATTACTAAATGAAATTTAACTGAGAGATTGCTTTCTGACAACAAGAAATTTCAAATTAAATACCCGTTACGTAAACACAATAAGCAGACTGTTGAAGTTCGCAGACCCCGCTCGGCTTCTGGATATTGGCAGAGTTTTAGTAGCCATTACTAAAACTCGTATTTTTCTTTCTAAAATGTACATTGTAAAATCTGTCAACGTTTATGAAACTTCGTTAGCTTTGAGTTTCGCAGTTCCACAGTCACCGGTGTAACTGTGGAACTGCCTTCCGGCAAGAATGTTTCCCCAATTCTCTAACATACCACATGTTAAAGTCTTCAAACGTTATAATCAATAGGCTAGGCAGTCCGCACATCTGCCGGCATCTCACTGAGCATGTTTTCGCGAGAGGAGGTGACTTTGGCTCTGTCGACTACACCGTTGGGCCCTCGGCAGTCACCCATGCTGGTTTACATACTTCTCGCGAAACCTCGATCATTGAGGTTCCCTTTGGATTCCTAGCTATACAGAACTAGATAGAGACCGTAGACCACAGCCAAGGCTGCACATCTTTCGTCCAGTACGGTGTACAATGCTGGTCAGTTACAATTTGAACCGACGACCTAGTATGTATGCATTTATGTTTAGATATTCTTTATTGAACACCAATTTATATAAATTAGGCACAATAGGCGAGCTTAATGTCGTTAGGCATTCTATTCCAACTAACCTTTGGGATTACGTAAGGGGCAAGGGAAGAAATCTACAGTTTTACACCGATTCCGAACGGTGACAGGTTTAGGTATGCACGTAACTGTTTCAATGCCTGGTTTAGTTGGACAATCTAAGTCTGGTTCTACGAAAAGGGCTGATAAACATTCTGATGATAACCTTCTTCCGCCCTCAGGCCTCACTCTTATATAGGTACCCTTAATATATTTTACGCGAACGAAGTCCGGCGATCGGCCTTGCCCTTAGTTATTTACTTTCTTCCAGAAGGTTTATCTTCTTCCTGAGCGCAGCCTGGCCTTCGACCTCGCCTTTAGTTACTTACTTTCTTCCAGAAGGTTTATCGTCTTCCTGAATGTTTCTTCAAGAGATAAAGGGTGCTGTGCTGTAATTTACCACATTTCTTGCAGCACAACACCGATTACTCTGATTACAGGATACAGCGTGTGGTATGTAGGTAAGATAAAACCACCTTTGCGCCTCATGTACCTGTATTCATTGTTGTTTTTCATGTAAAATATTTTATATATAGATAGAAATACATAATTATTCTAAAACAATTTTACAGAAACGAGCTCTCTAAATGTATAATTATTTGAGCAAAAACTTGTTGAACTTACAGTTCCATGGGAAAGTAACGTACCGAAGGACCACAACTTCAAAATAAACAAATTACTGTAGGTTATTAGACCGAATAGTGAAAAACTGCTCTCCCTACTTTATCCGTGGCGTTCCCCTCGTCGGTCGTAGGTAATGGGAACGATAGAGTATCACAGAGTTTGCTTCAAAAGAAATAACGATGAGTGAAGAGCAGTTCATATAAATAGACATTACGAAAACAAACAGGCGATATGCAATCCTCGATTATATGATCCGCCCGAGACTTGTACCAAGTGTGTGTTTCTATTGGGCTAGATACTTGCTTCGCGCTGTGTAAACTCTCAAGATGAAAAATAAATCCAATATGCTCGTAGGTACCTCGAGTATTATTTTGTTGGATTATTGAAAGTGGAATCTCAAGTCAATACTTCAGAAAAGTAGGAATACACAGAATTATTAAGCCAATGACTACAAGCATTGTGCGCTGGTGAATGGCGATTGTGGAGTTCACAAAAGCGACTTTGATCTTCGCAGTTCATTTTTTTTATTCTAAAAAATATATATTTTCCCCATACCTATAAGTATTTTTGTGGCAGCAATCGTGTGGGGATCTTTTTTTTCGATTTTGAATAAGATTTACAGTTTCCTCCATAGAAACTGGTAAACTATAGAACGCTCTCCCTGAGGCCCACATATTCCCTCTAATATAGTCTTGGGTCCTTCAAGATAGGCGTGAATAGGCACCTGTCAGGCCGGCATGGCATTCGCAACCCCAGCGTACGGCCGAATGTCCATGTGCGTCGTTAGACACCTTATGGGTGTCTCGGCGCGACATGTCGCGCTTTCTATAAAAAAACATGCGTTTTAAGTAGGTATACATTTCCGTAATTATTTTTATGCGAATATGTCGTGCTAAGCTGGATTGTGATAATTTGTGTAACATTATACTGTCCAGTTAAAAAAAATTACCATCAAGGATGTCAAACATGTACTTACATACACATACATTGTACTTATGTACATACACGTGCATTGTACTTACATTATACGCAAAAAAAAAACACTTTAACTCATAACACGCGCCTCGTCCGCCGCTCCCTTTCATTAGAGTAAGTCTTTCATTACTTACCTGCATGACTCCAGCCAGGACTAGGGATGCCTTTTAGTAATATCGCCATGTCGCTTGTAATGGTGTAATTTTCTTAATTAAAACATGAAGGTATAAACTAATTGCAGACTAATGAATTTCATTTAATTTTATACAATGTACACACAAAGTGCTTAAAGACGGGATGATATAGTGAATATCTGCTTCCCTTCATAGAGCGACTATCTAACTCTAACTGTGGGCTGAATTGGGTGAATTAAATATTTTACTTACAGTAGCGAACCCGTCAACACAACCCCGATTCCTCCTTCACTCCAACTGACCAAATATAACGAAAAAATTGTGACGAAATTCGAAAGAAAAGAATCACCATCTTCATATGTTGAGTTTTTGGGGTTCGGTAATAAAAACAATATGGAGAAATTTATTTTGAGGGTTCCGTACCTCAAAGAGGAAACAATTTAACCCTTATAGGATAAATTTTGTGCCTGCCTGTCTGTCTGTCTGACACAGTTTATTTTCTCCGATTCTAATTTCATACTTTATTCGAAACTGTTTATAACAATTTTTTTTAGAGAAATGGATTTTACGGGTTCTGGAACTAGACGACTCATATAACATAATGAAAACTTAGTATGTAAGTTATATTCAAAAAAAGGTTCTTCCTTATAGATTGCACTGCTGAACGGGACATGACAAAAAAAAAATGATGACGAACCATACTGAATATGCATATGTCTCAATGTAATATTGTTATTGTTGTGTGTTCTTTATGGCGAAATAAATATCTGAATCTAAATCTACTAAACGGGAAAAGTTGCAATTATTTACATAATATGTAGAGTTTGATGACCCAATCACGGACGTATGAGCGTATGAGCGTTAATGAGGGAATTTCGGATTTTGGGAATCCATTTTAGTGGACAAAAAAAAATCAAGTGCATTATGAGACGAATCGATGGAAAGGACTCGTTATAAGAATATAAAATATTTTTTTTTTATAATTTTAAAATACATCGTTCAAAAGATATTAAAGAAAATATAAAAAACGCCTCCCTCCCATGTTATCTCCGAAACACAGAACAACGATCGGGCCACACCGCCCGCGCCCGACAAGACCGAACTTTTTTGCTCTGTGCTCCGAAACTACTGAGTCTAAAATGTTGTAATAAATAATAGGGTTTGTCAGCCTCGGTAGCTCAGTGGTGCGGTCGGTTGACTGTTGTTAAGCAACTCTGAGCGCGGTCAGTACTTGGATGGGTGACCTCTCGACCGTTGGAGGCTGACCGTGGTTCGGATTCCACGTAAAACTGTAGGTCCCTTCGCTTCTTACCTTACTAGGTTCATCCCGCCCATGTTGGCGCCACCGCACTGAATGAAACGTTGACATGACACCAAGATCACCCGGTTTTATGGGCTGACATAACGGATGTTGTAGGTGATGTAGCCAACCGTGTCAGATTCCATAAAAAAAGGGGTATATACGCAATAGCAAAAGCAACGTGTCTGATCTTTATTCTATTTTTAAATATACATGGCCCTCTAAATAATTAATTAATTACATAACAATAAAATTATTATTATTACTTATTTATTTATGTTTTACCCCCTTCTTAAAATAATAATACACTCTTAACTATATATTTCATTGACAATAATGTGGTACCATATAACTAAGTACCAAACCTTTCTGGACATCTTTTCTGTCTTTCTGACAACACAACAGTAAAAACAATACGGCTTTAATAGGCCACAGTAAAAAGGACGACTACATTTATTATCCCCGAATTCCTGTTCATTTTTTGACGTGATAACGTCTTATAAATTGATGAACACCGGCTGCACGCACGAAAAAGTGTCACGTTCCATCTGAGCCTGTGTGTGCAAGCGAGAGCGCGTAACAAGCGATAGAGAGGTACAATCAGCCCAAGCGGCAGTGTTGCCAAACGTACGGTAATTGCCATATCGTACGGTAATCGAGGCTAGAAATCGACAAATGTACGGCGTACGGCAGCGACAGGGGTGCCGTACGAAAAAATACGGTAATTCTTATAGCTGTGTTTCTTTATGACGTTATCATGTAAAACTATCGTCCGTAAACCGACTTTACAGACAACCATTTTTTTTTTTTAATATTAAAAGCCTAGAATAGAAAGTGCTTCGGTATGTGAGCGTGGGTGTGTGAGCTATGTCCAAACGATTATTTTGAGACAGCATGGCATGAAAGTATACACGGGCTAAGTTCATTATCGGCCCGGGAGCGGCGCTGTTGTAAATTTGGGCCCGATCCATAACACAATAATTTAATTTTCTAACTTTTGGGAACCTTTCCCTCCCATACACTTTGAAAGCGGGGGACGGGGATTAGAGTGCCGCCACCCCCGCGCCTCCACCGTGATATTTTAAAGGTAATATTATTTTGTTCACTGCCTTTATAGAACACCATGTGGTCTTAGGGTAATAATTAGAAGAGCAGCTAATATGTTCCAAGCTTTCGTTTTTTCCGTTTCGTATCTAATTGATCTTACATTACATATCACACACGCTGAATCTCGACAAACGGGGTAAGCAGAGTGATCGATGTTGTGCTGCAAGTACTCTGGTAAATTACAGCACAACACCGACCACCACGTTTCGCAAAGTATTCGAACAAATTTCAATCGATCAAGCAGCAAGTAGGCACGAAGACCCACCTGCTGCATGACTCGGTGGAAGTACCGTGCCAAGGTGAGAGGTAGCGATCCTGCCGCCCTTTAGCACGACATCTTGTCCTTATCCCTTAGTCGCCTTTTACGACATGCATGGGGAGGGATGCAGTGGGGATATTATTTTTAAGTACCGGCCCCACACCGTACCGCTATCTTTACCGCTGATAATTACCTGAGTAGTTTAAAAGTGAGATTACATGTACTTTAAAAAGGAGTGTCAGGGTTTCTTAAATTGGAGCTCCATTGGCTCCGGATTAAGAAACCCAGCTTTAAAGGCTTACAATTTCAAAGACTCACCTCGGAAATGCTCCGGTGGGATGTCTCGGCAAAACATGAGGCTCTCCGGCCTGCCGTTGACGATGAAGTGCAGGATGACGAGCCGACGCTCGCAGGTGGTGCCTCCGCGCACCAGCCGCTTGAGGAAGCGGCGGCCAGCGCCGCAGCGGCACAGCACACGCACTTCCTCACCAGCCTGCTCCGCCATGAACAGGTCTCCAGCGGAGCAACGGCGGCGGCCCGTGCGCACATCCCGGTGCCACCTATAAACCGGCTCCGCATAACGATCCGCCGTGTATCGCGTCACGCTGCTCTGCGACAGAGATCTCCGAAGATTATTGCCATCTTCGTCGCTCTCGCCGTTGTCGCTTTCGAACTCCCTGCTGTCGTCTCGTATAGTTCTGCTGTACCACTCCTCGATGTTGGGGGAGGGTTTCTTCGACGAGTGTTTCTTGCCGGTGTCTTGCTTACTCGTCGATGGCTGAGCGGCGTCTGCGGTTTTGACATCGTCCGGTGCCAGTTCTGTTTTTGTTCGTTTGTGCCTTTTCGCCTCGTTGTTGCCTTGTGCCTTTGAATTGTCGGGAGAAGTAGGTGGGGATTTAGATTCGTATTCTTTGTTGTGCCGTCTGCCGGTCGATGTGTAATCATTGGAATGGGCGCTCGATTCAGAGTTCGGAGACGGTCGGTCCGATGGCTCGTCTCCGACTGTCTTGATCGGCAATTCCGGCGTTTCCGCGCTGGGGTCGTCGGGGCGGCGGTCATCGCTTGTGTTTCGGCCGATGTCGGGCCATTTATCTGGCTCTTTATTTTTCACCTTTGTCTGTGAAGACAAAGGCGGATCTTCGTCCGCCATTATGCCATGGGGACCTGAAACAACATCAAAGTTCGCGTTGAAATGGAAAGATTTCATGAAGACTTCAATTAGAAGATCTAAATACTTTAGTGCTGCAAAAACGTTTTACAAAAACAACGACAATATTATAACAAAGATGAGCAAAGATGAATTTATCCCTTACAGAAATATCTTCCAGTCAATCTTTGCATGCTTGAGAGCATGCGTGAGTTTGACGTCACATGCCGTGAAATGTAAATGTAGGTAGTTTTTTTTATGGAAACTTACACAGTTGGCTACATCACCTACAACACCCGTGATGTCGGCCCATAACACCGGGTGAACTAGGTGCCATGTCAGTGCTTGCCTTCATTTCATGTCGTCTAAACTGAACTGGACGGAAAACGTGAACTATCATAGCCGTTTGGACCTACGTTTCGTTCAGTGCGGTGGTACCAACCCGGCCGGAATAAACCCTACCACCTAGTAAGTTAAGAAGGGAAGGGACCTACAGTTTAACGTAGAATCCTAACTACGGTCAGCCTCCAACGGTCGAGCGGTCACCCATTCAAGTACTGACCGCGCGCAGGGTCGCTTAATAATAACAGTCGACCGAACGCACCACTGAGCCACCGAGGCTGACAAAATATGTATTCTTATTTCAAAATTTCATTATAATTTACTTCATTTTTAGAAATAGGTAGATAGAAAATGCTTTATTGCTCCAGTAAACATTAAACAGTAACAAGTACATTAGAAAATTTACATAAGGTCTTACTGAAATAAGTCAATTTTGAAAAATAGACAAAAAGTGTGAAAAAATATATAAAATTCTTAATTTTCAAGTATATGCATACACGAAAACTCACACTGCAAGATAAAGACGACTCGTAACTCGCGTAACGGAAAATTAAAACAAATCAAAACTCCCACTTTTTCCCTGTTTTTTCCAACAATAAAAAAACCATCCCCTTAAATTGAGTCAATCTACAATATCTACAAACTCTCAAACTTTTTTAATTTTACAATCTTGCAGCCCTCGTCGATACGCTTCTAAATACTTACGTGGCCTTCTCAATGTCAAAAATATTTTGTTACATACTTCAAAAAAATTTAATGGAGGGACCTGTTTTATATAAATAAATACGACAATTTTGAGAAATAGTTCAAAAGTGGCACCATCTACCAAAGAATTATTCCAGTGTACAAATACGTTTTCATAATTATACGGACGTACGTATGTACGTTATGTTTTCTTGCTCCAGTGACTCAGCCACCCATCATATCGGATTGCTTAAAAATAAACCGCAATATGGATTTCAAATAGTCAGAGATATTATGTATGCTTGTTTGCATTACCCGTGCTAGCGGCGGCATGGGGGAGGCGACGACGACGCGGCGACTCTGTTGAAGGCTCTGTAGGGCGGCGCGGGGCTGCGAGGGTCGTCGGTCGGACCACAGAACATAGGAAACGACTAGAAGTACCTCGATTAGTATGAAGACCCGTGTAATAAAATTCCCATACAAAACGTTTACTTTTTTATGTAATCCGGTATGGGTGGCTGAGTCGGAGGGGCTAAAGCGCATGCTCCGACCAGCCAATATCACCTCCGAGAAGGTAGGTGCCATACCGGAGACTTCCCCAGATTGCTGGCTATACTGGACTAGAGGAGAACACAACCGAGGCTGCTATGCGGCCATCTTACATCCAGTACGGTGGTACCAACCCAGTCGGCTACAATTTGAGCCTACCACCTAGTGCGTGGCAAGGGAAGGGACCTACAGTTTTACACCGGTTCCGAACGGTGAAGCAGCAGGTGTAGGTATGCACGTAAATTTTTTCGTCAGAAAAAACTCATCGGTACCCGCCGACCGGATTCGAACCGAGGACCTCTCGCATGAGACGCCGATGCCTAAACCACTCGGCCACGCGCCGCTTGTGAGTTTTGATACCAGCTTTGAAGTTTAACTTACCACCTTTAGACACTTTCTTTGCAACTATACTTACATAGTTTTTGCACTGTAATATAGCACAATAGGGAATTTATGTATTTTAGAAGTTATCCTTTTTTACGGAGACGTTATGAAAGAAATTATTGAACGTCTGAAATTAGGAGTAAACTGAGAGTAAACATCACCGTCCCCGTCACCGCATAAAAATGGTTTGTATGTCGAATTTCCCATACAAAAGTGCAGCACAACGAAAATTGCATCCCGAGGTACAAAAATTTAATCTAGTATGGCATCTCGCAGAACGAAATTAAATTAGGGCCGAGGGGATCGAAAGGATCGAAAAATTTCATTCAAAAGAGTGCGCGGAGCTACGCTTACTTGTACGCACAACGAGTGACCGCGCTACTTCTACTCGCTTCTAATGTTCTGCGGGGCGGATCTGTATTTGAGAAGAAATTTGGAAAAGTGTTCCCGGCGACGAAGCGAGCGATACTTCACTCTCGATGAAAATTGGAAATTCGCCGGTTTAGGTGTGAGTACCGCGAACTTCAAATGGGGAATTATTATATTAACGTAACGTAATATGCGGACAAAATTGGGAAATGTTTCGTGAACACGACGCTGCTCTAATAATGCTTATCAGCTGTAAAGCGGAATAACGTATGTACTCGCTAGCTCATAGAAGAGTGTCGTCGGTGTCATTTGAATAATGTGTATAAACAGCTGGGCGTTGTCAGATGATGTGATGTATGTATTTACTTTTAATATTATATGACCATAATGCGTTGTTCACACAACGGTGTTCACAAGCACACTTGAACCAATGCTCATTCAGTGCGATGACCCTTCGTTAGGGTATTTTCATTAGGTAAGCTCTGTGCAATCTACGGACGATATACTCTAAATACTAATTAGTAATTACATTGAAGAAGTGTTGGAAAGACATATGCCGACGACATGAACAACTATACTTCAATCGAATACTTCTCCTACCTACGTCATAAATACATTTGTAAGGGATGGTCATGGAGTAAGTTACTTTTTTTAATGAAATACTGCGTTAGTAGACTCTATGTATGACACTAAAACTAAATTGACGATTTTTAGAATATATTTTCTGTATGTATGTATGTTCCTCCATAACTCTTAAACCGATCATCCGAATTCGATGAAAATTAGTACAAGCACATTTAACTATACGGGACATGAGATAGGCTAAATAAAATTCAGTTCCGGGTACGCTACGATGGCGTGGCGCTCATACAAACCGGATTGTTTCGCGCGGAAATATAAAGTTACGGTAACTGGCTTACTTACTTTCTTCTTTTTAAATACGAATTTCACGCGAGCGAAGCGCATGCAAAAGCAAGTATCAATACTAATAATAAATCTGTAAGGGATGGTCATGGAGTAAGTTACTTTGTTTTATGAGATACTGCGTCTGTAGACTCTATGTATGATACTAAAACAAAATTTTAGATTTTTAGAAATCTTTTCTTTATGTATGTATGTATGTTCCTCCATAACTCTTAGACCGATCATCCGAATTCGATGAAACTAAATATAAGCACATTTAACTATACGGGACACAGGATAGGCTAAATAAAATTCAGTTCCGGTTACGCTAAGATGACGTGGCTCTCATACAAACCGGATTGTTTCGCGCGCCGAAATAATGTTACGGTGACGGGCTTACTTACTTTGTTCTTTTTAAATACGAAATTCACGCGAGCGAAGCCGCGGGCAAAAGCTAGTATGCTGAACAAACAAAGGAGGCTAGCAGCGCACCCACTCGAGATAAACCGTGAAATAACAGAAACAGTAAATAGAGCAAATTTGGTGCAAGTGAAAGTTATAGATATAATCCGTCTGTATATATATTATATTAAACCTATTACATCCTAAGCTAACACGGAGTTGGTCGAGGCTTATTGGTAATTGGTCCCTTTTCGTATTGAATCCGTCGATGCAAACAGATTCCGACTCGAAGACGTTACTGAGTATAATATTTCCCTCCTCGTCGTCTGCCCGTGTTTGCACTTTGCTTCGTGATGATCACGCGTACTCGTCATAATACAACATCTCTTACTCTTCTCTTCTCTATCTCTTCTCTACTTGTTATAAAGTTCAACATCTGCCGTATGTATGTATGTATGTTCGCTTACCTATACCTACATACTCATTAGAATGTTTACAAACATCGGAACAAATCTGTAACTTATGTAACTTATGTAATATACAGTAGGCAGATGTGTAAGCGAACGACCGGATGAGAGACCCTGTTTCCCATAGCTCAGGGAATCCTATTTTGGGAAACAGGGATCATCTGAAAGTATTCTAATATGTAAGAACAATAAAAATTTTCTTTCGTCTTTCTTTATATATAAGTCAAGAACGAATCCACTTGCTTCATTGCGGTTTTTACGTATGTAATACGACATATCTCCCGAAGGTTATAGGGCACATAGCATCACGCCATTATTTCTGTGAGCTGAGCAGTGGAGCAGAAAGCGAACACATTCGGAAAAAAATCGATGATTTCTGATTAAAATCCGATTTGTCTTTACCGCGGGCGGAGCCGTGCTAAACATTCCTGAGTGCCGTTTACGACATGCACGGGGAGTGATGCAATGGGGCTATTCTTTTTAAGTAAACGTGGAACGCACTCCCTGCCCATCTATTTCCTCCGAAGTACCTACAGCTTGCGTTTTTTTCAAAAGGGGCGTGAAAAGGCTCTTTTCAGGCCGGCGGCATGGCATTCGCAATCCCCGTGCATCACAGAATGTCCGTGGGCATCGTTAGACACCTACTTGTAGGTGAAACGATGCCACATGTCGCGCTATCCATAAAAAAGCACAGGTATACACTGTACAAATAATAATACATATACACTTATATTAATACATACAAAAAGCAGTAAATAATGAACACGAACACGAACTCGCACGTCTCTCTCTGTGCGATAGAGACGACGCTCTACAACCGGATTGTCTCTTTCTAAAACTCGATGTTTAATTAGTTACTCCCGGGTAATGTACATACATGCATACATACATACATACATACATACATACATACATACATACATACATACATACATACATACATACATACATACATACATACATACATACATACATACACACACACATAAATATGTACATACATACATACACGCTAAACTAACACATTAACTTCACATTTTGGCCTCGCCGTAGTCGGGTAATGAGAATAAAACGGAATACGCATCGACATCTATTTTATAGATCGAACGTCGTACGATCTTAAACCGCATTATGCAACCTGTGCTAGACGTCGGTACAAGTGTGCGTGCACACACACGCAGTATTGTGATACGTGACACGATCCCTACGACGATACTATCGCGCGCTCGCCCCCACCCGCCCACAGATGACAAGAACGAGCGAGAAAAACGTCATGCGGCGCGTTTGCCGTCTTTCCGCCCACTCCCATCACCAGCAGGCAAGCGAGAACGAGAACGCAATACCACCGCACCGTCACACGATCCTATCCGTGACAGCATGGCTTCTTAACACGCCGTAACATGCTCAGGCGAAACAAACAACAACGTTTGTCACTGTCACTCTTTATAACAGCAACCGGGCATGCTGCACACACGCGTCACTGACTCGATACAGACATGCGTGCGTTCAACACGCGCCGCACACGCCGTATGAAGCGGCTGTCCGTGAAATCTGCATTATATGCGGTTCTCGTCGAGAACATATTTGTTCGGGAGTGATGTATGGGATGGGCCAATCTATAAAATAGATATCAATGGGAATACGAGGTTAATTTCAAATCAAAACAGCTTTACTCACGGTTCTTAACGAGCTATGTGGCTCGACGTTTCGGGCCAAGCGTATGGCCCATCCTCATGAGCACTCTGCCTAGTGCGACGGTTGGCAAAGAACTGAGCCACATAGCTCGTTAAGAAGCGTGAGTAAAGCAGTTTTGTTTCAAAAATAATGTCTAAAAACCACGGTAATTTAAAAACCCGGAATACGAGGTATTGCGGCCTGAAATGCGATAAAAATACGCCAGTTGCATTTTCGTTTTGCTGGGCAGATTTTTGCATATTCACATCCGATATGAGGTTTGACAGCTACCGATACGAGCTTTAATATGTCTATTTTTCCCGTAAGTCGAGCGCTCGGGGCTCGGCGCTCGCGCTGTTCGGTGCCGGGTCGGAACACTTGCAATCCGATAACGTCACGTGGGAGCCGAACGGGAACACCGAAGCCATCCGGAGCTGAACCGAACACACGGGGTCCCACCAAATATATCAGAACCGAGGAAAACCCTTGAAAACTCGTCAAGTTTGGTCTGTAAATGCATCAGCAGTTCACACAATATTTTCTGTGCTTTATCTTCTATACATTTCAGTATTTTCAGTATTTCTTAAAAAATCGCACAATTATGACTTGCACTTGGCCGTTTTTTTAAATGAGATGGTTGCTATGACAACCCTTGCAGCCTTCTAACTGGATCAACCTCAGCTGAGTTGTATTTTTGTCAGCCTCGATAGCTCGATCGTAGGTGCTACGCATGGGCCCGATCGCGAAATTAAACACACCCGGGCGCGGTCAGACCTTGGATGAGTGAGTGGACCACGTAAAACTCTAGGTTCCATAGAGATATTACGTTTATGCTAGATTCTCTTATCTTACAGGTGGTAGGTAGGTGGTATTGGAATCACCACACTGAATGAAAGAACGATAGAAGCGAATATATGACTCACCGATAAATATGAATATTTAATTTTTTCCAACAAGTTCAGTGTAGCCGGCACGACCAAAGGGAAGCACTGATATGGCACCTAGTTCACCAAGGTCGTTACATAAAAAAGCTTATTAAGGCGAACGTTCTTCACACGCAGAGAGTTCTGTAGCTATTTCCTTCTTGCACTCATAGCGAGTGCGTCCAAGAAGGGAATAGCTACTGAACCATTCAAAACGGCTGGTTCGTGCTCCGGTATTGCTGCCGTTCACCCCGCCGCGCCCCGCCCTGGCGTCCGTGATACGTCCAGAAGAATGCGTTTTTCTCTATGACCATTTTTAAGGTACAACCTAAGTACAATAAATAATTTTAATGCCGTTAGCACTAAATGGACTATCTAAATTTATATATTTTTTTTACATTTAGTAAGCATTTCCTTTTGGAATAATAATAAATTGGACTGAGCAAATTGTACACATTCCTTCATCATCATCATCATCATCATCAGCCTGTATCGGTCCACTGCTGGACATAGGCCTCGTGTGGTGGCGTGCCTTGGGAGAGGCCTATGTCCAGCAGTGGACACATTCCTTACTACATATAAATTAAATGTATGCAATTAAAAGTAAATTTTGTTTCATCATCATCATCATCATCAGCCTGTATCGGTCCACTGCTGGACATAGGCCTCTCCCAAGGCACGCCACCACACGCGGTCTTCCGCTCTTCTCATCATCAAATTTTGTTTAAATAGTGGAAATTTACCCGACATCTAAAGAAAATTATATTTTGAGCTTAGATTTTGCAATCCCTATTAATCAAATTTAAGAGCACCTGATATAGTTTACACATAACATTTCGTTACATCCCTGAAATTTATAAATATTCCACGTTTCAAGGAAATATCCCCAACCCTTTACGAGCTATAGTCTATGACAGGCAGATGGACGGATATCCTCCTTTTTTTTTAAATCGATAAAACCAACTAAGAAATAAATAATTTGCCGCAAACCATCGACATATATCTATAGACTGACCTCTCGCATACATCATTCTCGAAAAAATATTCTATCGACCAAAGGATCACAAGGCAGCCGCTTCACAAGGCGTCTCACAAGCGTGTTGATCGCAGTGACAAACGGTGTTGCTTATTTTTGCCTTTGCATTTTTCGCTTGCTCAGCCGAATAATGTCGACCGCTCCGACCGAAGTCGCGCCGCCCCGAGCGCCGCGCGCGGCTTATAGGTATTGATATAAACTGTGTGCTTGTAGTGTCGTATCCGTAAATGCGCGAGTGAGGAGAGTTATCGCATTTTAGAATGAGATGGTTTTGAATGTGATCGCGGTTGAATATATTCGTGATCACAATATAGCATGTGAAGGCACGCACACTTGTTTACTGACAGTTAGCAAATTCCATCGCCGTTCTACCACTTCTATAGGTCTAGGTCAGTGCCTCAAACGTCGACAATCAAACATGAAGGTGACCGTTGCTGGGCGAATATAACAAAAACCGCCCAAGTGCGAGTCGAACTCGCGCACCGAGGGTTCCGTATTGCCATGTCATGGTCTGCGCCGCTCACGCCATCTATGGCGTGTTTATGAAATACTTCATATTAGTTAAAATTCATGATAAGTTAAAATGCTTCATACTCTTTTCGGTAGATGGCGCGCGTACACTTTTTAGTTTCTTCTATGGGTAGCCTTGGACAGACAGACAGACAGACAGACGGCGTAGGCTTAGTAATACGGTCCCGTACCGGATACAGAACCCTAAAAACGTCTATATAACATCAACGTGGAATTAGCCGGCACAACATGAACACGGCATTCCGGCAATTAAACCTAAACTAGCAGACAATGAAATATACACGCATATATGTATAGGTACATACCAACCTACACATGGGGAAAGGTCACAAACTAAAATTGATTTAGCACGGACCGTCGCCTTAGGCCACGGAGAAGAGAGTAGAAAGGAGTTGGTCTAAGCCAACTGGGTACGTCGTCGCCCTCAATTGGGGACATACGTTATCGAATTCGGCGTGACATTACATCAGTCGTCCGTCTCCGCAGAGTGACTGCGATCCAGCGTATGTGGAGTTTTAAATAGTGCGTTATAGTTAGATATGTAGATTTAAATTAAAAAGTGCGAGTGGAACTCGCGTGGATTCCGTTTTCCAGAATAACTTGAAAACTAAGGATTTTGGTTTAGGTTTTCCTGTACTATAAGAAAGACCCTATATTCCCTATTTATTTTTTTTTATTTTAGACGTAGTAGTTCCAGAGATAAGGGGCGCGAATGCTCGATTTTCGTATATTTTCTTTAATATCTTTTACACTATGTATAACATATATTTAAATATAATTAGCCCATAGCACAGCCTTAAGGGCTAGTTTGGGGGCAGAGAACATACTCGTATAATGGTAGAAAAACATAAAACAGAAAGGTAATATACTTAGTAAGTATATTGCATTATAATTTAAAATAAATAAATCTGAAAACTGAATTAATTAATATGTTTGTTTATAATAATTTATAATTATAATTAAATTTTATTATTTATAAAAAAATATATTTGTATTGATTATAACGTGCCTATTCCATTGAGGCGTCACAGAAAAAAATTTACATTTCTAAATTGGTCACTTTCATAATTGCCACCGTTCTTTTATAGAATCTACTTAGTGTTCGATACGATTAACCCTCTGAAATAACCGGCACGTTGACAAAATCAACTTGTATAAAGTCATACGTATGCAAATACCATATTAATACATTAATTTGCGAAGTTTGTTTGTCATTTCTTCTTCGCATTGAATTTAGAACTGGCGGAATTTTCGACATATCCAAGCGTAGGTTACCTACCATGGATGAAATTATACAATAAACAATAATACGAGTAGATAATAAATAAAAATAACATTAAATACATACATAATATTACCTAGCTTATTCCACAATGTGATCGTGGTGGATGTGCTACGTACAAATTCGTACCTCCTTCGGTTACTCCCCGCAATGGCAATAAATGTTTGCTTTGATTTATTAGAAAGTACGTGAGCAACAACTGCTCTAAGCTCTCACCTCCGTGTCGGAGACCCTAGTTTCACAGGGCACTGTGTAAACACTCCATTCCATTTTGTTTGATAAGTGCTCGTGGACTAATGCGGGCGAAGTCCTGGTACATACATACTGTCTGACTAGGCGCGGCGATGCGCGAACCTTTCTTTCGTTGTGTTAGTATGTACGTACGTACATTTTTAGGGTTCCGTAGCAAGTGATTGAAGTGAGACAAGGAACCCTTATAAAGTCGGTCATGTGTCCGCCCGTCTGTCTGTCGCACGCGCTGTCCGAGGTGATTATATTATTCCCGGAGCGTGAAAGTGAAAAGTGAAATTACAAATTTAAAAAGCTCCCGACAAGGGGTCGACTTTTTAAGGGAAAAAGTCAAGAATAATTTCCGTTTAGTTACTTAAAGGAGTCGGGGGAACACGAAATATATACCTGCGAAGCTCTGAGTTTTTATATTTTATTTAGGTACTTATCGGTCATCATTTAGGGAATCCTAGTTTCGAGTCGAGGGCTCGTGTTTTGACATTTGATTCCATGTTCGGCAGATGTCCACAAAATGCGACCTGCCTAGCCTAGGGCAAGTATTTTTTTTATTTATTATTTTGTTTGGAATATTTATTGGTAGGATTTTTGTATTAGATTTTAATTTGATATTTAGTTTTTTTAATAAGTAGGTTGCTAAAATAAAAAAAATATAAATGTACCTATCAATAAATAAATAAATATATTATCTTCGCACGTAGATACGTTCATATTGACGCAGGTCACGCAGGTAGTGGCTGTCGTTACGTTGATGAACGATGATACGTCTTACGTTGTGGTCGGTGGGTGGCAGGCGGGCTGTGGGCGGCTTCAGCGGCGGCGGGGCACTGCGGTATAGCCACAGATGAGAGAAAATGTAGCTAGATGAGCCATCAAGGGCGCTCTACACGGTGAGTCTCGAAAATTCCTACCAATGTGCTTCGTGCTTTCGTTACACGGCGTTACACATCTAAAGCCACTTACAAGGCGCAAAGATTTCTTCTGCCGTATGACCAGTTTTTAAGCCCCGACGCGAATGGAGGGGTGTTATAAGTTTAACGTGTGTGTGTATGTGCATAGGGGTGTGACCGTCTGTGGCATCGTAGCTCCCAAACGGATGGACCGGTTTGGATGCGGTTTTTTTTTTATTAGAAAGCTGGTTTAATCGCGATGGTTGTTAGCTATGTTTGTAATCAAGTAACCAAATAATTTAAGGAATCAAAAAAAATATTATCTTAAAAAGTGGACCGATATGCATGCATTTTAAATGCTTGAAATAAAAGTTAAATTACAAATTAAAAAATAAACCTGATCCTTAAAAAGTCTAAAGTAATTTCCGTTTAATTACTTAAAGGAGTCGAAGGACCGCAAAGTAAATATAAAATATAAAAACTCAGAGCTGCGCGGGAATTTACTTAGCAGTCCCCCGACCCCTTTAAATAAGTAAACGGAAATTATTTTTCACTTTTTAAGGGTCGGGGTTTTTGTTAATTTGTGATTTAACTTTTCTCTGTTAAGTAAGGGGTCGGCGTATGCGTGATATCACATCTAGGCATTCGTTCTCCGATCTGTGGGTACAGGCGTTAACGCGTACCTTAGTGAACGTTGGAGTGCCACGTTCCTCTTTTAAAAGTACAGTAACATTCGTCGGTCTTGTCAGTTATAGTGTCCGTTAACGAGATGTTTATAGCGAGAGTCGTACCACTCATTTGTAACGAAGGACGTGTGATGCGTGAGGGGAGGGTGTGTGTGGACGTTACCTAATCTAGCTTTAGATGGAACGTTAGCGGCGGCGCCTGAATTTAGCTAATGTTGGCATCGTTTTTAACCCCCGACGCATAAAGACGGATGTTATAACTTTAACGTGTGTGTGTGTGTGTGTGTGTGTGTGTGTGTGTGTGTGTGTGTGTGTGTATGTGCGTATGTGTGGTTTAGGAGTTCCTATGGCTTCATTCCGGCTCCATCATCAGGACCCTGGACATCGTATAAGACAAGAGTACTTGCGAAGACAAATCCGACGAGCCCAAACACAATGGGCTTATAATGTGTAGTTTAGGAGTTCCTATGGCTTCCTTCCGGCTCCATCATCAGGACCCAACTAACAAACTAACAGTCACCCGAGGCCCTGCAGAGCTGTGATTTTATTTTCACAATCAATTTCATACATTCGGATATTCCTCCTCGCTCTCTACGCTGTTGCACTTCCAAAAGTCGATTTCACACTCTCAACGAAAATGGGAAAAATTTGAGGGACCACCTACAACACGAACCATCATCGATAGACGAATGCTTTTTTTTTTTAATGTAGCCCAAAGTCCAAATCTAAACAGGTTTTTTTAATTTTTCGATATCACATTTAGTGTTTGAGATATAAGAGATTTAGTTCGAAAAAAAAAGAATTTTTGACATTTTTGCATTTACATTTTTTTTTATTAAAAAAAAAAATCACCATCTTGTAGCCCTAGCCGATACGCGTCTTTTGAGTTCTCAACCACTCGCGTAGCCCCAAAACTCGCGACACCATGATGATTTCACACTCTCAGCGATAATGGGGGGCTATACTGAAAGCGATCGAAAAAACATTTTCAATGTTAAAATAAACCGAAGAATGAAAAAAAAATTTAATAAATAATGCATAACCACGTTATCCATGTAGACCTAAAAAATGCGGGTCGATCCATAAACTCGTTACGACGACGGCGACGTCCCGCGTATGAAAGCCACGGCGGCGGCGCCGGGCGCCGCCGCGGCGGCGGCGCCCGGACTTAGACTTATAGCAGTCACGGAGAGGGGTCACCCCGTTTCAGCCGGAGGCGGTTGTAGTCGGGTGTAGTGGGATCGGTTTGTGACCACACTGACGTTGGTTCTTTATTTATACACACGGTTTACACCCAAGGAGCTTTGAACCAGACCAGTCGTGTCCGGCGCTTGGTGTCGCCCGATCGTTGTTCTGTGGTTTACACCGGACTCTTGTTTGTTTTGTGTTCATAATGTATTAGATGCTCCCACGGCTTCGTTCGCGGTAAAGTATGCTGTAACCATTCTTAGATGTACCAGAATACGTCAGTGAAAATCCCACGTGAAACCGACGTATAATCGAACATTGAATCCCGATGACACGGCGCGCGGCGTGACTTTAAAAATTTTAGGCTTGATTTTTTAAGTGAAAACTTCTTTAGCGGCGCTTGGCACTTTTTTTGGAGAGGTAAAAAATGTTAAACTCGCGTCAGATCTGATTCGCGTCAGATCCGTAGCCTGTTATTATTTAAAATGTAACCTTAAGTCACTGCATTAAGGGTTAAGTTACGAGTGGCTCGGGATCAATTCTGTTCGTCTCTCAGTGACAGTAAAGCCGAAAGCGAATCAAGGGAATCCGATATTCGTTTGGTCGCTTATGTGATTTCGTGGCTCAATGGTAAGAGTGTAGGATTTGTATTTTTGACCATGGGTTCGAATCCCTCAAATTTTTTTTTGTTTTTTTTTCTTTTGTTTTCTTTTTTAAGCAATGTTACGGTGTTTAAATTTTTTTAGGGTGTTTAGTTTTTTTTATAACCACCTAAGAAATATTTTCGGAAATACAAAAAGTTTTCACTTCTGCCGGCACTCCCGGAGTGCAACTGGGGCTTTTTTTTATGGATACGCGAGACGCTTGGCGCCCTCAGCGTGGATTGTGGAGCCGACGACGCCCAAAAGCATTCGGTTTAGAACGTGGGCTGCGAATGCCGTGCCGGCGTGACAGATGCCTTTTTACGCTTTTCTTGAAAGATCCTAAGTCATACACTGAAGCAAACACATCGGAAATTCCAGAATTTCGTCGTTCAGAGTTCGATTTATTAGGATTAAGCAGTGCGGATTGCTCGCAAACTGTAACAATATGTACATTGTACGTAGCAGTAGGTACTTTACGTAGGAAATTTAGAATAGAATAGATTATACTTTCATCATCATCATCATCATCAGCCTGTATCGGTCCACTGCTGGACTATACTTTATTGCTTTCCAATACAAAATTGTACAAAAGGCAGACTTATTACCTAAGGCAATATCTGCCAGTCAACCTGACTTAATTATGAACACTTATAGGGGTAGCAAATAGAGAAGAAGAATGACACAAATTGAATACAAACAATAACAAAACAATAAAATAAAGTTAGTGTCCATTATTTAAAAAAAAATATTGTAATAATAAATTGTTGTTTATTGTATAATTTCATCTATAGGTAGGTAACCTACGCTTGCACATGTCGAAAATTCCGCCAGTTCTAAATTCAATGCGTAGAATAACAGACAAACAAACTTCGCAAGTCACAATGTTTTGTTAGTACCTCACAAGTATTATATTAAAGTAATTTACAATCATTATCCCATACTACCGTATGGGTTATGTAAATATACTGAAAATATGGGAAAAAATATTGACTGCAGGCGAGTATTCTTGTCCATTCTTTCTAGCTGTGCTAATAGAATGGGCTGATAAAAAATGTATTATCCTGACCTGTCCACGTGGTAATGTATTACCAAATAAATAAAGTGAAACTGTGGGCGCAGGTGACGTGTGTTGCCGCTCCGCTCCGCCGAGCGAGGGACTAGTTTCTCTACCGCGACGCGAAAAGTCCATCTACCCGCATGTAAATGTTTGTTCGGGTCGGCACCGGCGGCGGCGCTCCCTTCCCCTACGTGCACCTACCGGCATATATTACTAAAGCTAATTAAAACGAATGCCCGAGCAACGCGATCGATAAAGGGACACGCACGAATCCGGCGAAATTGTGCACGATAAAATACCACCGTAACAATTTGTACCTAGCACATTCTGTGACAACTATTGGCAACCATCTTTAGGCGAATCTGAGCGAGCATTCCATTTTCAAATGTGTACCCAATGTTTCCCGCGCGGGTGTTTTAGGGAGCCTTATAATCAGTAGGTATATTTGTAAAACCGACCCAATTTCTGGTACGTACAAAACATACATGCAAAATTTGACTGGGGAATGGGGTTTATTTATTCATAAAAAAAAAATTGGTTGTCTGTAAAGTTGGTTTACGGACGATAGTTTTACGTGATGATGTCACAAAGTAAATCAGTTCCGGCGGATATTTACCATGTAAAATTAATTTAAGTACATGATAAAGATGTGATAATAACTAATAAAAAATATGAGAAAATAACGACTATTAATTTTTGTTTAATTTATATATAAAAAACCTATATAACGCCATCTACATGTTCAACGTTGCAACAATTACCTAACTGCTAAATCAAGTATACCGCTGGCTGAAGTATTTAATTTAATATTGACGCTAGATGTCGCTCCATGAAATTCACATACGTACTGTTGAGAAAATTTGCAGCGATAAGTACACGGTCGATAGCCTGCGTGGATAACACGTCTGGTCAGTGATGGTGGAATGGACTGCGGGTTCGAGCCTCGAGGCTCGCAAAAGACGGAGAAATATATTTTGCATTTTCTACTATTGTATATGTCTCTCTATCGCGCTCTCGCTTGCACACACAGGTCTCTATCGCGCTCTCGCTTGCACACACAGGTTTAGATGGAACGTTACACTTCTTCGTGCGTGCAGCCGGTGTTCATCAATTTAGACGTGACATCATCACGTCAAACAATATTTAGTGCAAAAACAAATTGTGCAAATTATTGGAAAACTAAAATTCAATTGTTTGATGTTTCTTCTACTGTTTATTGTTTTTTATTATTCATATAGCAGCAAAATTGCACTCGAACTTGTCACAATTTTTTCTATTCGGTTTGATTACACCCATGAAGAAGACCCGGCAAGAAACTTCATAGTGACTAGCCACATAATGACATCGCCTAACAGTATATCGAAAACACAGCTTGACAGCAAGATTAAGAGTTCTGACTACAAAGATTTAATAATTAAGTGTATCGGGTGTAAAGAGCCTTTGTCAAACTTTGATACGTAATTTGTATCAACTTAATTATGTGTGGACTTCCAATTCAATGCAGGCGGGATCCAGAAGTCACCCACAGTTTTCTGCATTTCTAGGTTCAAGGTGTGCAGTTTGAAACCTTGTCTCCATGTCATCCTGAGCAAAACCTTTCATTATTATTTCTTTATTAGCTTTTGCCAGCAGCTTCACTCGCTTGAAATTCGTATTTAAAAAGAAGAAAGTAAGTAAGATAGAAGGCCGAGCTACGTTCAGGTAAATAATAAACCTTCTCGATGAAAGTAAGTACGAGTAACTAAGGGCGAGGCCCGCTACCGTACCTTTATCGGAACAAAACGGTTTGTATGAGAGCAACATCTTAGCGTAACAGGAACTGAAATTTATTTAGCCTATCCTGTGTCCCGTATAGTAAAATGTGCTTGTACTAAGTGTCATAGAATTCGGATGATCGGTTCAAGAGTTATGGAGGAACATAACTACATACATACAGAAAAGATTTATAAAAACCGTCAATTTAGTTTTAGTATCATACGAGTACATAGAGTCTACAAACGCAGTATCTCATAAAACAAGGCACGACCGAAGGGAAGGCTGACGTGGCACCAAGTTCACCCGGTGTTATGGGTTGACATCACGGATGTTGTAGGTGATGTAGCCAAACGCGTCAGGTTCCATAAAAAAAAAAAAATAATAAGTAACTTACTCCATGACCGTCCCTTACAGATTTATTATTAGTAGTATAGATGTAGTATAGTATTGATCAGACTTTGCTATTTCTATAGGTACCAACTTGAAATGATTTGTAAAAGTAGAGTCTTGATTTCAGTTCATCTTTTATATTTTTTTGGACATTAACACGGTTGGCTACATCACCTACAACATCCGTGATGTCAGCCCATAACACCGGGTGAACTTGGTGCCACGTCAGTGCTTCCCTTCGGTCGTGCTGGCTACACTGAACTGGACGGAAAACATAAACTATTTACATAGCCGTTTCGACCGACCTTTCATTCAGTGCGGTGGTACCAACCCGGCCGGGATAAACCCTACCACCTAGTATAAGGTAAGAAGGGAAGGGACCTACAGTTTAACGTGAAATCCGAACCACGGTCAGTCTCCAACCGTCGAGCGGTCAAGGGTAAGGCTTGAAGTGCACTATCATTAGAGTTTTGAGGATACATTGTTTGGATATTCTCGCCCTTTGATAAAATATAGACGGCTTCCTTCTATATTCAGTCCTTTGTTTACCTTCTGCAATATGCAATTTTAAGGAAATGTGTACTTTCTTCAAAATTCTTCAAATTTTGTTTTCTAACTACAAAAATAAAATAACGAATCCAGATTTCCAAGCAGAATCATTCTCACACAACGAGCATGATATAAAATGATATGTAAATGTAAAGCACTCAACAAAAAATTATATTTTAATGTATGCAGCGCCATTAAAAAGATGAAAAGTTGTTTTAGCCTCCTTATAAAATGTCGACATCTCAGAACACGCCACCTTCAAGATGCTACCTTCAGCAACATGTGACGCGCTGACCGCCTCTCGGTAGTACTGACTACATACGTAACCGGATGACCCAACGTGCGCGACCCGTGCATTGCTACAAGCGGGGGTTGGCGAGTGGTTTAGGCATCGGCTTCTCATGCAAGAGGTCCGAGGTTCGAATCCGGTCGGCGTGTACCAATGAGTTTTTTCTGACGAAAAAAAATAACTTGCATACCTACACCTACACCTGCAGCTTCACCGTTCGGAACCGGTGTAAAACTGTACGGCCCTTCCCTTGCCCCTTACTATGTGGTAGGCTCAAATTGTAGCCGACTGGGTTGATACAACCGTACTGAATGTAAGATGGCCGCATAGCAGCCTCGGTTGTGTTCTCCTCTAGTGCAGTATAGCCAGCAATCCAGGGAAGAATTTGGTATGGCACCTACCTTCTCGGAGGTGATATTGGCTGGTCGAAGCATTACGCTTTGGCCCCTCTGACGCAGAAACGCATAGCGGATTACTTAAAAAAAAATTGCACACGTTGACGTAGGCTCTAGCTAGAGCGATCCGTCCCGACCCTTTCACTCACATTCTAGTAAACATCGTGTAAGTACATAATATATATATATTTTTTTTTATGGAAACTGACACGGTTGGCTACATCACCTACAACGTCCGTGATGTCAGTGCTTCCCCCTTTGATCGTGCCGGCTACACTGAACTGGTCGGAAAACACAAACTATTTACATAGCCGTTTTGACCGACGTTTCATTCAGTGCGGTGGTACCAAACCGGGCGGGTTAAACCCTACCACCAAGTAAGATTAGGAGAGAAGGGACCTACAGTTTTACGAGGAATCCGAACCTCGGTCAGCCTCCAACGGTCAGCGGTCACCCATCCAAGTACTGACCGCACCCAGCGTTGCTTAACATTCAATAGCGACAGTTGACTGTCTGCACCACTGAGCTATCGAGGCTGACATTGTAACTTTTAACTTTGACTTTAACTTTTGAAATTGTAACTTTTTTTTAATTGAACTTGTAACTTTTAAAATTGTAACTTTTTTCCGCTTTACAAAGTGATCATGATCACGCTGTAGATAGCAGTTTACTGCAGCAGTGTCGACGAATCTCTGCGCCCGCGCGTCCCTTCGGCCATCACTGCAGCGTGCTTCTCGAGAGTAATCCTCGTAAGCTTGAAATCATTAGATTTTTAATATGACTTATTTTATTACATTTCTTTGTAATAAACATTTTTTAAAGCAAATTATTTTTAATTTTTTATTTGACTTGATATAATATGAAGTATCAAAATTGACGATGGCACTATTACACCAGATACAGGTAATGTAAATAGGCAGAGTGGTCAGATTCTTGAGTATTAATTTTTATGCTGTAAATACATATTAATGTTCTTGTGAGCGGTAGTATGGGTTAAATTATTGTAAATTACTTTAATATAATACTTATAAGGAACTAACAAAACATTGTGACTTGTGAAGTTTGTTTGTCAGTTCTTCTTCGCATTGAATTTAGAACTTTCGACATATCCAAGCGTAGGTTACCTACCTATTGATGAAATTATACAATAAACAATATACAAATTAATTTTAATAAAATAATGAATTTTATGGTTCGTCAAGAAACGCATAGAGCACCCGCCAGGTGGGACGAGGACATCAATAAAATTACGTCGGCGGAAAGTAGTGGTTCCGTACCGCTGAACTGACCGAAGGAAAATTGGAGAGGCGTACGTCCAGCAGTGGACGTTTACACGCTGACTGACACGAAACACATTACAGCAACGATCCTTCTATACGATACTTCCAACTTTCTAATACCTCTAGCTACCTGTAGCTACTTAAAAATAATGGTCCTCTCTCCCCGTGCTAAAGGTGACTAGGGATAAGAATAATGCTAAAGGGCGACATGGTAGCCACCTCTCTCCTTGGCACGGTTCTTGCACGGAGCATTGCATGCAGTATGTAACTGTCTTCGTGCGTTACTTTATGTTCGATAGCTATCTTGTTCCAATGCGCTCCTAAATGTTATGTTTGATTAAATTAGTTTTGTTATGTTTGATTGTTTTTTTAATGTTCATGTCTCGAGTATTCTGTATTCCTGTCCTTCTGTATTCTTACTTACGTAGTTAATATGTAAAAAAACGTTGCTGGGTTTTTAGGGTTCCGTAGTCAACAAGGAACCCTTATAGTTTCGCCATGTCCGTCCGTCTGTCCGTCTGTCCGTCCGTCTGTCTGTCCGCGGCTTAGCTCAGAGACCCTTAGTACTAGTAAGTTGTAAGTTGGTATGGCTATATATATTAATAACGACGACAAAGTGGTAAAATAAAAATTTTGAAATAATTTTTTTTTAGGGTACGTCCTCTACACGTAAAGTAGGGATGAATTTTTTTTTTCACGTCTACCTCATCCTGTGGGTTGTCGTTGGATAGGTATTTTGAAAATATTGCGGGTTTGTGAAAAAACATTTTTCGATTTAGGGATCCGTTTGCGAATTATTAAGCTTTTAAGTGCTAATTTTTGTTAGAGTCAAGTGTCCCCCCCCCCTGCGAGCTAAAGGGTTGTTATTAGATATGTGAAAAAATTCACAGCGGTAGTATATATATCGAAATTAAAAGGAAAACTATCACAGCTAAGTAGGCTGTACAGGTTGACGAGTAATAGTCGTCCAACTTATAAAATGTATGGACGACAGCCATCATTTCACTGTTAAGAACTATTTCAAATTAACATTCATTTATTTCCCCTACAAAATTATACAAATAATCAAATAATTTATTTTGATAGGGTTCCGCAACTACGGAACCCTACACTGCGCGTGGCCCGACACGCACTTGGCCGCTTTTTTTACATAATCAATTTTATTTTGTAATACCTTGTGTTCTAGATGTAAATTCCTGTTGGTTTTTTTCCAAATTTGAAAAATAAACAAAAAATTAAAATAATATAAACGTGGTGCTGTAATTTATCCGATTTCTTACATCACAACACAGATTACTCTGCTTACCCTGATGACCGGGATAAAGTATGGTAAAGTACGAAAGTTCTACTTACTATTCTCCTGTCATCTGAAACATTAGCCGCCCCATCCTCGTTTATCTGTAACAAACGGGACATTTAATTAAATTTTATTAATTTTAAAGGCAGTCATAAATTCATAAGTAACATAAGTCAACATTGTAAATTAAGTAAAGCAAAGTAAAGTTGGTAGCTCAGTGGTGCGGTCGGTTGACTGTTGTTAAGCACACCTGTACGCGGTCAGTACTTGGATGGGTGACCGCTCGACCGTTGGAGGCTGACCGTGGTTCGGATTCCACGTAAAACTGTAGATCCCTTCCCTTCTTACCTTACTAGGTGGTAGGGTTCATCCCGCCCGGGTTGGTACCACCGCACTGAATGAAACGTCTGTCGAAAAGTCTATGTAAATAGTTCGCGTTTTCCGTCCAGTTCAGTGTAGCCGACATGAAATGAAGGGAAGCACTGACATGGCACCTAGTTCACCCGGTGTTATGGGCTGACATCACGGATGTTGTATGTGATGTAGCCAACCGTGTCAGTTTCCAATCAATATGTATGTAAGTATTATTGAGGCAATTTTAAAAATACTTGCTTGGAACATTTAGACTTTATCTATGGCCTGTCTGCAAATATTCTGCGTGTTTTGGCATCATTTTCATCTATATAAATAAGTTGAGTAGATCCGGCTATACTGCTTGTGACCGTCAGATAGACAGACAGACAGACAACAGAGTGGTCCCATAATGGTATCTTTTTCTCAGTTTCGCGGCGGGACTCTAAAAAAATACGTAAGTAGTTCAACATTCCTTCTGGCGATTTTTCTAAGATAACTTAGTTGTAAGTACCGCAAATTATGCTATCTATATCTCTATCTCTATCTCTATCTCTATATCTATGACTACTTCTTATAAAAGGGAACGTCTGTGTGTATGTATATATGTATGAAGTAAACTCCGGAACTACTGAACATATTTTGATGCCGTTTGCACCAATGGAAAGAGGAGTTCTTGAGGCTCACTATAGACCATCATGCTAAATAGCCTTAGGGCTGAGCAGTATCAAAGATTAGTATGGACGGGGGAGAGAGAGAGAATATCAGAGAAGCGATCGTTTATTATAATATTTGCGTTTAAGTAAATCGAATTTGGTATTAAACCGAGTCTACCGCGAGCGAAGCCGCGGGCAAAAGCTAGTATTAATTATATACAGACGTACGTACTCAGTTAGTAGGTACCTATACGAAAATAATGAAACATTAACAAACTTGATATTTATATATTAATAGGAAAACAATTATTTGAAGAATCACATAAATGTTTATTTAATGTAAAGATAAAATTTTCCTTCTGACCTTTTGTCAGTTAAACGGAAAAATTAATAATTGCAAGTACAAAGCACAAACATTACAGTTTACCTTCAAGGCATTTTATTTTTTTTTTACTTGTAAGAGCAAAGATCTTTGACGGTCTAATTGTGTACTTCATTTACCCGACTACAGCGAATCCAAAATAAAGGATAGCATTTTGGCAGCGTATGTATGTTTGTTCGTTTGTTCCCACACAGAGCCTCAACTTTTTAACGGATTTCAACTTTCTATCTGCACGCCCAAATTCACGTTTTCTGTACTCTTTTTAACCCCCGACGCAAAAAGAGGGGTGTTATTATAAGTATTACGTATGTGTGTATGGGTGTGTCTGTCGCATCGTAGCTCCCAAACGGAAATCGATTCGGATGCGGTTTTTTTATTAAAAACCGGTTTATTCGGGATGGTTTTTAGCTATGTTTTTTTTTAAACGGTTTTTTAATAAAGTAATTAAAACAATAAAACATTAATTATCTTAAAAAGTGGACCGATTTGCATGCGGTTTTTTTTAAAAGCTTAAAATAAAAGTTAAGTTACAAATTTAAAAAAACCCAGACCCTTAAAAAGCCTAAAATAATTTCCGTTTACTTACTTAAAGCAGTCAGCGGACCGCTAAGTAAATAAAATATAAAAACTCAGAGCTGAGAGGGTATTAAGTAAGTAAAATTATTTATAACTTTTTAAAGGTCGGGGTTTATTTAAATTTGTAATGTTTGTATATTATGTACCTTTATACCTTCAAGAAATAAATAAAGATATGTGTTTGTTTGGAAATATTTTTACTCCATCGACTCACTTTGTCAAGAGAGAAGCCGTTGTATAAAGGCGATTTAATGGTTTAATTAGAACCAAAATAAATAAAATTTGAACGAATTTCTTTTTTATTTAAAACATCTCCTTTTTGCTTAGCGCAGTCGAGTAAAAATTAAATAAAATGTTTATAAACCCCGACTATGAAAAACGGAGGACATAACAATAAAGTTGATCGAACTACCTGAGTCCGACTACAGCATTTTCTATCAACTTTACTAGCCATTTTCCCTCGTTTTTCCTAGTCGGGCTTTGTGCAATTGTATTATATTTGCTTATTTTTAGAGTCTCCTCTGACGTCGGGAGGCGCGTTCTGGGCGGGAGTGCCTATTGTGGTTGTCGGCGGAAATTAAATTAAAAATAACACTAATAAAGCCTTTTGCGTCTTGGCTCCGTTTTGGTCGTCGCCGTTGGCGTCGGCACTGTAAATACACACAAAGCATTCGCATTCTCTCATTGTGTTCATTTCATAATAGATTATCTAGCCGCGTGACAATGTGCTACTTAGTATTCGGGTATACCGGAAGTCACTTTTTATTTTATTTTATTTTATTTTATTTGGTACGTAAAGGCGTTTGCCCGCCGCTCTGGATATTCTTAAATTTAACAACGATCGCTCTAAAAAGGTTTATTTGACGTGAATACGTCTTTAAATTTGCTTCCATAGTCGGAGCCAATCCAGAAAACTGCATACATACATATATATCACACACGCTGAATCCCGACAAACGAGGTAAGCAGAGTAATCGGTGTGATTATATGAATGTGAATTAAATTCTTTTTACACCAATATTGGTTATAGTTATTTTTATTATATTTATTATGTATATTACTAATTTAAAAAAACACATATTTATCATTATATTTCGACCTATAGTCGTCGTCAGATACCTATTTTTTGAAGTGAAAACTTCTTTAGCGGCGCTTGGCACTTTTTTTAGATGGGTAAACTAGCGTCAGATCTCGCGTCAGATTCGTAGCCTGATCGAAAAAGCGTAAGATTCGAAACTTCTTTAGCGGCGCTTGGCACTTTTTTTACATGGGTAAAAAATGTCAAACTCGCGTCAGATCAGTAGCCTGATCGAAAAAGCGTAAGATTCGTTGAAATTATGGATGAAAGTAGATTTTTCTGAGAAATAAACTTTTTGATGTAAAATAATTATAATAGTTCTGTAGTGTTAATTTTTTTATGTAATATAAATTGTCATGTTTCTCTACAATAGCGCAATAAATTAATATTGTATTTTACGACATAACTGATAGTACTTTTATACTGATAAATAAAACAATTCGTGCAAAATTATTCCCTAACCATTCCAAAATATTCAAAAATGCACAACGTTGATGTTTAAGTTTTCACTTCTGCCGGCACTCCCGGAGTGCAACCTTTTTTTTTTTAAATATACCTATGTAAGATTAATATGTCAAACGGTGATGAGGAAACAACAACAATGCCATCTATCATTCGTCATCACCATTTGACATATTAATCTTACATATATATAAAAAAAATATCTGATATGTATGTATGTGAGTACAATATTGTGTGTTTGTTAAAGCCACAGATAATGTGGCTGAAGCTTTATAGGAAGCTTGACAAACTTTATGCAATCAACAGAAAGCGTAATCAATTTAATTTTAATTTGCATATTCAATTATTCTTACTCAGCGAAGTCATTAGCGTTATTCGTAAAGCAGGTAGGTAGAATTGCGTTTCGAACCAAATAAAGCTACTCTAGATGTCGGAGCAAATAGGTAGAGTAGAGAGAAATTCTAGTTAGCTCTCATTCTGGTAAATTTTGTGTTGCCAGTGCGGGTGTACGAAGGGAGGTCAATCAATCATGCACGTATGTTAAATTTTACAAAATGAAGGGTTATTAAATTATCTTTAGTTATTAAAAGTTAAATTTATAAGAAATTCAATACTATTTCACTTTAATGAACAAAATAAATATTGCAAAACAAGGATACCTATGTACTTGTTTTAAAATAATCCGAATTTTTTTTTTTTTTATAATATTTCCAGAATAAGTACACTTTTATTTCACCGCATACACGCACACACACCCTCACCCTTACACACGCTCACACACACACCCATACACGTATATTCGGCAAACATATATTATATACCTTTTTAGTTCAGTTAGACGTATTTATAACAGGTAGTAGGAAGCGTCGTAATAGTTCTTACTAGACAAAATTGTATATTTTACAGTAAGAAATATATTGTGTAAATAATTGTGAAATTTATATATTAATCAAGAATTATAAAAAATAATGATGCCACAGACAGAAAGCTTGGACAAAGGTTTTATAAAATAGTATGAAATTGTCACTTAACGTCCGGAACAAACGGAGCCAGTGTGTGTGAACACACGGTACCAACTACCAAGCAAGATCAGAAACGTAAAAAGCCTCCCTCCCGAACTAATAAATCTATTTACATGTACTACAGTGTACAGTACATCGAGCTATATGGAGCGCGCGCGCGCCACAACTGTTCCCTCCAAGGTTCAGTATAAATAAATAATTCAATATACTATACCTAACAACTTTCAACCCTCAAAATTGTCTCTAAACATGGTTTATAAATAAATTTAATTACTAAAACAATTACTCTTCATATTTTCTTACATAAAATATTTATGTCATTTAGACTAAATCTAACACATGCGGCATTTTATAACTCAACGTGTCGCTGATTCGCGAGTTCGCGACGCAGAACGCTGCGCGATGCGATGACGACGACGATGCGCCGCGGGATCCGGCGGCGCGCGGCGCGTGTTCCTTACTGTGTGGTCGCGTGAGCCCACTTCGATGAAGTATGCCCCCAGTTGATGGGAACGTACCCAGTTTTCTTAGGCCAACTCTTAGAAGAATAATAGAACGTGTCAATATTTTAGAATTATTTAACTACCTACTTGTCTTCAGTTCTATGTGTCTGTCTGTCCGTCTGTCTTCAGAATTGTCTATTCTTGAGGTCTCAGTGCGGAGAATGGCCCACCCGCCTTCCCAAGAGGCTGGGCAACAAACAAACAAACAAAATAACCTTGTCTATTGTACCTACAATAATTTTATATTACTAATAGTTTATCCTTTCCATTTTACACTTAAACTTATTTTGTAACCGCATAAATGTACCAATCTCTATATGCGAATGTTACAACGTTCTTTGAGATCAATAAAGATTATTTAAACCGAACTCGTCTCTACATGTTTTCTTTGTGCTTTTGACCTAACCTTTACCAATGCACGAGTAGATAATAATTTAGATGTAAACAGCATTTCTTACCAAAATAGTAGCGAGCATTGTTCAGCTGTATACTAGTATGTACTATGTTGGATAATTAGCATCAGCTCAATGTGGTCGTTCAGCCTTATACGACGACAAACTGTGCCCGCGCTGGGCTCCGCTCGTGTTCAATTCGAACTCATCAGATCGCAGGCTGACTGCGAGAGAGTATGCATGCAATGATGCAACGCATAAACAAATGCAAGCTGTGCAAGGACGTCAGAATGATTGTTCGGAATGGAAGGGCGTAAGTGCCGAATCAATATATCTTTAATTTAACGTGGTATATATGATGAAAATACTAACACTCATTTTCATGTGATAGAGTAGGGTATATTGTTTATTGTTTATTGTATAATTTCATCCGTATTTAGGTAACCTACGCTTGGACATGTCGAAAATTCCGCCAGTTCTAAATTCAATGCGAAGAAGAACTGACAAACTTTTCAAGTCACAATGTTTTGTTAGTACTTTATAAGTATTATGTTAAAGTAACTTACAATAATTAACCCATACTATACCGCTCACAAGAACATTAATATTTACAGCATGAACATGAATACTCAAGAATCTGACCACACTGCCTATTTACATTACCTATGTCTGGTGTATAGTGACAGCCATCGTCAATTTTGATACTTCAATATATCAAGTCAAATCAACAATAATAATTAGTAAAAATGTATTACAAATAAATTATGAATTAAATAATTTAATATTTGGTTCTAGTTATTTTTATTATTTATGTTATGTACATTAGATATTAAATAAACACATAATTATATAATGATATTATTGTCGTCGTCAGATATATTTTTTTATATATCACAAAAAAATGTAACAAGTCATAATAAGTCGTATTTATGACTGTTATGTATCATAAATTATTTTTATTTACAAAATATTTCTTCAATTAATTTTTATATATTAACATTATTAATAAAATTACAATTAATTCAAATATTATGACTTATGTCGTCTTCAGTGAAAATTATTATAATATACAATTTTCACTGAAGACGACATAAGTAGAAATATTTGAATTAATTGTAATTTTATTGACTGTTATGTAAAATTACAAAACTATAACAAGCTGAACAACATGTTAGCCTCGGTAGCTCTGTGGTGCGGTCGGTCGACAGTTGTTCAGCAACCCTGAGCGCGGTCAGTTCTTAGATGGGTGACCGCTCGACCGTTGGAGGCTGACCGTGGTTCGAATTCCACGTAAAACTATAGGCCTTCTTACCTTACTAGGTGGTAGGGTTTATCCCGCCCGGGTTGGTACCGCCGCACTGAATGAAACTTCGTCGGTCGAAACGGCTATGTAAATAGTTCGCGTTTTCCGTCCAGTTCAGTGTAGCCGACATGAAGGGAAGCATTGACATGGCACCTAGTTCACCCGCTGTTATGGGCTGACATCACGGATGTTCTAGGTGATGTAGCCAACAGTGTCAGTTTCCATAAAAAAAAAAAAAATCAGAATCGAATTTTCGAGAGCTGTATTCGTGATTTTTTTATCGAGCCAAATTAATCTAAAGGGCCTACCTGCCGTTGTCACGTGACGCGATTAGGCCTTGGGGGCGGGGGCACAACGCGGGGCGCCGCGCCGCCGCCGCCGCCATACTAGTGCAGGCGCGGGGGAGTGGGGTGGCGAACGAGCGCGCGCGCGAGGAGGGCGGCGCGAAATTATCTTTCTTGAGATTTCGTTTTCGCGCTGTGCAGGATTTTTGCTCTATAGATTTACGAGCTCTTGTCATGGCGACTTTGACTGTTTTGTGTTTATGCACTGTCCCAAAGGAATTGAAATTTAAAAAAAAGTCGACAAGTGCGAGTTGGACTCGCGCACCGAGGGTTCAGTACCACCACGTAATTGCCGATTTTTTATTGTTTTGCGTTAGTGTTTACTCGCGCTGAGAGACCTTGCTTTTGGCCAAATTTAAATTATTCTAGGTCAACTGGGAGTATCCTTCAAGTTTTGGTGAGTGAGTTTGAGAGTATATGTGACAGAAATGGCCGTATCAATTGATTGCGTTGACTTAGAAGCTTTAATTTTGTACACCTGTAACCGTATATTTTAATATTAGATATTAATTTCAACTTAATATCTCTACCCGTTCCTGAGAAAAAGGGACTTGACAGACGGACAGACGGTCGGACCTACGACAACAAAGTGATCCTATAAGCGTTCCCTTTTTTCCTCTTTTGATGTACGGAACCCTAAAAATAAGAATAATACTAAGGAAGCAGAAAAGATGTTAAAGTATTTGGATCTGCAGCAAGAGGTTACCAAAATGTGGCCCATCGACTCGACGATCGTTGTGCCCATAGTCGTATCAACGCATGGACTGATAGCGAAGAGCAGGCTCTCGCTGAGTGGTTGGGTCAAGGGCCAGATCCAGAAGGCAGCCCTGCTCGACACTGCACGCATCGTCCAGAGGTATCTCTACCTAGGACCCGACCATCATCGGTAGCTTGGGTTCGCCCCTCCATCGGTGGTGGAAACTCCGTTTTTTTAAGGTTAATTTTGTATAATATGTTTTTAATATTAGATTTTTATATGTACAAAATTAGTTTTAAGCAAATGTGTAAATAAAGGAAAATAATAATAACATTATTTATATATTTTATGCAGCGTATGAGTTTTTTAATACGATTCTATGTTGGCAAACCTCAAAAACAAATTATGCCATCCTTCCCTTACTAGATGGTAGGCTTTAACCAGCCCGGGTTGGTGCCATCGCAAAGAATGAGAGGTCGGTCGTAGCGGCTATGCAAACCAGTCCAGTGTATCCGGCGCGACCAAGAGAAGCACTGACATGGAACCTAGTCATCAAGGTGTGATGGGCTGACATGACGGTTGTACCTACCTAAGTAGGAGGTGATGTACGGAGCCATGTCACGTTGCTCCACGTAACATGGCTCCGTAAAAAACGTAACGACTTTTTTATAATAAATAATAAAATAAATAAAAAAAACATTTATTGAGTGTGATATACATTTGCATACAGAGCAGTAACACTTAGTCTTAATACATTTATTTACATGAGTCATGTAGTTGCTGACTGGTGCGACGGTTCTTACTCAAAAGGCAAGGGGTATTGCATACGAGCAATCTCTTATCCCCTTCCTAAGAGGTAGAAACTGCTTATTTAACATCTCTTTTGCGGTCAGACTTCATTTGGAGGCAGAAATTAATAATTATGAAACAGCAAGACTAAAAAACCGGTCAAGTGCGAGTCGAACTCGCGCACCGAGGGTCCCGTATCGCCATGTCACGGCTAGCGCTACTCACGCCATCTAGATGGCATGTTATGAAATGCTTTATATTAGTTAATGTCATGCTTCATAATCTATTCGGTAGATGGCGCGCGCGCAAACACTTTTTGGTTTCTTCTATGGGAACCCCCGTGAATATTTTACTTTTTCTTATTTTTATTATTTGTTGTTATATTGGCCATAATAACACATTTTTTGTGAAAATTTCAACGGGCTACCAATTACGGTTCAAGAGATACAGCCCTCGGACGGACGGACGGACGGACGGACGGACGGACGGACAGACAGACAGACAGACAGGCAGACAGACAGACAGTCAGACAGACAGACGGCGGAGGCTTAGTAATAGGGTCCCGTACCGGATACGGAACCCTAAAAAATAAATGGTTATTTATGGTATTTTTTGTACCTAAATGGACTGCATGCGGATTCAGCACGCTCGAAACATTTTGCTGTATAAAGTGGCGGTTTTAAAACCGAGCTTTCGCAATGTACAATTCAATGCGACGTCGCCAGTCTCCGCCCGCCCGCGGCAGCTGCGGTGAACGCCGAAAGCGCTTAGCGCGGTACTGCGGTATTTATGAGACGCGGCCGGCTTAGTAACCCTCTTCGACCTTGCAAGCTCGTGGACAGTGAACCCAGGACAGGTTGAACTTGGGAAAATTGTGAAATTATCATCATATTGATTGTAACAAAGTAACCGATTTATGCCAGTTTTTAACCCCCGACGAAAAAAACGGAGGGGTGTTATAAGTTTGACGTGTGTGTGTGTGTGTGTGTGTGTGTGTGTCTGTCTGTGGCATCGTAGCTCTCAAACGGATGGACCGATTTGGATGCGGTTTTTTTTATTAGGAAGCCTGTTTAATCGGGATGGTTCTTAGCTATGTTTGTAATCAAGTAATTAAGTAATTAAGTAATAAAAAAAATTATTATCTTCAAAAGTGGACCGATTTGCATGCGGTTTTTTTTAAAAAGCTTGAAATAAAAGTTAAATTACAAATTTAAAAAACCCCCGACTCTTAAAAAGTCAAAAATAATTTCCGTTTACTTACTTAAAGGAGTCGGGGGACCGCTAAGTAAATTAAATATAAAGACTCAAAAGTTGCGCGGGAATTTACTTAGCGGTCTACCGACTCCTTTAAGTAAGTAAACGGAAATTATTTTTGACTTTTTAAGAGTCGGGGGTTTTTTAAATTTGTAATTTAACTTTTGTTTTATATTCTGGTTAACGGTCCTTCCACCGAGTCATGCAGCAGGTGGGTCTTTATGCCTTACTTGCTGCTTGATGTAGTAATCTTGTCCGAATACTTTGCTAAAGGTGGTGGTCGGTGTTGTGCTGTAATTTACAAGAGTCGTTGCAGCACAACACCGATTGCTCAGCTTACTCCGCTTGTCGGGATATAGCGTGTGATATGTATGTATGACCATGTAGTTCTTACATATTTTCCTACTTGACCGTTTTGTCTAGTCTAAATCTGGATTAATTGGATCTGGTCTAAAATAATGTTGTTTAAGTTCGACAGGCATACAGTCGGCGCACTTCATCCTGAAGAAAGTTAATTGAGTTGACTGCCGCCTCCCACCGCGCGCCGCCCGCGCCGTGCGCCGGTAGGTGAAGTGAAGGTGGGCGGACTCTGCGTTCTAAGAACGATCTCTCATTCACTTAAAAATATTTTCATAATTTTCAGTGGGTTTTGAAATTTCGCAGAAATTAGTAAAGTCAAACGCCAATACGCTCCCACAGATTTCAGGTTCGAAGATGTCGGCTGGAGGACGCTTTGTAGCAATTTTTGCTAACCGAAATTTGATCTCCAGTGGAGACGTACCCGTGAGGAGTGGGAGACGTAGGAGGTAGAAATTTCAAGAACGTTCAAAATAGACGGCATAAATAAATATTGGGTAGTATCTTTTTGAATTTTACAGAAAATTGCATCTTGAAACTGTATTTTGTACGATAAATTTATTAGGTTCTGTTACTCAAAGAAGTGAAAACGGAACCTAATGGTGGGACTCGTGCGTCCGTCCGTCTATTTGTCTGTCACAGGGTCATAACTTAGGTATCTACATGCCATAAATACATACATACAATACATGTAATTTTTTTTTTTTTATGGAAACTGACACGGTTGGCTACATCACCTACAACATCCGTGATGTCAGCCCATAACACCGGGTGAACTGGTGCCACGTCAGTGCTTGCTTCCCTTCGGTCGTGCCGGCTACACTGAACTGGACGGAAAACACAAACTATTTACATAGCCGTTTCGACCGACCTTTCATTCAGTGCGGTGGTACCAACCCGGGCGGGTTTAACCCTACCACCTAGTAATATAAGAAGGGAGTCATATCCCTTAGTCGCCTTTTACGACATACACGGGGAGAGATGCAGTGGGGCTATTCTTTTAAAGTACCGGCCCCACACGGTACAGGCATCATTGATGGCATTTACATATATTCTCCAACACTGACGTGGAAGGTGTTCTAACGGAGAGCTTTTAGCCATTACAAACATCTATGGCTTAGATATATATGTTCAAATGAAAACATATCGCCCTTTGTACGGAATATGGGTGCGCGAGTCCAACTCGCACTTGACAACTTTTTTAAGCCCCGACGAAAAAAGAGGGGTTATAAGTTTAATGTGTTTGTGCATGGGTGCGTCTGTTTGTGGCATCGTAGCTCCCAAACGGATGGACCGATTTGGATGCGGTTTTTTTTATTGTAAAGCTGGTTTAATCGGAATGGTTGATATCTAGGTTTGTAATAAAATAATCAAGTAATTAAGTCATCAAAAAATTTATTATCTTAAAAAGTGGACCGATTTGCATGCGTTTTTTTTTTAAAAAGCTTGAAGTAAAAGTTAAATTACAAATTTTCAAAAAAAAAACCCCGGACCCTTAAAAAGTAAAAAAATGTTTCCAGTTACTTACTTAAAGGAGTCGGGGACCGCTAATTAAATAAAATATAAAAACTCAGAGCTGCGCGGAAATTTACTTATCGGTCCACCGACTCCGGAAGTAAACGGAAATTATTTTTGACTTTTTAAGGGTCGGGGGTTTTTATAAATTTGTAATTTAACTTTTATATATCAAAATGTTCAATGTTTTCGGCACTTCTTTATAAATAAAGTGAAAACAAGGTCTCAAAATAAAAATCCGCCCAGCAAAACTTGTTCAGCAAGTATCAGGAGTAGGATCACCCGGGAGGCGGCCGTGAGACGCCCAAAGTATTTACTTTGTTTCTGCGCTCAGAATAATGCAATTATCTCTATAACCGTGATACAAAGTTTCAAATAGTTTTCATGCCGTAAGTAGGTACTACATTTTAATGCACTATTACAATATTTTGTTTAGATTTATTGAGCATTTTTAACCGACTTAAAAAAATGAGGTTATCAACTCGACCCGTATATGTATGTAATATCGTTAGAATTGCACATATTCGTATGTTATACTCAAATCAAAACAAACGTGCAGTTCACATAATAAAGTTTTATGGCTTAGTGAAGTGAATCTCCCTTTACTAAGCCATAAAATTTTGTTGTGCGAGCTGCAAGTTTGTTTTGATTTGAGAATAGTCTATGTGGGCTTCTAAACAGGTGTGCCAAATTTCATTAATGTATGTATGTATGTATGTATGTATGTATGTATGTATGTTTGTCCACGCATTACTCCGAAACTATTTTATTTTATTTAATAATTTTATATATTTCAATCTATAACTTTTTATATAGACTCGTCCTATTAGAAAAGTATTTTATAATAGGTCTAGTTTTCTAATAGAGGTCGAAACTATAGTTGAAGACTTTGCTTGCTCCAACAAGTTTGATGAAGATCGCTCAAGCCGTTTAGGAGCTTCAGCCTATGACAGACGGACAGACAGACCTGGTCGATTTTATAAGGGTCACTGCCAGCATCGCAAGAAGTACAATAAATCTGTCAAGTCAGTGATCCGCTCTGTGGCTATTACCACACCTGTCAAAACACTATAGCCGTCTATATTTTGTCTCAATGCCATCCAAAGTACCTGTGGCGCCATCTATTATTTAGTAGAGTGAATATGTACTAATCGATTCTAGGCACGTTTCTTGTATGGGAACACCCGTGAATTTTTAACTTTTTGCTTTTTTTACTATTTGTTGGCATATTCGCCATAAATTTTCACAGAATTATGTTATATTCTGAGATTTCAACCGGCTACCTATTAAGGTTCAAAAAAGATACAGCCTTAGGACGGACGCACGGACTGACAGACAGAAAGACGCCATCTGCCTACGCCATCTGCGTAGGTTTAGTAATAGGCTTCCGATACGGAACCCTAAAAATGGAAGACTGTCTTAGCCGTAGCTCAGGTCTGGACACAGTTTGTTAGTTACGTCGCTGAGTGAAGTCCAGTCTGCTGGAATCGGTACTGCGATAGGCACGGAACATAAGTATGTAGGTCCATGATACATCTCCTGTCAACGTCTTCGCCTGGACGTACTAGTGTGCTTTATGAGACGTCGACGACGATTGAGAACTAATACACACCGCACCGGTGACAAAATGACACTTCCATTAGACTTAGGTGAAAGTCCTTCTCTTCATATCTTATTGCGCCAACTTCACACTGAGTGACGGAGAAATCTTCTTAGGTATATTTATTTTTAGATTTTCCAATCCGTGCGGAAGCCTATTTACTAAGCCTACGCCACCTGTCTGTCCGTCCGTTTTGCCTATCTGTCCTACGTACCTACCTATAAAACGAGCTATATACGGCTGTATCTTTTTGAACCGTAATAGGTAGCCAGTTGAAATTTTCACAGAATTTGTTTTTTTTTATTGTAAGCTCGACATTTGGAGTGAGAGGACACGGGAGTGAAGACCGTTTTTACCTTTTCAGGTACGGAACCCTAAAAAAGCGGTCAAGTGCCACCACTATATAATAGACCGGTTTTTATTACTTGATGTTTTCACTATGTATGTATAATCGCACCAAGATTGACGCTTGTATGTATAAAAATTTTTTTTACGATAGAGCTGAAACAGAAAAACGTCGAAAAAACACTAGACCGCGGACAGAGCCACCCAGATCGGAAGCAATAAAAAAAAAGTTATTTTAGGATTTCGTACCACAAATACTTCTTGGCCTCCTGTGCTGGGTTGAATGAATGAATGAAAATATACTTTATTGTACACCATTGTGTATATAAAAAGGTTACAAAAGGCGAGTTTAATGCCTCTCGGCATTGTTTACGAACTAACCTTTGGGATGTGGAAAACACGTAGGGAAAACACATAGTACCCGATCTAGTAAGTACCATTCAAGGTGCATAACACCCGTACATACGAGTAGAAACGCAGGCAAAATACACTATACGAAAAAAATAAAAATAAAACCAAACACACGGGTAAGCGAAGGAAGTAAGTAAAATTTATTATAGATCAACTGAGAATCCCGTTTTTATTTTTTTTATTTTGTCCTCGTATCATATGTTTAAAATGTTCGCTATCTTTTTACCCTTGCGTCGTATGTTAGATAATAATTACACCCCTTGTGAAAGTAAACAGGTTACAACAAAGTGCTCGTTAATTATTAAGCTAATTACGGTTAGATGGGGGGTAACATTATTCCTACAGTTATCCCATTAGTGCTTGCATATCTCGCTTGATACTGCACTCAGCTGCAGCCGGCGCCGGCGGCGCGGCGGGGGCTGCTTCGCTTGCATTGCGCCGGGGGCTGTTTTCACTTTACTTTGTGAAATAATTCTGAAATTAATTATAGTACATATTATGACTACCCACATATTACTAACGGTACAATGAACATTGTGATTTTCATCACAACAGATGATTTTGAAAACACTTTTCGGCTTTACTTTTAATACTTTTTTATATAGAATACGCGACATATGGCGCCGACCCAGCCATTAGGTGTCTCACGACGCCCATGGACATTCGGTCGTATGCGGAGGTTGCGAATGCCATGCCGGCCTGACAAGTGCCCATTCTCGCCCCTCTTGAAGGAACCGAGACTGTACTTATATGGGAATATATGGGCAGGGGAGAGCGTTCCAGAATTTACCGGTTCAGTAGAGGAAAGATCTGCAGATCCGATTGGTACGCATCCGCTTGTGATGTTTCCACAAAATAAAAAATCAGAGCAATGCGGTTATTTACTTAGCGGTTCGCCGACGCCTTTAAGTACTCAGTCAGCCAGTGAGCGTGTAAGCGTCCACTGCTGGACATACGCCTCTCCAATTTTCGTCCAGTCCTCCCAGCCTTCAGCGGTGCGGAACAACTCCTTTCCGCCGACGTACTTGATGTCGTCGTTCCACCTGGTGGGTGGTCTTTAAGTAACTAACGGGAAATTATTTTTGACTTCTTAAGGGTCCTTGATGTATCGGGAGGTTTTTTTTAATTTGTAATTTAACGTTTTTAGTTGTGTTTTTCTCATAACAACATTGTTTATCGCAAATAATTTGCTTTTGAATACTAACATCACTTTTGACGCTTTAATTTATTTCCGAAATTCGTTTCTCTCGTCAGTGTGATGATTTGATATTAATCAACGGTAAAGCACAACATTATAATTAAATTTGTTTCCGAGGTATATTAGTTTGCATATTGTATTGCGATCATCCCTTCAGCCTGCAGAAAGTTACGAGACAACCTTCATTTAAATGTAAATCCGGCCAATGCGTATGATTAATTACTTCTTGTAGCGTCGTCGCCTCTAATACATAATCAAATATGCCTGTACAACCTTATTACAACCCGTCCGGAGTACGTCCGGAACTTGAATTTTTTTAGGGTTCCGTAGTCAACAAGGAACCCTTATAGTTTCGCCATGTCCGTCCGTCCGTCTGTCCGCGGCTTAACTCGGAGACCCTTGGTACTAGAAAGTTGTAAGTTGGTATTGGTATACATATTAATAACACCGTCAAAGTGGTAAAATAAAAATTTTGAAATAATTTTTTTAGGGTATCTCCCCTACACGTAAAGTGGGGATGAATTTGTTGTTCACGTCTACCCCATCGTGTGGGGTGTCGTTGGATAGGTCTTTGGAAAATATAAAGTATTTTTCGATTTAGGGATCCGTTTGCGAATTATGAAGCTTTTAAGTGCAGAGTCAAGTGTTCCCACCCCCTGCCAGCTAAACGGTTGTTATTAGTTATGTTTAAAAAAATCACAGCAGTAGTATATATGTACATCGAAATTAAAAGGAAAACTATCACAGCTAAGTAGGCTGTACAGGTTGACGAGTAATAGTCGACCAACTTATAAATTGTACGGACGACAGCCATCATTTTTTCACTGTTGAAGAACTTTTTCTAATTAATATTCATTTATTTCCCCTACAAAATTATACAAATTATCAAATAATTTATTTTGATAGGGTTCCGCAACTACGGAACCCTACACTGCGCGTGGCCCGACACGCACTTGGCCGGTTTTTTTTCTTTATGGAAACTGACACGGTTGGCTACACCACCTACAACATCCGTGATATCAGCCCATAACACCGGGTGAACTAGGTGCTATGTCAGTGCTTCCCTTCGGTCGTGCAAGGTTTTTTTTTATTTCTTTTATAGAAAGGGCGACATGTGACGCCGAACCACCCATGAGGTGTGTAATGAATGACGCTCATGGACATTCGGTCGTACGCGGGGGTTGCGAATGCCATGCCGGCCTGTCAGGTGCCTATTCACGCCCTTACGGAACTACTGGGACCTGCCGGACTATACTGGGGGGAAATATGTGGGCAGGGAGAGCGTTCCAGAGATTACCAGTTCTGTGGAGGGAAGGTGTGACAAAAGTAATCATACACTTTGTATTATAGCTACCATCAATAGGGGTAAAATTATGCCGTAATTTTTTACATATTTTATTTGATAACTCATTATTTAATTTATGTAATTTCTGTATGTTTAATTCAATAAAATACACCATTTATAAACTTAAAAAAAAAATAAAAAAAAATTAAAATTGACAAAATAACTATTAAATATTTTTTCCCGGTGATGAATATGATGGAGCTAGTTTTCTTTTAAATGGAAACTGACACGGTTGACTACATCACCTACAACATCGGCGATGTCAACCAATAACACCTTGGTGAACTAGGTGCCATGTCAGTGCTTCCCTTCGTGCCGGCTACATTGAACTGGACAGAAAACACGAATTATTTGCACAGCCGTTTCAACCGAACTTTCATTCAGTTATGCATAGTTATGTTTTAGAATGCATTGAAATTATAAATTCATACGTGATATGTAGTAGGTAGGATATAGAATATAACTATGACATCGCCAGATCACGCAGACGCCTTGCGTGATATCACGGATTATGGAATATTCGCTCGCGTGGGAATATTAGCTCATTTATTACATTTTGAACTGAGTACCTTAACCTATTTTAGACTGGACTAGACTAGACAACAATTAAATAGAATGATACCAATTATGCAATCCGAAATAAGCAGGAAGTCGTGAGAAACAGAAATGTCTCTTCCAGGGAAGTCTCCGGTATGGCACCTACCTTCTCGGAGGTGATATTGGCTGGTCGGAGCATGCGCTTTTGCCCCTCCCACTCAGCCAACCATACCGGATTACATAAAAAAAGAAAAAAAAATGTACATGCTACTGGTACTGAAAAAAAACGATTTTATTCAATTTAGTCCTCAACTATGAGTCGAATCTAAAAATCTTTAACGACATTCGTAGTCGTCGGAGGTTGTAATTTTCTTTTTTCTTTTTTTTCGCTCTCTTTGTGTTAGGATTTTATGACCAACTTCTTGTATGGGAGCGCACCGCTATGCGGGCGGCGGGCACGCACGGCACGACCGACGCACGAGTTGGCTTGGCAGCCGAGGTCTAGGTCTGAAATGAGTGAGCACAGCCAACAATTTAACGTGCGTGCTCTAATTAATGTTAATGGACGAATTTCGAGGCGGCGCGGCACGGCTGCGGTTCATGATACGCGTGAGAATATCGTGTGGGGTGCCACGAGATGCTGAATCACAGATCGGACAATCACGGCTAGATAGGCGATCAAATATTTGCAGAGTAGCTGACTTATGCCCTGAGTCATCGAGATGATGTCGGCATCTTGGCGCGCTCTCATTGTATTGTTTTTATTTATTTTATTTTTTTATTTATTTATATTAGAAAACATACAGCCATTCACAATGTAGATAAACAATTTTTTTTATGCCTAATGTATGGACAACTGCATGTTTCCCTGATTAGTTTTTTTTTTATTTTGTTGTTGTTTTGTTTATTTGTATGTTTAGTTGTAGATATTGTTGTATTGTTTATTGATCATTCTTAAGGCAGTTAGACTGCACTCGAACTTATCACAATTTGTTCTACCCGGTTCGATTACACCCACGAAGAAGAACCGGCAAGAAACTTCGCAGGGATTTTTTTCCGTACATATTATTATTACAAGTATTATAGCCACATAATAACACCGCCTACAGTCTATGGAAAACACAACTTGAGAGCAAATTAACAAATTGGCTATAGATGTCGGCATGCGACCGCTGAGTGGCCGCGAGGCGCTGCTGCTGCACGCACGGAAGTGTCTATTCGCAGGTATACCTGCATGCAGGTATTCCTGCGAATAGCCCTGTCCGATCGGGCATGTCTATTCGCAGGTATACCTGCGAATAGCCCTGTCCGATCGGGCATGTCTATTCGCAGGTAAACCTGCATGCAAGTATGCAAACTGCACTATGGGAGTTTTCAACGAAACGTAACAAAAACGACATGCGCCGCCTCAACATTAGGTTAGGGTTAAATTATAGAAGATGCGTCGCGTTATTTTTTTTAAACCAACTCGCATAGTGCAGTTTGTACCTACGAATACCTCATACCTGCGAATAGCACTGTCCCGCCTGGTAGATCTATTCGCAGGAAATAAAATAGGACGCTCCCAGTTCTTATTTAATAATCTCTGTTTGGCAAACCTACGAGTTCTTAGTTAATAATCTATGTTTGGCATACCTGCGAATAGCCCTGCCCTGCACGCCACGCACGGCGCCGTCAGTTGATTGGTTTGGTAGTTTTTGGCGACACCATGTTCCCACAGATTATGGCCCATCTCTGTTTCTCTCATCTGTGCGTTAGACGCCGCCGCCGTTGATACAAGATGGCGAGACTGTTAGTGGGTTCCGGCGCGGAACCGCATGCACGATATCTATGTGTGGCCCTGCCTAGATGTCAAACAGTGACATACAAACAGTAGGTATAAGCATATATATATTTTTTTTTTAGTGAAGCTTTATAAGTAGCAGAGAAAAAGTAAAACGTTACGAAAGTACGAACTGAAGTTGCAACGCTTGTCATTGGTTGGCGTTGGCTATGTTGCCCAGCGCCACCATTGTCTGTTGAAGTGGAACCACTGTATAAGTTGAAAGGAATATCGCATAGATGGCGCTATACCGATCGAAATTAAATTCATAGAAAGCGTAAGAAGCTTCGCTGGACGAACAAACTATTTTCCAAAGAGTTTGTATTACGTCGCTGCGCTCCGACGTAATACAAACTCTTTGCTATTTTCCAAAGAGTTTGTATTACGTCGCTGCGCCGTAATACAAACTCTTTGCTATTTTCATAGCCTTTACTACCGAGCTTCATTGAGTGGGGTGGATTTAATTGTTTTTATAAGAATGACATAATATGTTGATTTTGAATAACAGCAAAACAAATATTCAATTCTTTCTTCTTTCAGCGGATAGGGCTGGTCATTCAAGAGTCGGCTGAATTGGGTGAAGCCGACCCCCCCCCCCCCCCCCCCCCCCTTTCTCTACCCATCAACGGCACAGTGTAGAAACACACACCCCGTTTCCTCCTTCTTTCCACCTACACTTAATTAGTTTTTGTTTATTTTGTTTATATTCTCCATTAGGTTAATTTCATACTAGTTAGAAATGTATTAATTTATTTTCAAAAATATCTGAGTAAGTCATTCATTCACATAATTATTATGTACCAAGATAATGCAAGGCAAAGCCGGTTAAGTAAGAAGAGACCACAGAAATCCTAAGTAATAATACTTCTCTGATCTGTGGAAGAGACCCTATGACAGGAAATATAATTTCTGGACAGTGCCAGATATGCTGGTGTTGCCAGTTGCTATGACGAAATATATTATCAGAAGAATAAACTATGGAAGATCGATATACACAACAAGAGAGCTTAGCCTGTCGGCCTTATGCACGGAATCTTGTTCTTATCCCTTAGTCGTCTTTTACGAGATGCACGGGGAGAGATGCAATTGTCTGATAGCAATTCTCAGGGAGGCCCTTCCGCGTTGTAACGAAGTTTGTGAATGACTTTAAATCTACGGTGGAACGATTTGACAACATAGTGGTCTACTTGCGTGAGGCGAAGAAGCGCTTAAGTTAGCGCTTCTTCGATTGAAGACGGCGGCGTCAGCGCCGCTAACACCGTCTTCAATCAAACTTTGTTGACTTTCCCAGTTTGTGCGGTAAGTTCAAATAGAACGTTTAGCCCGTAGTTATTTTGGGCTTTAGCGTAATCAGGTTTTCGGGGATATAATGACTTAGCCTGGTAATAATGAGGAGACGAAGGCAAAGTGAATCTCAGATGGCCCACACTCGCTGGTACCCTTGACCATAGAGTAAAATGATTTTTTTTTTAAAGAAAGTATATCAATTTCCTCCCAAATACAGTCTGGGGTTTTTCAAAAAGGGCGTGAAAAGGCTTCTATCAGGCCGGCATGGCATTAGCAATCCCCGTGCATCACAGAATGTCTATGGGCATCGTTAGACTTACTCTTAGGTGAAACGATGCCAAATGTCGTGCTATCCATAAAAAAAAAGTACGACATGTGGCACCGAGACACTCTTAAGGTGTCTAACGACGCCCAAGGACATTCAGTCGCATGCGTGGTTGCGAATGCCATTCCGGGCTAACATGTGCCTTGAAGGACCCGAGACTATACTTGAGAGGGAGGGGGGGGGGGGGGGGGGGGGGGGGCTGATATGTAGGTTTTCGTGCGTACTTAATTGCTGCTTGATAATTATCTTGTCCCTGTAATTGACCGGAGATCTTAGCAGTGCCCCTTATAGTACATGTTATAGTACCCTTATACCCCTTATAGTATGGGGCAGAACTCAACTACAACCAGAGCCAAACTGACTTCGTGAGATATACAATCTGTAGGGGAAGGGCTGCAGATCAATGTTCTGTCGAGTGATAGATGTTTGTTCACAGTTTTTTGGATTTTTATGGAAACTGACACGGTTGGCTACATCACCTACAACATTTGTGATGTCAGCCCATAACACCGGGTGAACTTGGTGCCGTCAGTGCTTCCCTTCGGTCGTGCCGGCTACACTGAACTGGACGGAAAACACAAACTACTTACATAGCCGTTTCGACCGACCTTTCATTCAGTGCGGTAGTATCAACCCGGGCGGGTTAAACCCTACCACCTAGTAATATAAGAAGGGAGTCATACCGTTGTACAATTTTTTGAATATATTTCTTATATATACAGTTGTCTCTAAAGTACCTACAGGAAATAAGGTGATTGTGTTGAGGCTATTCCTACCCTTGGGCTCACGAGTCGCGAATCGAGATCGCCGATTGAGTTGGCGCGTGGGCGAGACGATACCATATCATTCACCCACCTCATCCTTCCCACCATCCCCAGCTCCGCCCCACACATCCGATACATTTCCTTTTCCGGTGCGGTGCTCCTTTTTAGGGTTTCGCAGTAAAACCAGGAAACATATAGTCTCGCTAGTCTGTCCGTTCGTCTGTCTGTTCAAACGCCAAGAGAATTCTACAGCAAAGGCTACGAATTCAAAACCCTTGGAAATATGTTTCTATTTTGTTAACCCCCGACGCAAAAAGATGGGTGTTATAAGTTTAGCGTGTGTGTATGTGTGTATAGTGAGTGTGTCTGGCTGTGGCATCGTAGCTCCCAAACGGATGGAACATTTGGATGCGGTATTTTTTATTAGAAAGCTGGTTTAATCGGGATGGTTCTTAGCTACATATGTTTGTAATCAAGTAATTAATTATAAAAAAAATATTATCTTAAAAAGTTAACCGATTTGCATGCGGTTTGTTAAAGCTTGAAATAAAACTTAAATTAGGTACAAATTTAAAAAACCCCCAACCTTCAAATGTCAAAAATAATTTCCTTTTACTTAGTAAAGGAGTCGGGGGACAGCTAAGTAAATAAAATGTAAAACTCAGAGCTGAGCGGGTATTTACTTAGGGGTCCCCCGACTCCTTTAAGTAAGTAAACGGAACTTTTTTTTTCTTTTTAAGGATCGGGATTTTTTCAATTTGTAATTTATCTTTTATTTCTAGCTTTATATCTATAAAGTCACTTTGACACGATCAAAGTTTGCTTGAACAAAGCAGTTTCGATGACTATTTGGGCGCTACTTTGAACAGTGTTCAAAACGAATTTGCGCCTCGGCATTCAATTAAAGTGAACTTGGACAGCTCTCAACTTTTCAAAGTTCACTTGGATGTCAATTGACTTAAACAAAATGACGTCGATTGCAAACCAATGGCTCCACGCAATTAAAGAAAATGAAGTGAGCGGGATACTCTCACGGGATCGTCGACTTATACGAGGCAGAAACTGTTCTTTGGGACGTGAGGCTCAAATACTACAAGAACAAGGATACCTTTTGACAAATTGTGTTTTCTTTTCCCGTCTTAACTCTTAGACACTTCTAGCAACAAATCTGTCTCGTCCGATATCTTTCGATCTAGAATGCTGGAAGAAGCTACTTTTTCAAATCTACTTTGTCCGAGCGTATTTCGATTGTGTCATAATTCAGCAAGGACTACCAATATTTTCAGGGATATTCTGGAGCTCAAATTAACAAAATTAGCCTGTGTAATTTGTTTACAAACAAAACACAATTTCATGTTTCTCATACATAAATTTGTCGAATTCACCGCACAAAATAAATTATGGGATCATGCATTACAAAGACCAAGGTTGTTAATTTGAGCGTCAGAATCACCGCTTTTATAATGTTGGTAGTTATTGCTGAATCAGCCTATAGGTGGCGCTTATAAGTCGCATAAAATATTTAATAAAAAATTAAATAAAATATTTCGAAAGCAAACATAGGTACTATATTTTTCCCATGACGTAAGAGCCAAATCGAATATTCACTTGAGTGGATTAAAAAGTCAAAAATAATTTCCATTTACTTACTTACAGGAGCCGGGGGGGCCGCGAAGTAAATTCCCGCGCAGCTCTGAGTTTTTATTTTCTTAGCGGTCCCCCGACTCCTCTAAGTAAGTAAACGGAAATTATTTTTTATTTTTTAAGGGTCGGGGGTCTTTTTAATTTGTAATTTAACTTTTATTTCAAGCTTTTTTTAAGAAATCTACATGAAAATGTGTCCACTTTTTAAGATAATAATTTTTTTTATTACTTAATGACTTGATCACTTGATTACAAACATAGCTAAGAACCGTCCCGATTAAACCAGCATTCTAATAAAATAAAACGCATCCAAATTGGTTCATCCGTTTGGGAGCTACGATGCCACACACAGACACACCCGCTACACATACACTCATACCCATATATATACACATACATACACACACACACACGTTAAACTTATAACACCCCTCTTTATGCGTCGGGGGTTAAAAATAGAAGTCCATAAGTCCTTAAGTCCATATTGTAGGCGAAGACCGCACTCTGCGACTGTTTAGTTTCATAAACTATTGGAAAATAACTTTTCAATCTCTCCCCCGTTCACGGTTGTCGCATATTATCTTGTTTTCCCAGTCACATAGAAAATTGCAGCACGAAGCAATGCGGTTTCACTCGGCTCTGTATAATAAAATTAATAAATTATTTGAAGTTATTTCTGTATACCAGTGGTTCCCAAATATTGGTGCGCGTACTCCCAGGGGTACGTAGGGTCAAGAGAAGGGGTACGCGTGGGCGCATTTAATGGCCACGTGTACCTCTACAGAGTAAAAAGAATTTATCTCATTAGTGAAAATTATCTCCACTGATGAATGGTTTTCGGGGGGAATATTCGGTTCATCGACCGACAATTTTTTTTTTTTGTACATGAGTGGGGTAATTTTCATCGTTTTGACCCGTGATACCTTTTGTCAGATGTCACGTCGTAAGGAGATACGATTTTTTCTTTATTTTTGAAAATTACCAAAATCCCAGCTTTGTAACTTTTTTGTTTATAGTTGTATCAAACAAATTACTACAAATGGGCATTACTACAATGGAACTTTATTATGTAAAAATAACCACCATATGAAAATTATTTTATTCAAACATTTTACTCAGGGTTACTTGGGTCTGAGAAAATACACTAAGGGGTACGTATTAAAATAGAATTTGGAACCATTTGCTATACACAAACGCTGTGCATGTGTAGAGATTGTTGCCGTTTCTATTATCTTGCTCGTAGCCACAGAACTAACTAATGTTTAGTGCCAACGCTGTTTACACGCAGAGGGTTCCGTAGCCATTTCCTACGGCCGCCGCCCACCAACAACCATCATACTGGCCGGACACACGGTCAGAGCATCCATAATCAGAAACTGAACATCTCAGGACCCGTCGTTTTTCGAAATCGCTCCTGTCCTGTCCGTACGGCAAAAATATGGTCGTCCATTGAGTTTTTGATGTGATAACGTCACGTCTTATAAATTGATGAACACCGGCTGCACGCACGAAAAAGTGTCACGTTCCATCTGAGCCTGTGTGTGCAAGCGAGAGTGCATAACAAGCGATAGAGAGGCACAATCGGCCCAAGCGTCGGCTTGTAAAAGTACCAGGGCAGCAGAAATTAAAAGGAGGTTACTCGTACCACAATATATTAAGCGTATCTGGCCGGTCGGAAAAGATTTCAAATTTAGAATATTCATGAAACAAGGGTTGTATGACGTTATCACGTAAAACTATCGTCCGTAAACCGACTTTACAGACAACCAATTTTTTTTTTAAGTTTGCTCTATTGCTGCTCCAACTAGGATCCTTTAAAAGGCGTGTCAATAAAATCGAAGAAAATCGTTTTTGTCAGCCTTGTCACCTGAGGTCGAAGCTTACTGAGCGTTACTTCGCTCGCGAGAGCCATCTTGCCTGTTCTTTAAAAAAAAAACCTAAGACTGAATATGAATTTTTGACCCGTTCGCGAGTTGTACAGACACTGTACTTTTAACCCCCGACGCCAAAAGAGGGGGTACGCGTGTATGTGTGTAAGGGTGTGTCTGCTTTGGCATCGTAGCTCCCAAACAGATGGATGGATGGATGTAATCAAGTAATTAAGTAATCACAAAATTAATAGTCTTAAAAAGAGGACCGATTTACATGCGTTTTTTTTAAAGCTTGAAATAAAAGTTAAATTACAAATTTAAAAGATCCCCGACCCTGAAAAGTCAAAAATAATTTCCGTTTACTTACTTAAGGAGTCGGGGGACCGCTAAGTAAATAAAATATAAAAAATTAAAGCTGCGCGTGTATTTACTTAGCGGTCCCCCGACCTTTATGTAAGTAAACAGAATTTTTTTTTAACTTATTAAGGGTCGCCGCTTTTTTTGAATTCGTAATACAATGTGTAGAGATAGGTATTCTGAAATACTTCATACGCACGAGAATCGTAACAAATATTACGTGTACACTTTGGTACGATATGCTACTACAGAATGCACTCGAGCTCATTGCCAGATAACGTTATTATTATTAGAATTATTGTACATACCTACGTGTATTGTTGTGTTGCCATTCATTCCGCTGCGTGTGGTACCGTCGCTCGTCCTTGACCGGGAATCGTACGGAATCTGGCCAATAAAACAGGGAATCTATGACTACTCGCACCAGACTACCTACGTATTCGATCGGACACACTTGAATATTAATACTGTACTAGCTTTTGCGCGGGCTTCGTTCGAGTGAAATTTGTATTTAAAAAGAAAGTAAGTAAGCCCGCTACTACACCTTTATTTCGGCGCGCGGAACATTTCGGTTTGTATAAGAGCCTTAGCGTAACTGGAACTGAATTTTATTTAGCCTATCCTGTGTCGCGTATAGTTAAATGTGCTTGTACTAAGTTTAAATGAATCTACAGGATCGGCTTAAGAGTTATGGAGGAACATACATACATACAGAAAAGATTTCTAAAAAACTCGTCAATTTAGTTTTATTATCATACATAGAGTCTACAAACGCAGTAGGTATCTCATAAAACAAAGTAACTTACCCCATGACCATTCTTTACAGATTTATTATTAGTACTGTATACTTACGTACCTACATGCATGATATGATAATGCAGAATGAAGACTAGAATAGTGAAATTTGAATTGTCAGCCTCGGCAGCTGGGTGGTGCTGTGCATTGGCATTCAATCGTGGAAGTTAAGCGCGAGCGCCCCGAGGTAAGACCGAGATGCGTTCAGGTAAGGGATATGACTACCTTCTTATATTACTAGGTGGTAGGGTTTAACCCACCCGGGTTGGTACCACCGCACTGAATGAAAGGTCGGTCGAAACGGCTATGTAAATAGTTTGTGTTTTCCGTCCAGTTCAGTGTAGCCGGCACGACCGAAGGGAAGCACTGACGTGGCACCAAGTTCACCCGGTGTTATGGGCTGACATCACGGATGTTGTAGGTGATGTAGCCAACCGTGTCAGTTTCAAGAAAAAAAAAAAAAAAAAAAGGTAAACGATAGACTTTCTCGAAGAAATTAGAAGTTAGTGTATTCTCCGAACCGTGGCTGGAAAAAGAAAAAGTTGTATTGTGTATTGTTGTTTGTTGTCTATTGATCATTGAAGGCAGACTCCTGTGGTAAGACTGCACTCGAACTTGTTACAATTTGTTCTATCCGATTCCCACCCACGAAGAACAACTGGCAAAAACTTCGCAGTGTATTTTTTTTTATAAAAGTATATAAATTGTAATTTATTGTTTATCGAAATACAGCTTGAGAGCAAGATTAACCATTTTACTGAGAGAGTGGATATTCACATAATATATGGTTTTTGGTTGCACACTAAAGAGCAAAAAAATTTAGTTTACAGGATTAATATTTATGTTGCCTAATATATTAATCCTTTAGCTATAAAATTATTTGATCTGATGACTTTTTCTCTATTTGTGTTTTTTATACGGACGAGATAAAAAAAATCCTAAGGCCTGTTTCGTCACAAACGCAAATGAAGGCCATTTTCGGTGCACATGAATAAAAAAAAATATTTCAAAAAACAATGCTATCAAAATAATGGTTGGAGCCAAATTATTGTGACGTCCCATACGAAAAATTGAAAAGAAAAACGAATTTTTAAATTTGTTTCTTAAACTTTTTGTATGGCGTGTGGCGCTCCATACTAATAAAATAATTATGTAAATAAAATATAAAAATATGAAGATAAATAAGAGGCTCAGGTGAGAGCGTGCCTGTATCGCTCTGCGATTTATGGCGATTGGCGCGAATTACGAAATTTCCCGTTTGTTTTGTCTATGTTATGTAGGTAGGTGGATTGACTATTGTTGAGCGTCGAGTATTCTAATATTATATGTCACATATTTTTCACATAATTTTTAAGTTACTCTTCACTCCTGGATACAAATTTGAAACCAATCGGCCCAGTGACCAAAAAGTTTAAAATGGTGGCCACATTTTTTTCAATTCTGACAACGGATTCGTATTTGTATGGTATTTGAAGACCAGACAGATTGTCATATATCAATTTCGAAAGCAATCGACCCATTAACGAAAAAGTTCAAGAAAACTAGATGTTTTACCTCAAGTCAGTACTCGTACCTACAATATTTCCAATCGACAGATCCGGTAACCTTTAAATATAATAATATAATTTTAGTTCTAACTAAATAATCGCATGGGTCAAGATGTCTTGCAATCTGTGAGAGTGTGTGTATGCGTGCGGTGCGGCAGACATCGGTCCCGCGCGTGTGAGTGCATGAGATTGGACTGACCGGCCTGACAAATAGGACTGACGCTATTTGAGTGTATCAGGTGTAAATTTTGTATACGTAATTTGTATCAACTCAATGGCAGAAAAGAGTAGGTATGCCTATACTGCTAGCTTTATTGATACAGTATAACTGTTTTTCAGCAAATAGGCCTAGCCATTCAAAGGGGCAACGCAGCCAGCGTATTGGGTACTGTGGCGGAGTCGGAGGAATTGGACGAAGTTTTTTACTTACAGTAATTTTGAATGTTAGTATTTAGTTTTTCTTTATTTATTTATTAGGTTAATTTTATCAATGTTATACATTTGTTAGTTAGGTTTTAATTATTTATTTATTAGTATCTTTATTTACAGCAGAAACATTAAAATATACCTCTATTTCAATTTGTTATCTTGATCCGTTACTGTTAAAAATAAAAGTATTTAGATACTTGCAGTATGAAGTTGTCGATGTCGAGGTACAAATACCTAGTGAAGCGCTAACTAACTATGCAGTCAGAATATCAAGATATAAATGTATCAGCTAAGGCCTCTTTTTTTTACATTGTAGTAGGCTTCCTGTAGTTTATGATATTATGATTAGTTGGTATAACTAGCACTTAGGCAACCGTTTGTTAATACGTGATACAGGCAAATTTTGCAATGACTGCCAACATTTCTACGGGGTGATTCTGTAGCTCAAATGAACCACTTTGGATTTTGTAATTATTTTTTAATGTAAAAAAAATCGCGATTCCGATTTTCGAATTTACCGCCACTAAAATGTTTTTTGTTTATTATTTACTAAGCATCCACAGGCAGTACCTACACTGCACTCAGTTCTATTATAATAGAAGTAGTAATTATCTATCACAGACAATGCAATCGTGATTATTTCTTTTATATAAAAAAATACAATGGCCATAGTTATACAGTTAACCTCAAATAATTAGCACTTAAAATGTTAGTAGTACTTAATTACTAAATCAATCATACTGTATTATTGAAAAATTGTTATTATATAACCTACTTGATAGGTAAGTAAGTAAATAAAGGCCGTGCAGTAGTGTCGGAAGTAATCCAAGTCGAAGGTTAATGGAAGTCAGATTTCTTGTTTAAATAATATATTAAATCTACCGTTAAAACTTGTGGGGTAGGCAGAGATAACAAATCTCCACGCGCCACGATCCTGACACACCCTGCCGCCTCTTCATAATGGTCTACGTCGGTTTCGGGTACTACGCACTTGACCCTTTTTTGTAAATTTTATTTTTATTTTATTTTATTGGAAGTAAAACCAGTCGCACAACATTACAATATACACACGTTAAAACGGTACAGGTATATGCGGCCCAGCATCGCGCTTCCCAAATACAAAACACACATAATTAAATGGCTCGATACGAAAACAGAAGAAACAGAATATAAGTTGACAATTCCGACTGACGTGAAGGAGAAACACAAAGAAAAGTTTGTATTAAACTAAAACTACATTATATAACTCATTAAATTTAACTTTAAATACCTAATACTAAATAGGTAACCTAAAAGAATAACAACAAACGTAAACTAATTATTTTTTATTTGACTTGATAATATATTGAAGTATCAAAATTGACGATGGCACTATACACAGGATTTAGGTAATTTAAATAGGCAGTGTGGTCAGACTCTTGAGTATTCATGTTTATGCTGTAAATATTAATGTTCTTGTGAGCGGTAGTATGGGTTAATTATTGGAAATTACTTTAATATAATACTAACAAATTTGAATCATTGTGACTTGCGAAGTTTGTTTGTCAGTTCTTCTTCGCATTGAATTTAGAACTGGCGGAATTTTCAACATATCCAAGCGTAGGTTACCTACCTATGGATGGTATTATACAATAAACAATAAACAGAAAAAAAACATACACGCACATACGCACATACATAAACGTAAGTATACATATACACACTAAGGCACAATGTTAAAACTGGCTAAGACACAATGTCGCTATTCCCTCTATAGGTTCCCTCTCCCACGATGACGCAAACTCTATGCTTTTAAATTAATTGAAATGTTTTACGTGTGTACAGGAAATATGTATACAGGTGGAGTCATTATGATGAGCTCCCATATGAATTACCCAGTACGGTAGGTAGTCCGCAGATACCAAATGTAGCCATAGAGAAAATATTTTTTATAGAGAATTTATATTTTTTTTGTTTTTTTTTTTAGAAAGGTTCTAACAACGTATCTTTATTTTGCCTTAAAACATGCATTTCTTTGAGTTTTAATCAATATTAACTTATATATAACATAAAAACTTAAGGTTTTTTTTTACCGAGGTATTTTTCCAAATATAAGTGAATCCACTTACCAAATTAATGTATTTATTTGGGGTGGGTTTACTAGTAGGACCCCGGAAGAGATGAAAGGGGGAGGGGAGGGTAAACCAATGCGGTTCCCTCTCCCTTAGGAAGCAAGGTGAGAAAGGAGAGTAAGCCAATGGGGATACCCCCTCCCCTAGGTAGTAGGAGGGTGAGGAACAGAATTTAATAGGGAAAAGTATGGGATGGATTTTCAAGATAATTCCTACAAATAAGGGGAGGGGCGGAGGGTTAGGAATGGGAGAGACAGGGAAGGAGAAGCAATCAGGGTTCTCCCTAAAAAGGAAAGATGAAAGAAAGATTAGTATTATGTAGTTTTTTCCTGCATTTCCATAATAAAATATATGGCTTTGTGGTTGAAAAATTTTAACAGAGTTATTAATTCGCTTAGGAAAAGAAGATGCGCTCCGCACTTCCATAAATTAACCCTAATCTTATAGGAACATAACATGTCGGGGTTTTAAAAAAATATCTTGCCCAGAACCATAGATAATTGAACCTATTCAGACAGAAGCCGACTATTCATCAATTCGCATATCGCAATCAACAGGTGAAATTGCAATAATAAATGCTATTACTTTAAAATGTATATGTATATATTTTATGTATGTATATATATAATTAGTTTCTCGAAAACTGCTGTAACGATTTGGATGAAATTGTATATTTAGATAATGTTTTATTTTCCAAGTTTATCTAGATATGTGCCGTCTCTCAGAAAATCAGTTTTCACAAACAAAATTTAAAAATCCAAAATTCCATGTAGTTCAATCTGTTTTACGCCGAGCGAAGCTCCGTCGCCCAGCTACCAATTTGTTTTATGTATGAAGAATGAACTCCTAGAAACTAAAAGAATACGGACCCGCTAGTTGCTAGCCCGGAGTCCTACTTGTAAACTCCGCCCATTTATTTTCCTTACATTCCTTAGATTCATTTACGAATCATATCAATTATTATATCTCCCACTATACCACTGGTTGATTTGCAATTAAGCTACATTACATACGAGCTACCTACATAAATATTAGCATGAAGAGTCCATCAAATGATTGCTAAATGAATACGAAATGTCGTTTTCATCGTCTGACGATCAATTTGATGGATTGATAACAACAAAAAAAGCCAGTTAATTGTGTACGTTATTCACACGCAGATAGTCCCGTTCTGTCAGCACAAGAGTGAGGTTTTCATATATCCTTGTAAATTATTGTTTTCCTGCCGACAAAGGACGCTTCGTAAGGATAAAATGGCCTACTTTAGATACTCAGAGCGCTTAAAATCTGTTGCGCACAAATCGGCGATGGCCGAAAAAGACCCTAACATGATTGGACCAAAATTGTACGAAAATGTCCCTGATAAAATAAAATCAATAAATAGTGACAATGTGCTCCAGAGTCAGCTGAAAATATTTCTCTTAGACAATCCATTTTATAAGTTAAGTGAATTTTGTTCTTACTGTAAATAAAAATGACTTTGATAAATTAACAAATAAATTAAAGACTAATAATAAACTAACCTAAACAACATAAAAAATTTCACACAAATTTTGGTCACTCTCTCCTCGTAGGGTACCCAAAACGCTCGCAGCATTCCCGCGCTGGATAGCGATTGCTATCCGCTGTTTAAGGTATTGCTCTGCCTTAAGATTCCCTGACAGGTCAATTAATTTTTGACTTAAAACGGAGGTTAGTGACTTTGCCTCTTTGCTCCAAGCACCTAAAGTCAAAGGCCACGAAATCGTGATTGGTCTTAATTGTCAAGCGTAAGATTGTCAGATTGATAAATTATTCTCGTAATTATTCAAATTGTTTATATGCATAAACTCAAATTTTATTAATAACTCCACCGAACCCTATGTTCTCTGTTTTGTATTTAATTATCTTTTTAATGAGTATATCTTGACTTAATTTTTTTAATTTTTTGTTTAGATAGCTTCATAACATAACCAAACGAAATAAACACAATCTACAAACTTGACTAACATAATGAAAACTTAGTATGTAAATTATATTTAAAAAAAGCTCTGTAAGGTTTCTTACCCGGTTTTTGCAGATTGCATCGCTGAACGGAACATGGCAACAAAATATACTTATGTCTCAATGAAATATTGTTACTGTTGTGTGTTCTTTATGGCGAAATAAATATCTGAATCTGAATCCTATAATTTACATTTATTTAAATTTGTTGGGCTGTTCGGTTTGAAATAATAATTGCCCTGGACAGCGCATGCAACAGACTTAGGTACGACATCTAGCCGATTTTATAAACGCCAGGGGGTGCTTCGCTATAGAACCACGAATATTGCGTCGTTTGAAAACATGGTGTTGTTGTTTAATTAACAGAGTGTTAGTGTGAGTTGTAATGTAATGTCGCGTCGTTAGAAAACTCATTTAATCTTTATTATGAAAGTACTTATTTATTTTGCGCTAATACCGGTTTAGTACGTGTACGTTTAATATTTTTTAGAATGTTATAAACCTATGACCAAGGCAGCAGATTATTAGCAGTCTTATTGAGGATTCTGATGAAACATTCTTTTGGTTAAATTGTTCCTACAGATGCAATGATTTTGAGTGCATCTCGCGTGGAGATGTGTTTTTGGCTGTGTCGAATGGACCATTGTTCCCTGGGCACAGCCTCCAATGTTGATTTTCTCTATCTCTATATCTACTCTCTACTTCTTATAAAAGGGAACGTCTGCCTGTATATATGTATGTATGTAGGTATGTATGTTTAAGGTACACTCCGGAACCACTAAACCTATTTTGATGCGGTTTGCACCAATGGAAAGAGTAGTTCTTGAGGCTCACTATAGGCTATGTAACATCACGTTAAATAGCCTTAGGGCTTAGTAGTATCAAAGAAAGTATACTATCGACGGGAGAGAGAGATAGAATATAAGAGAAGCTCTACTTTAATATAATATTTGCGTCTAAATCGCATTTGCTATAAAACCGAGTTTACCGCGAGCGAAGCCGCGGGCTAAAGCTAGTCATATAAAAAAAGGTAAAATTGGATACGACGCAGACGGATCTCTATTCAATGCTACGCTCCTGATAGACACAACATGACACCGCTCGCACACAGCGAGGGTTCACTAGCCAATTGCTTATTGCACGTATAGCGAGTGTCGAGCAAGATTGAGGGGGCTGCGAATGCTATGCCGGCCTATCAGGTGGCTATATTAGTAGGTAGTACCTTTGTTTATTTGTATAGTATGTTCTATATATTTAGTAAAATATATGTATTAACGCAAGTATTTATTTAACTAGCATGTACTATTAATATGTTATCCATTTATTTCCACATTTCTTTTTATACAATTTTTTTTAATTACTTACATGTATTTTCTTATTAATATTTTATCTTCAATTCTCACGCTCAACTCTTTGCTACTACCTACTTACATTTCACTATATTAATCAAATCTCAAACATACCAAGGTTGACTGTAAGAAATCTCTGTAAGGGATAAGTCCGCCTTTGCACCTTATGTAAATTTTCTAATGTACTATTACTGTTATTATTGGAGCAATAATCTATCTATCTATTTATCTATATTCACGCAGCTCTTGAAGGACCCGAGACTGTACTTGGTGTGCTGGCCCCTACACTGATGTACGGGAGTGAAAGTTGGGCGTCGCTGACGAAGAGTCAGTCAGGCAGTCTGTGCTCACTTTTGATGTAGTCACCATCCGCAGGATCGGCTTTCCTCATCGGCTCCTTAAAAGTTACTAACAACGTGCACGTAAATGATGCTTTAATTCAAAGTAAGAAAACGCGTCAAAAGTTCTCGGTAATGATCCCTTTCGACGGAGCACTTGTTCAGCTTTCATCATTTTTCCAGAGACATAAAATGTTTGGCACGCAACGAGACAATACCGTACGCCGGAATTTCGCCACATCCGGTTACGTTTTACATATTCCTTTTTTAGGTTTCCGTATCCCGTACGGAAGCCTATTACTAAGATTACGTCCGTCTGTCTGTCTGTCTGTCTGTCCGTCCGTCCGTCTGTCCGAGGGCTGTATCTCTTGAACCGTAATAGGTAGCCCGTTGAAATTTTCACAGAATATGTTTTATTATGGCGGATATAACAACAAATAATAAAAAATTTAAAAAGTAAAAAATTAAGGGGGTTCCCTTACAAGAAACTTGTTTTTTTTTCAATGTTTTTTTGTGGTGCGGAAACCTCGGTGCGCAAGTCCGACTCGCACTTGGCCGATTTTTATACAAAGCGCGACATGTGGCGGCAAGCCACCCATACGGTGTCTAACGACGCCCATGGACAGTCGGTCGCACACGGGGGTTGCGAAGGCATGCCGGCCTGACAGGTGAAACTGTCTTGTGTTATTGATTTATTTTATTGGAAAACCAACAGCTCTATAAATAATTTAATAATTATATTATATTAATAGGTTTCCTCAATTAGATTTTACAAATTACCAAAGAAGTAAGTAAGTAAGTAAGTTTGATATTTAGCTGTCGGTGTAAGTGACTTTTTCATACAATAAACAGTATTTAATCCATAGATATTTTAATCAACAGATATATTTCAGCCTAAGGTGGTGCAAAAGTCCTAATTTTTTTTTTTTCAAAAACAAATGCGGGGCAAACCGTATTTATGTAACCTACGCAGGTTTAGATATGTCCATGCATGCTCTGAAGAGAACCACACTGAGGATTTCCCAGAATATACGAAAAAAAAATCCTACGATTTGTGTGGACACAGAATTTTACGAGACCGTTGACTGACGGTGTAGCTTAGGGTGGTTCCTCTAACCTCCACTGCCCTCCTCCGCCCACACCCCCGACCCTATCACCCCGCGGCAACTTTCTCCCCAACAACTCACCCAATCTCTCCTCGCCTCTCGCCTCTCAACCGCAACCTCTATCCCACCCACTTCGGTAGGGACTCGAGACAAAGAATTGTTGGAATTGTCTTTCTTAAAAAATACATTCAAAGGCATCGAGATTAACATTTGGCTTCATATTTTTGTGCTAGCCCCCCAATGAGACACTCCTCTTCGTCTTGTTAAAGATATTTCAAATTCGAGAACATCCGGAGTATTTTCGTCGTACCTACATAAAACAACCGGCACGACAAATATCTCGACCGTAATACTAAGGTGCATTAAAAAACTCCCGACCCTTAAAAAGTAAAAAATAATATCACTTTACATAAAGGAGTCGGGGGACCGCTAAGTAAATTCCCGAGCAGGTCTGAGTTTTATATTTTATTTACTTAGCGGCCCCCCGACGAAATTATTTTTTACTTTTTAAGGGTCTGGGGTTTTTTAAATTTGTAATTTAACTTTTATTTCAAACTTAAAAAAAAACCGCAAGTAAATCGGTCCACTTGTTAAGATAATACATTTTTGATTACTTCATTACTTCATTACAAACATAGGTATGAAACATCCCGAGTAAACCAGCTGTCTAATAAAAAAACCGCATCCAAATCGTTCCATCCGTTTGGGAGCTACGATGTCACAGTCAGACCATACACACTTACACACATACACACACACGCTAAATTTATAACACCCCTGTTTTTGCGTCGGGGGTTAAAAATACAAATTGTGTTGGTCACCTTACAAAAAACCGCGTTGTCGTGAAAAGCGTTACAACTCGACGTAGAAAGACTAAATTAGACAACTTCGCATACATTTAGTAGAATTTCGTAGACATTTAGTAGAAAACTTTGTAAACATTTAGTAGAAAACTTAGTAACATTTAGGAGAAGTTTTTTTTTATGGAACCTGACATGGTTAGATACGTCACCTATTAACACCCGTGAAGTCTAGGTGAAGTCCTAGGTGAACTAGGTGCCATGTCAGTGCATACAGATGCATAGCACCACCGAACTACCGAGTACGCTGGCAAAAATAATTATTAGAGGTATTGAAAAATTATCATTAATAGTCTTACTATGGAAAAATTACGAAAACTGACTGCACGATATTCACAGTTGTGGAGCCTTTGTCGGAGCTTTGGTGTTCTATTTCTGGTTGGCATTTTCTCTTGACACCCTATGCCTCTCTCGAAAAGGTCTCGCTTTAATAGATAAAATAGCACGTTATACATGGTACCCTTCCTACCTTTCTTGCCTTACTAAGTGGTAGGGTTTAGCCCGCCCGGACTGGTGCCACCGCACTGAATCATATAGGTCTGTCGAAGCGGCTATGTAAGTAGTTCGCGTTTCCCATCCAGTTTAGTGTAGCCGGCATGACCAGAGGGAAGCACACGACATGTTATGGGCTGACATCATGGATGTTGTAGGTGATGTAGCCAACCGTGTCAGTTTCCATAAAAAAAAACTCTGAATATAGGAGGCATAACAATCTAGGCTCTACCTAGTTTTTATAGGACACTAGCTTTTGCCTGCGGCTTCGCTCGCAGTAAACTCGGTTTAATAGCACATCGGATTTAAACATAAATATTATAATAAACTATCACTCCTCTTATATCTCTCTATCTCTCTCGAAAGAGGGATCTTTCGAAATCCCTCCCTCCCTCATTCCCTCGCTTCCTCCCCTCCCCTCTAGCCTTATCTCCCCTCTCCGTCAGACACTACCATTCGACACAAAATTCCGTTCATACTATACTTTATTTGATACTCGTATATATCCTATGGTGAGCCTCAAGAACTACTCTTTACATTGGTACAAACCACATGAAAATCTGTTCAGTTGTACCGGAGTTTACCTCAAACATAAATATACATACAGACAAACGTTTCATTTTATAAGAATTAGAGATTGGAGACTTTTCAACAAAATATTTTTAACTCGACCTATTAGAAAAATATTTTTTATTTGAAACTAGATCTTTGCGGCTCCCTGACTCTGTACACATTTCAAGTTTCAAGAAGATCGCCAAAGCCGTTTAGGAGCTACAGGTTGTGGCAACGGACAGACTGGAAGAAAAGACGCCTTTTAAGATTACCGATTTAAGATTTAGACGATTACGAAAACGTAAAAAAAACGAGAGGGTTCCGTACCATTCCATTTTCCGTGAGAAATTCAAAAGACTTAGGCTTTTCGTTTAGGTGTTCCTGTGAGCTATAATAGAGGTCGCATATTCCCAAATTTTTTTTTCGTATCAGTAGTTTCGGATCGTCGGTGACGGACGGACAGACAGACAGACAGACACAAAAGTGACCCTATAAGGGTTCCGTTTTTAGGGTTCCTTAGTCAAAAAGGAACCCTTTTAGTTTCGCCGTGTCCGTCCGTCTGTCTGTCCGCGGCTTAGCTCAGAGACCCTTAGCGAATATGTGAAAAAATTCACAGCAGTAATATATATATCGAAATTAAAAGGAAAAAAACTATCACAGCTAAGTAGGCTGTACGTACAGGTTGACGAGTAATAGTCGACCAACTTATAAAATGTACGGACGACAGCCATCATTTCACTGTTGAAGAACTTTTTCAAATTAGCATTAATTTATTTCCCCTACAAAACTATACAAATAATCAAATAATTTATTTTGATACGTTTCCGCAACTACGGAACCCTACACTGCGCGTGGCCCGACTCGCACTTGGCCGGTTTTTTTCCTCTTTTGAGGTGCGGATCTCTAAAAAAACTAGAAAATAATTTAACATAACTGCCGAAAACAGGACAGGTTCTTAAAATAGACTTATTGGTAAAATCCTTTGAGAATAATAATTATGGACAATGGAAATAGTAAAACGATCTAGAAAATTCGTTATAGTTGAGGGCTCAAGCTTTAATTACAAAGTTAACCGAGTACCTATTGATTACATTCCACTACAATTAGTTACAACGCACTTTCTGAAATTGTTATTAATCCCTAATTTTAAGTCTATGCTATATTTTATTGTTCGCACACTAAACCCGTTATTTCAAACCGGTACCAGTCGTATCGCGGCCGTTTTATAATGTAGGTAGATACATACCTGCTATTGTTTTATGCGGGTTCCTTGGTCGTTACAGATATTGATTTTTTTTAACACTGAACGTTGAACGATGAGTTCAAACTATTTGGCATACTGTAAACAATTTACTTGGGGTATCTATCGGTGCCTCCACATTTAATACACCTTTAATATAAATGTTTTTAATCAAATTATTTTATAAAGTACCTAACCTTATTATAATAACATTGTTCCTACAGAACCACAAATCTTTTTTTTATGGAAACTGACACGTATGGCTACATCACCTACTACATCCATGATGTCAGCCCATAACACTTTGGTGAACTAGGTGCCGAGTCAGTGCTTCCCTTCGGTCGTGATGGCTACAATGAACTGGATGGAAAACACGAGCTACTTACATAGCCGCTTCGACCAACCTATGAATCAGTGCGGTGGTACCAACCCGGGCGGGTTAAATCTTGAGTTGGAAAGCGGTAAAATGTATTTTACCCAATTATTTATAGGTTAAAACCCGACCCTTAGTAAGTAAACGGAAATTATTTTAAGGGCCGGGGGTTTTTTAAATTAGTAATTTAACTTTCATTTCAAGCTTTTTAAAAAAACCGCATGCAAATCGGTCCACTTTTTAAGGTAATAATTTTTTTATTACTTAATACTGGATTATTTGATTACAACCACAGACTAGATTACAACCCTACCTAACAACCATCCCGATTAAACCAGCTTTCCAATAAAAAAAACCGCATCCAAATCGGTCCATGCGTTTGGGAGCTACGATGCCTCAGCAGACACACCCCCATACAAATACACACACACGTTAAACTTATAACAGCCCTGTTTTTTCGTCGGGGGTTAATCAATACTGCTCACTTCACGCTCCTAATTTGTACGACAGAGTTTGAATAATATGTAGGTATTTCTTGTTTCTCATTTCCATCGAGCTATGACGCACACGCTTAGCTGGCTTCTTTCCTCCAAGCTTATTTCTCATTTCTCAAGTATCAATTTCTCATTTCTCGTTTCTCATTTTATGGTAAGAGGCTATTGGTAATTATTGGTAGAACTCCGATCTGTGCGTAGGCGAAGAGCACCGACCTCACGATATACTTACGATCAAGTTATTCAGGTCACTTACAAAAAATACTTCTCGAAGAAAAAAAAACAAGCTCCCTAAACTTAAAAAAATTATCGTGAAGTGTTTTTATTACTCGTTCCGCACTGGTTCGTTTGTTAAAATATCTTAACTATAGAACTGGGAAGTATAAAAAACACTCTGGATCTCCGAAACAGACAGATTGACCACTACTACGAAGATTAAGTTGGTACTATAGGGTGGTTCATTTAGGGCTCCACAGCCAGACGTGCTGACGTTACAGAGAAAATAGTATATTCTTGTGAACAAGTAAATATCCCACGAAACGTTTCGGCGCCCAGACGTGCAGCGGTGACGCGCGCGTTGTCTATACCCGACACCTTCCTATCCCTCTTCCTTCCCGCCACCTCCACCCACTAGACAATAAGACTATAACAAGTTAGAGTTAAGTACAGTTAAATAAGAACACAGCACACAAGTTCGTGTATACTTAACTAAAAACTTCTACAAAATAAAAGTAAAAACATCTAAACTATACCATCTGCGCTCCAGTCTGACAATACCGGTCATTCACCCTTTCCTCTCAGCACGCAAACACATGCGCAGAGAGACGTGTGTATCATACATAACATAGTACGAACGGTCAGGCGGCCGCCCGGCTACCACAATAAGCTAGCGACAGTAATTTCGCTCGTTACGCAGAACATAGGGAAGTATCGCTTCCGCAAATACGAGTACGTTGGTAGGAAGGGGTGAATGACCGGTATTGTCAGACTGGAGCGCAGATACTATAGTCACATTCACACAGGCACTTAGATCTAAAAATAGACATACCTAAGTTCAGTTGACTCACCTCTTAAAAAAAATCACAGATTTCGTGCCTTACACGACTATCGAGCACATTGAAAATGAATCTACGGAATTCGAAAAAATATTGTCGCTGAGCGACAAAAGAAAAGGTTAGTTGGGTTTTGATGATGGAGCCGGAAGGAAGCCATAGGAACTCCTAAACTACACATGATAAGCCCATCGTGTTTGGGCTCGTTGCATTTGTCTTCGCAAGTACTCTAGTCATATGTAATTTCCAGGGTCCTGATGATGGAGCCGGAAGGATGCCATAGGAACTCCTAAACTACACATGATAAATCCACCATATTTGGGCTCGTTGGATATAGGAATATAGGATAGGTTAGAAGATGCGTCGCGTAAGATAATTCTTATCTTGTATATCCTTATATTATATTTTGATATTTGATATTTATTAATTTGTTACTTTAGTTACACATAATGTCAAGCTTATCTCTTTTTCTGTCTAAATTTTACTTTAATTTTGTTTAGCTGCTTGTGTTTTTGAAAAATAATAAAAAATATATAAAAGTATTTTTATTTTTTTATTTTGTTGAATTCATTTTCATTGCGACGCATCTTCTAACCTAACCTATATTCCTATATTCCTATATCCAACGATCCCAAATATGGTGGATTTATCATGTGTAGTTTAGAAGTTCCTATGGCTTCCTTCTGGCTCCATCATCAGGACCCTGGAAATAACATATGACTAGAGTACTTGCGAAGACAAATCCAACGAGCCCAAACACGGTCGATTTATCATGTGTGGTTTAGGAGTTCCTATGGCTTCATTGCGGCTCCATCATCAGGACCCTGGACATCATATATGACAAGAGTACTTGCGAAGACAAATCCAACGAGCCCAAACACGATGGGCTTATCATGTGTAGTTTAGGAGTTAATATGGCTGCCTTCCGGCTCCATCATCAGACCCCAACTAACCTTTTCCATATCCCGACTTTCTCGTGTCGCTCAGCGACAATATTTTTTCGAATTCCGTAGATTAATTTCCAATGTGCTCGATAGTCGTGTGAGGCACGAAATCTGTGAATTTCTTTTTTCAGAAAGGTAGAGCTACAGGGCAAACCCTTAACCCGATCGTCTTTGTTTTACGCTCAAATTGTAGCTGACTAAACTGTCCAAAGGAGTTTTTCTCAAATTTTTGATATCATTATTCGTTTCCAAAATATTGAGCGCCAAAATCAAAAATTCGGAAAAAAAATAATTTTTTTTTTCACTATTTCGGCCATAACTTTTTTCATTTTTTACTTTCTCGAATAATTATTTTTGCACCTTACAGCTCTCATGAATACGCGTATTTTGAGCCTTTTTTGAATATCATATCTTCACAACTCTCCGAGATATAAGGGGATCGCACTTTTTCGTGAAATCGGGGCCTATACTGAAACGAACTAAAAGACATTTTCAAAGTCAAAATCTAAGAGTAAAATTGTAACATTAAATTTGGGAAATAAATAATTCTGAATCTGAATTTGAATGTCTAACCGTAGGAGAAGGGAATGGCTAGGAAATCCTCTTTGTGTGAAAAACAAGCTTATTCTAAGTTGCCCGTGATATTTGCTTGCGTGTGTACTAACGTCTAACGAGTACTAGCGACCCGCACCGCACGCCACTGTCATTGTGTCGCAGCCGTGTCGCGCGCCCCCCGATATCACGTTGGAGGCCTATTTAACCCTTCACACAAATGCCTCACCTGAAATGTAACCGTAGCTAATGTTATGCAAACTGTAAGGAACAAAAGTGTTTTCGTGATTTTACAGAAACATTCACTGGTTGAGCGAATGCGAGTGGAAGAGTCGGGAAGGGTCGCCCTAGACACACGCACCTGGATCAGATCGGGTATGTGCTCTAAAAGGGTCATTATGAGAGTGGAAGAGCCGGCAGAGTGGTGTCAGGATCATGGCACGTGGAGATCCGTTGTCTGCCTTCCCCACCGGGAAACAGGCGTGACGCTATGTATACCTGTATTCACTGGTCGATTTTTAGGGTTCCGTATCCGTTACGGAACCTATTACTAAGCCTACGGCGTCTATCTGTCTGTCTGTCCTAGGGCTGTGTCTATTGAACCGTAATAGGTAGCCCGTTGAAATTTTCACAGAATATGTGTTATTATTATTATGGTCGATATAACAACAAATAATAAAAATAAGAAAAAGTAAAAATTCACGGGGGTTCCAATAAAAGAAACTAAAAAGTGTATGCCATCTACCGAAACCAGTATGAAGCAGCGCTAACCGTGACATGGCGATACGAAACCCTCTGTGCGCTAGTTCGACATAATAACATCGCCTACAGTCTATCGACGAAATATTAGCTTGAGAGCAAAATTAACCATATTGCTGAGATTTCTGACTGCGACGCATTATTCATTCACCATATCACCGAACTCACACTCTCTGTTACAAACTACTACTAAACAACCAGATCTACATAAATACCTACTTAAAACAAAACCAAATTAAATGCTACAAAACCTCGACCCACCCATTACTACTTAAATATACACTGCAAAAACCAATCTACTACAAAACTCATGTTCTCTTTCATGCTCACAACACACAGTTCACAAAACTAAATAATTATGCTCGAAAAATACTGTCACATCTTACATCAATAATTATTATGATAAACGAAACAAAAATATCTCAACAACTAACTCACGTACATCGCATACTAAAAACAAAACCAGAGTCACTACCAGGGCCGCATGCGCCGCGCACATGGCGCTCAAGTGGAAAAGAGAGCTGTCCACAAAATAATAAGGTTCAAATCATGCTCCAATATATCAGAACTCGCATAAAAACCGTAACTTCTGTAAACATGACTAAACGCCAATGCACTACCCTACAAAATAACACAACCAAGCAATATTCTACCTGCTGCAAAACGAACTACACACATATCACGAATAAAAAAGGTCAAAGGCACTACCTGTTTACTTACTTAATAAACAAACAAACAATCTTCTTTAAACATTATCCACATTCTAACTCTCAAAATTTCTCAAATAAAACTTCGAAAATCTACACTTCCACCTGCAAATGGCCAATTTAAGTGATCTAATTAATATTATTGACAACACCGAATTTTTTGAGAGTTATTATGTGGATAGTCCAGAAAATTGCCAAATGAAATTAGGAAACGTAAGTAAACAGGTAACGGCCGTAATACAAAATATACGCAGCGTAAGACGAAATTTAGACTATTTTAAGATATACTTATCCAGGCTACGTTTTCAACCCGATATCTTAATATTAACGGAATGCTGGTTAACTAAGGATATACTACAATTTGACATCCCTGGCTACGACTATCATGCTACTAAGAAATATATAAACCAAAACAACGGGATCATAGTGTTCACAAAAAACACGCTCAAAGTAAAGATCGAGGAACCAAACTTAAACGACGCCGATTGTTTGTTGCTGCAAATTGGATCTGAGCTAACTATTGCAGCAGTATATCGTCCCCCAAGCTGCACAAACTCCGATCCATTTCTACTTTCTCTTGATTTAGTGCTAAAAAGTATAACAACACCCAGCAAATGTATCGTAGGGGACATAAATATCGACATAAAAACAGAAAGCACTGACCGAAATAAAGGCAACTACCTAGACATGACCGCGTACCACGGATACTTCCCAGCATACACTTACCCTACTCATAACTCAAACTGTCTAGACCACATATTAATAAACTCAAAACAGTCTACGCGTTCGATTGTATGCCAGTCCGATATAACTTGGAATAAACTTAAAAACAAATCCTACGAATCAAGTACAAAAATATAAGACAATCGCTAAAATAAACTATGAAAAATTAAAACAGGACCTAGAAATCAATGATTGGAGCGAGCTATATCTAATGAACGATGTAAACAATGCCACTAACTATTTTACAAGCACACTTTTAAAACAAATTGAAAGCCACAAAACTTACAAAAATATAACAAATTCGCAACAAATCTTAAAACCTTGGATCACCCCTTCCTTGCTCAAATGCATCAGAAAACGCGACCATCTCCACTCAATTACGCGTAAAGAGCCAAAAAATTATGAGAAAAAACTAGAATATACTAAATATCGAAACCACTGTAACAACATACTACAGAATCAAAAAAACAAATATGAAAAAAATGAACTGATTAAAAACAAAAATAATTCAAAAAAAGAATGGGAAACTATCAATAAAATATGTAACAGAACAACTAAGAACATAAAAAATTTAGACTTACTTAAGACAGATACCAACGAAACTGAATCCTTAAACAAAGTAAACAAATATTTTACCTCAGTGGGTAGTAATTTGGCAAATAAAATCCTAGCTCGTGTAAAAAAAACAGAAACCCAACTAATGCAACAGATAAAATTAGAGAACATCAACCCAAATTCACTTTTTCTACAACCTACAGACCCTTTCGAACTTAGCAAACTAATCTCCAACCTAAAATCAAATAGTGCCCCTGGTCTTGACGACATCAGTCCAAACCTGCTCAAAGAAATAAACAAGCAAGTTACTAAACCACTAACACACATATTTAATATAAGCATAAAAACGGGAACTGTCCCAGACTGTTTCAAGTTAGCCAAGGTTTGCCCAGTACAGAAAGGAGGAAAATCTGATGAGGCTTCAAACTATAGACCCATTTCACTTCTGAATGTGCTGAGCAAAGTCCTTGAAAAGGTTGTCAACAAAAGGCTCTTAACGTATCTTGAAAACGAAAATTTGCTTTCCGAAAATCAATTCGGCTTTAGATCTGGCAGGTCCACGGAGGACGCTGTCACGCTGTTGACTAATACTGTAGTATCAAACCTGGATAATGATAAAAAGTGCGTCGGTGTCTTCCTGGACCTTGCCAAAGCTTTTGACACAATATCCGCTAAAATTTTATTTAAAAAAATGGAAGCAATGGGTATACGTGGCACTGTACATGAGTGGTTTAAATCATATCTGACTGATCGCAAGCAGTGCGTTACCCTTGATGGCTTCAAGAGTGAGTTTGCAAACACAACCTTCGGTGTTCCCCAAGGCAGTGTACTCGGGCCAACCCTTTTCCTAATCTATATAAACAGCCTGTGTGACCTAAAGACTTCTAATGCAAAAATAATTACCTTTGCCGACGACACAGCTTTAATCTTCCACGGTGAATCGTGGAATGATGTCCAAAAAAATTTAGAAAAGGGTCTGGCTCAGGTAGCCAATTGGTTAACAGAGAATCTACTCACACTGAACGTGACAAAAACCAAGTTCATCTGTTTCAACATTGTCAAAAACAGGTACACCACTGAAAAGCCAATTATAAAGCTTCACAACTGTAACGACCCGACAGAGTGCTCCTGCCCATTACTAGAATGTGTGAACTGTATAAAGTACCTAGGCGTATTATTAGATGCTAGGCTCAGTTGGGACAACCACATAGAAGCATTGGTAGGACGAACACGCAAATGCATATATATTTTCAAACGCCTACGAAATGTTGCCGACTTAGACCTACTCTGTGTGGTTTACTATGCTTTAGTCCAATCCGTATTGAGCCTCAAAAACCCTGCTTCTAAGACTAGAGAGAGCACAGAGAGCAATACTAAAAGTAATGCTACATAAACCTTTTCGTTACCCAACAGACAACCTTTACGGCGAATGCAAAGTTCTCAGAGTTCGCCAACTATTTATCAGCACAGCCATACTAAAATTCCACAAAACAGCATTACATACCCGAACAATATCTGCAAGACCAACGCGACAAATTCACTGGTCTAAACCCAAAACCCGAACTACGTTTGCTCAAAAATTTGCACACTTTCTGGCTCCCTTATTTTATGCAGAGGCAAACAAAAACTTAAATATAATGTACACAACTAAAAACAAAAGTAAGGAACTAATACACAAATGGCTAAAATCAAAATCTTATCGAGAAACGGAAAACCTGCTGTCTGTGCCAAAATAAACCTTATTGGTGCAGAATAAACAAAAAACTACAAAATAAAAAAATAATAAAACACACACACACACACACACACACACACTGCACATACACATTTATACATACAATAACACACACACACACACACACACACACACACACACACACACATAAACACCCTTGCACACATAAAACGACACAATACAAGAATAACAAACACATTTACACCCATACACATAATCACCCCTGCACACATAAAACTCCACAATACAACAATAACAAACACATTTTCTGCTTAGATACATTACATAAAACCTTATAATAAATAAATATAACAAAATTCTCATGTAAATCGCTTATAAAAATACATAGGAACATAAAATGTTTGTATAGGTACTAAACTAACTGTTTGTATATCTACATGTTTGTATATCTATGCCTAGTTAATTATAATATCTATGCTAACTAGAACTGAAACGGTGAAAGACCCTGCCTCTCACAACACAGGGTATCCTAGCGTGAGAGACAGGACTATAAGTAAAATTGCTAGTTTAAGCCCAGAGTGTACCTAATTATAGTTTGTAAGAAAAAAAATGTAACCTAGGTTAAGTTATAGTGAAAATAAATCTTATTCTTATTCTTATTCTTATTCTTCATTAACTGTACGTACAGGTGTAAGTAAAGAGCCTTTGTCAAATTTTGATCCGTAATCTTACCAGTCACTCAGTGATCGCTTCTCTACATCTACAGCCAATGAGAGCGCGTGAAGATGACATCCATCGCCATATAAGCGGTAGCTCTCCGCATGATGCAGCGATACTAACAGAATATGCTTGATCGAAGCGATGTGGGGGCGCGGGGCGAAGCGCGGCTGGCGCGGAGGTACATACCACCTACTTCAGTTAATTGGGTTATCGCTGAGTGTAGAGGCTCGGGAATCATAAGAAAGACGGAGAAGAGAGATTACGGTGAATTTCACCAGCGGCGCACTGGAGGGTTGCGAAGCAGTCACTTTTAATTTCATGATTATCAATTTTACAGTTTAATCCCTAGGATCTTCTTGAATCCTTTTAATTTACTTTCGGTCGGTTCTCATTATTACGCGGTTCTCATTATTAAGCGGCGGGTGGCCGAGTGGTTTGGGCATCGGCTTCTCATGCGTGAGGTCCGAGGTTCGAATCCGGTCGGCGTGTACCAATAAGTTTTTTTTCTGACGAACAAATTTACGTGCATACCTACCTACACCTGCTGCTTCACCGTTCGGAACCGGTGTAAAACTGTAGGTCCATTTCCTTGCCCCTTAATAGGCGGTAGGCTCAAATTGTAGCCGACTGGGTTGGTACCACCGTACAGGATGTAAGATAGCCGCATAGCAGCCTCGGTTGTGTTCTCCTCTAGCCCAGTATAGCCAGCAATCCAGGGAAGTCTCCGATATGGCACCTACCTTCTCGGAGATGATATAGGCTAGTCAGAGCCTCTGAATAGCCAATATCACCAGAGCATGTGCTTTGGCCCCTCTGACTCAGCCACCCATACCGGATTAAATAAATAAAAATTTACTTTGTTTAAAATGACGGCCAGCGGTAGTGTGATGCGTAACATGAAATCGCTACGGGACCCTCTCTGTGCGAACAGCGCTCGCACTTAATTCAGTTAATGGCTCGACAACAGTCGTCGCTCTGAAAAATAAACAGACGTTGCTCGTCTGAAGGAACCGCACAGGAGTTTTCTGTAAAACTCTACAAGACCCTAAATATATCGCCTACAATAAGTGTATTGATGCTTCATATAGTATAGATGGGAAGGTTATTATTAACAGTCAGGGCGAAGCAGAATATGCAAATGTGATGATATTCATCACGGTTTTTGCAAGGGCTCTAAAAGGGAGGCGCGAGGTACCTAGTATGAATATTTACGTGTCATTACTTGCGACCTTGTGTCATACTTACTCGTGTGTAGGTCCTTTTATGTTTTTTTTTCTATTTTAGGGTTCCGTATCCATATGGAGGCCTATTACTAAGCCTACAACAACGTCTGTCTGTCCGTCAGTCCGTCCGTCTGTCTGTCCGTCCAATGGCTGTATCATTTGAACCGTAATATATCCGGTTGAAATTTTCACAGAATATGTGGTATTTATTATGGATGATGATATGCCAACAAATAACAAAATAAGCAAAAAGTAAAAAAAATAAGGGGATCCCCATACAAGAAACGTGCTAAAAATAATTATGTTTACGCTATTCAATGATAGATGGCGCCACAGGCAGATTGGTATGGCATATACAAAAGATAGATGGATATGGTTTTATGGTATAGCGGATCTACGGAACCCTCTGTGCGTGAGTAAAACTCGCGCTTGACCGATTTTGACCTTGGCGAACTAGGTGCCGTGTCAGTGCTTCCCTTTGGTGGTGCCGGCTTAACTGAACTGAACGGAAAACACGAACTATTAGATAGCCGCTTCGACCGGCCTTTAATTCAGTGCGGTGGTATCAATCCGGGCGGGATAAACCCTACCACCTAGTAATATAAGGTAAGCAGGGACCTACAGTTTTACGTGGAACCCGAACCACGCTCAGCGGTCACCCGTCCAAGTACTGACCGCGCCCATGTGATCTTAACAACAGTCCTCTGCTGTCGCCCAAGTTTGTCCTGATGACGACACGGCAGCCCTTGCACCAATTGCTCTTCAAGCGATAGGCAGAGCGCTATTATCATTACTACTCAATGTTACCCGTCCCTCTCGCGTGCACTGTATCGCTACCAAACCAAGCCGACGACGCGACGACGCGACGCGACGAACGCGGCGGCGCTGAAAGGACGACCGACCCTTCATTTAGTCCCGTGAAATGACTTGCCCAGCTCACCGCTTACAGCTATATCGTAAGAGAACCATCACACATTGATATCGTTAACAAAATATCGAGCGATTTGGTTTTTGGGCGATTAATAGTAACACAATTATAACCACACCCCCGACGCTCAAATGGTGCAACCCTCCTTTTTCTTCGTCATTCAATAATATGTTGTCTTAATATGTTTAATTATGATCGTTTAGTTTGTAATATTTATTCTTCTTTTATTGTATACAAGCTGTGCCCGCGGCTCCGCCCGCTCTCATATTTCACTTCACTGCTAACCTCATAAGCTATTTAGCGTGATAGTAAGTAGCCTATAGTTGATGGGAAGAATCAAGCTATCCGTAGATTTTTGTTTTATTAAAATCGGTTCAGTGGTTCTCGAGTTATAAGCGGACAGACAGACACTTAGACAGAAAGCAGACGTTGGATTTTATTATAGGTACAAGCTGTGCCCGCGGCTCCGCCCGCTCTCATATTTCACTTCACTGCTAACCTCATAAGCCATTTAGCGTGATAGTAAGTAGCCTATAGTTGATGGGAAGAATCAAGCTATCCGTAGATTTTTGTTTTATTAAAATCGGTTCAGTGGTTCTCGAGTTATAAGCGGACAGACAGACATACACTCAGACACTCAGACAGAAAGCAGACGTTGGATTTTATTATAGGTAAGGAAGGATAATTAATAACTTAGTGAAAATGATTACTTACATATTACTTGCAATCAGGGTTTGGCGAAATGGTTTATTTATTTATTTTATTTAGGGAAACCAACCGTTACATAATATAAAGTAAATTGAATCAATTTACAGATTGCAGCCGATATAAGTTAATGTAATATATGTATATCGATGTAATCGAAAATATTTTAACTGATAAATGACTAGTCAGCTTTTAATGTTTCCACTGCTGAACATTTAGAAACTATAAATAAAACAGAACTAAACAAAATAAATTCGAAAGGAATGAGAAAAGCAAAAGAGTAAATAAAAATACATTGTTTGATTAAATTGACATGTTTCAAACTGTTTAAATTTGTTGTACGAGTATTAAATTAACAGGCGAGATAGACCCAACCTTGATAAAATATTCTTTGTTCGAATCGTAATAAACCTGGGGCCATTTGCATAGCCTGGAAAGTCCTACGATAGTCCTCAATCAGACGACAACCTTTTCGTGCGTGCGCCTCATAGCCGGCATGGCGCCTCTCTGAGCGTGGTTTTGCGAGGAATGGTGTTATTGGCTGTGTCTGATCTTCCGTTGAAGTATTGGGCACAGACACCCGCGCCGGCTGTCTATAAAACAAGTGCGAATCGAACTCGCGCTACCGAGGGTTCCGTATCGCCGTGTCATAGTCAGCGCCACTCACGTCATCTATTTATTAGTAAAAATGCTTCATACTCTTTTCGGTAGATGGCGCGCATACACTTTTTAGTTGCTTGAATGAGGACCCCCGTGAATTTTTTACTTTCTCTTATTTTTATTATTTGTTGTTATATCGGCCATAATAACACATATATTCTGTGAAAATTTCAACGGGCTACCTATTACGGTTCAAGAGATACAGCCCTCGGACAGTCAGTCAGTCAGACAGACAGACAGACAAACGGCGTAGGCTTAGTAATAGGCTCCCGTACGACGGATACGGTACCCTAAAAACAGTAGCCTACTGTAAATCTGTTAGACTACTCACCCCTCAGACGCGAGGAGCGAGAGCAAAGCGACCCATACTGATTGTCACAAGAAAAGTATAAAAGCAGTTTCAACGATAACTTCACTACATGGATAGACTGACAGATGGATCAGCTTGAAATTTGCTCTCTGTACCCGAAAATACATTTCATATACTGACATTTCCCAACGTGGCGGTTGGAAATAGAGCATACAAGTGGTGGAGAGGCCACGATCGGGTGTTCAATGGAAGACCTCCCACGATACAAGTGGAATAGGAAGAGAGGTTTGTACCGTGTGGGGCCGGTACTTTAAAAGAATAGCCCACTGCATCTCTCCCCGTGTATGTCGTAAAAGGCGACTAAGGGACATGACTCGCTTGTTATATTACTATGTGATCCGCCCGGGCTGATACCACCGCACTGAATGAAAGGTCGGTCGAAACGGCTATGTAAATAGTTTGTGTTTTCCGTCCAGTTCAGTGTTGCCGGCACGACCTAAGGGAGCCATACTGACGTGGCACCAAGTTCACCCGGTGTTATGGGCTGGCATCACGGATGTTGTAGGTGATGTGGCCAACCGTGTCAGTTTACATATAAAAAAAACGACGAATATGGTACCTGCGTACTCTAGGTAGGTACCTTCCCTTCTTACCATACTAGGTGGTAGGTCAACCAACCAACCGACGATCCACCGAGGAAGTACCGTGCCAAGGTGAGAGGTGGCCAGCCTGTCGCCCTTTAGCACGGCATCTTGTCCTTATCCCTTAGCCGCCTTTTACGACATGCATGGGGAGAGATGCAGCGGAACAATGTGGATAACAAAATGTAAATAATATCTGGGATGATATTTGAGGGTATGTAAGGGTAAAGTGAGGGTGTGTATGTGTAAGGATGTGAGAGAAGGTGTACGTGCGCGCGTGTGTAGGTAGGTATGTATTGTATTGTTTATTGATCATTCATATGGCAGTTGGACTGCGCTCGAACTTGTCACAATTTGTTCTATCCGGTTCGATTACACCCACGAAGAAGAACCGACAAGAAACTTCGCAGGGTATTTTTTTATATTAGTCGTCTGGTTCCAGTATGCCACCGCTGACGGTTATGACGTAACAGCTATCGGTACCGTCGACAAAAAAGTCGGATAGACGAATGCTCCCGCCACCAGGTGTTAAACTGAACTGTCGTTACTTCGTATTTCAGGCATAGAATTAATATGTACTACCATGTAATAATAATTCTACGTAATTAAGTGACATGACTAGTGAAGCTAGCTCACACGTCATAGTCATATTACTATTCCTTTTTTTACTCGTATTGGCATTTGAACACAACAAATATTAGTAATGAAACAAATAACGCAAAAAAAAAACAAAATTCATACACGCGCGAGGGGTAGGTAGCTCAATTACACATATAATACGGGCGTGGCTACGCGGTATTATATTCTTTGGCTACGCGACAGCGATACTAACGCTACTGAGCTAGGCGTCAGCGGGTGTGGCGTGAGGCGCGATGTGCGGAAGCGCGGGCTGAGGTAGCGGCAAACCAGCAATAGACAAGTAATACATATTTTTACAAGAATTTAGTGACTAGCCACATAATAACACCGCCCATAGTCTATCTAAAACACAGCTTGAGAGCAAGATTAACAATTTTGCTGAGAGTTCTGACTACAAAGACTTTTTATACACTTATACACTTAGACTTATACACATACACTTAGACTTATACACATGTTTATGTGTGCGAGGGTGTTGCTTATTGTGTTGTTTGTATGCGCGAAATGCCTACGGCATCGTGCTAATGAATACTAACGTTTTGATTACTACGAGGACGCGCTCTGATTTGAGCCGCCAGAAATGGCGATCAGTTATTGCGTCGAGAGCAAAACCAATTTCCCCTTTCCCAAGCGCTGACAATCGACAGGTGCTCATTAGTAGAGGCACGCACGGCACGGGTATAGGTGATGCCGCGCCGTCGTCGTCGCCGCCTCCGCACACATATAAGAATAACATAAATATGATTAAAACTGGCACTTTTGTTTAGATATATGGCTACACAATTGCCTCTAATTTAAATAAACGGGTTGGCAATACCACACGACACAAGGGAACTCCTGAAAGATAGCTTACACGTTAGAACACGCTTGCTTTTGTTTAGTCGCAATTAAGTAGCGAGTGCGAATAGGTGTGCTTAGGTTGTTCTATTATTAACTTTTTTAACGTTAAGTTACCACTTTTATAGTATAGTACAGGTCTGTTAACCAAAGCTGGCGCGTGCACAGTACTCACACCAATGCAATTTTATGATGGTGATGCGTATGCAGTGACGTCACCCGTGCGCTTACACACAAACACTACGCAAGCGCAATATGTGACAATATGTGATAGTGTTAGTACGTGCCAGCTTTGATTAACAGACCTGTAGTACATAACATAAAAAAATATAAATTAAAATTAGTTAGAATTAAGTTCCGCCAGATCTCTAAAATAATACAGTGTGTGCCGGCCGTCCCTGTACTACCTGATGAGGGCGCGGCGCGGGTGGATTGCGCATTTTTTTTTTTTTTATGGAAGCTGACACGGTTGGCTACATCACCTACAACATCCGTGATGTCAGCCCATAACACCGGGTGAACTTGGTGCCACGTCAGTGCTTCCCTTCGGTCGTGCCGGCTACACTGAACTGGACGGAAAACACAAACTATTTACATAGCCGTTTCGACCGACCTTTCATTCAGTGCGGTGGTACCAACCCGGCCGGGTTAAACCCTACCACCTAGTGATATAAGAAGGGAGTCATATCCCTTAGTCGCCTTTTACGACATACACGGGGAGAGATGCAGTGGGGCTATTCTTTTAAAGTACCGGCCCCACACAGTACAAATATATTTATATATATACGCGCATATTTTATTGTAGCTATTTAGCTAAGCGAAGGCTTATACGAGAATCGCGATTGGAAGAGATGGGTAGTTGTGACTTTTGAGGGCAGCTGAAAACTTATTTCGAGGTTTAACAGTGTGGCAATGTAAGCTATAACTTATTTGCACGTACCTTTATTTCAAAATGAAAGCATTGCAAATTTAAAATTTAACTTTTATTTCAAGCTTTAAAAAAAAACCGCATGCAAATCGGTCCACTTTTTAAGATATTTTTTTTTTACTTAATTACTTCATCGTTTGATGACAAACCTAGCTAACAACCATCCCGATTAAACCAGCTTTCCAATAAAAAAACCCGCATCCAAATCGGTCCATGCGTTTGGGAGCTACGATGCCACAGACAAACACACTCCTCTTTTTTCGTTGGGGGTTCAAAACTATAGATTCAAAACTATATTATGAAGAGTCGGAACAGACAGCTATGAGGTGGGTGAAATAAGAAAATCTATGTGACAAGTTCTAGTGCAGCTTTACTGCCTCAATAAATAATAAACAATAATGTTTTTCATGGCATAAATTATGTGGTAACTGTCATTAAACATCTTCACATCACTTTAATTTAATAAGATAGACCTTCGAATCATTATTTCCTCTGTGCATCGAAGACAGACATGTATTTAGTAGACGTACATCTGGCTGACTGAACGGAGACATAGTTTTGGCCGTGATGTTTCCGATAATACACTATATTCATTACACACATGTATCCTATTAGGTGTTCTCTGTTTCTGCATCGGTCCAATCGGCGTAATAATTGATTAAATATCAAATAATTGACTATTGTCTTCGGGTTAGTGGCACGAGGAGGCAATCGGGCAGCTATATTCGCGAACTAATCGTGCGAGCCCTCGGAGCAATCACAGCTACGGAGCGCGCCTAACTGAGTACTTATGAACATTAACCACGGGTATATGAACGCTTTATGTGTGTAAAGAAATTAAAACCGACTACACATAATAAAAACGTAGGAAGTAAGAGCGGTAAAATGCTTTAGCTATACCCCAGGGGATTAAGTTAGTGGAAATCTCCGGTTTTGTTCGTAATCGAGTTTTAGAATAAATTTTTTAAAATTATTTTTAGTTCTATAATCCTCTCCGACCTCACGGGCCCCTCCGACCCATTCCACCCCTTCAACCCCCACCCCTATGACCCCTCCGAACCCTTGACCCCTCGACTCTTCTTCAATATAAAAAAAACACACAAAAAAACTAAAAAGCAAAAAAATTCAATACTCAATAAAAAACGTTTTCAAAACAAGGTTTTATAAAAAAAGTACTAAAGTGAATAAAAATAAGTTTAGGTTTTCGATTTCTTTTCAAAAAGGTTTTCGCGAAATGTACCTACAATTTGATTGGACAATGATTGTTTTATAAGCAAGATATTGCCGAAGTAAGCTTTTTCTTTACAATTCGAGACAAGCTGTTTGAAAACAAATCGAAAACCTAAACTTATTTTTATCGTAGTAAATTATTCATAAAATCTTGTTTTTAAAAAGGTTTTTTATTTAAAAAAAATATATTACAACTACGTATAAAGATTTCTACGTGCACACACAAAATATGTTTACTCACCGACCCTTTTTATCCGCGCAATAGTTGGGACATATTCTTATGCCGGCACTTCACTTGGCTTAGCGTATTCGCGATTGTTGCAAACATTTTAGTTTTATCTCGCTCTAAACAAGTCATTAAAGGGAGACGAAACGGAATTTTTTGCCAAATATTTGTGTGCATACAGCCAAGTGAAGTGCCAGCATTACACTTCGCAGTATGAAGTAGGCCCACGAGCGCGCTCTATACACATATTATTGCTCTGAGTGTGAGCCGCATCCGTCTGTATGCGTGACGCGTACGTAAGCTGAGTATCCTTGCAACAACCTAATATTATATACTGAAAGAGCCTCCACGCTTATACGGCGAAGCAGGTTGAATGTGATTCAGTCTTAGCGCGAAGCAATTGCTGCTGGCGCCTTATAAGATGGTGTCGTATAAGAGAATCGCTTCATGATTGACCATTGTTTCTTCTGGTAGTTAGATGCGAGACGTGTCTGTACTGTGAGACGATAATGGTGCTTTTGCAGTTTCTACATCGTATATATAGATAAACAAGTACCTACAACTCACAACCCAGTTCTTGAGAAAGGTCGTGTCACAGACAGGACTGTTCTCGCGAATATAACTGATATTGTGATAGTGGACCGGGGGGCAAGGCGCGCAACGCTCGTCTAATTGCCGTGCCGCACGATGGTAACCTCGTCAGTAAGGAAGCAGAGAAAATGCTCAAATATCTGGATTTTCAGCACGAGGACACCAAAATGTGATCGGTCGACTCGACGATCGTTGACTACGTTTCACGGGGAGGTTTTAAATTTTGACCAAATTTTCGAACTATAATTTTTTCTTCAATTAATTTATTTTTATATGTAGAACCTGACATAGCTACACATTCGCGATGTCAGTCCATCACTCTTTGTGTACTATGTGTCATGGCAGTGCTTCGCTTTGGTCGTGTCGGCTACACCGAACTGGACGGAAAACACTAATTATTTTCACCGATCACCGTGGTCAGTGTGGCGTTATCATTCCAGATGGGTAAAATCCTACTTACAGTTTTACGCGGAATCCGGACCAGGACCAACGTCAACGGTCGAACGGTCACTGTCCAAAGTCCGAGTCCGCCCAGTGCGTGTAACTTCGACAATTGAACGGCGATGCATAGCACCACTGGTCTATCGAGGCGGACACATTTTTATAAAGCATTTTCTTGAGTCTAGTAACATAGAGCTCCAAAATTCATTAAATGGAAACGATAGTTTCTTGAGAACTGCTGAAAAGATCTTCAAGTAGGTATAACTTGGCTAAATAGGGATACTAAAGTACTTATAGCATAAGTGCTAATATTACTCTAAAGTAAGTATTTATGTTTCTATTTATGTATATCCTCATCGTTGCATCTTTGGCGGAATATAATTTAATAAACAAATCTTATCGAATCTACTACGTAAGTAACAAACAAAAATTGTAATGTCATTTATGTAACTACAAGTTTACAACTTTCGGATTGTTCCCTTTCCTTGTGCTGTGAAACCTTGCCTCTTACCAAAGCGAAGTATTCTATAGGTTTGATTTGATTTGCCAGTAGCAAAATCAGCTAGTTGATTGCGTTGATTTAGAAGCTTCAATTTTTTACACCTCCGAGGAAACGTAGACCTTAGTATTTGATATTAATTTCAACTTGATACCTCTATCCGTCCCTGAGAAAAACGGTCTTGACAGACAGATAGACAGAGAGACAGACAGACAGACGGACAACGAAGTGATCCTATAAGGGTTCTGTTGTTTCCTCTTGTGAAGTACGCAACCCTAAATATATGTTTACTAATGACCTGTTTTGATTGCCCGCTATGCGCAACATCCTGGCTTCGCCCTTTTAGTTTAGAAGTATGTAATTTACATAATTTTCTGCCTCAAACCGCATTCGAAAAATTTAATAATCCCAAATGAATTCCTCGAGTTGTAATAAATGAATCTTCGGGAGAGTAATAAACAAGTTGTGCGGGAGGGGGTGCGGGAGCGGCGCGGGAGACAGGGAGGGGTCGGGAGATGATGTTGCCGCGGTAACAGCCGCCGCAGCCGTAAGATCACGGAGAATATAGGTTCCCTTCCACTTGCTAGGTGTTAGGCTCAAATTGTAGCCGACTGGGTTGATACCACCGTACTGGATGTAAGATGGCCGCATGGCAGCCTCGGTTGTGTTCTCCTCTAGTCCAGTATAGCCAGCAATTCAGGTAAGCTTTCGGTATGGCACCTACCTTCTCGCAGGTGATATTGGCTGGTCGGAGCATGTGCTTTGGCCCCTCCGACTCAGCCATCCATACCGGATAAAATTTTTTTTTTAAAGTAGAAGCTGGTCGCTCTAAACAAGCTCGGCAAGTCGCCACCAACTGGGGGCAAACGTCTTCGAAGAAGCGGGCGCGCCATTGCCGTTCATTCAGCCGCGTCCACGGAGAGGCCGGTGTTTTACTAGAAATTAGAGCTGGCAAAAACTCCTCTAACCTGGCTTATCCATGCGTAAGCTCCTGCCGCCGCAGCTGAAATTAGACCTAATTTGATTTTTCCTCAAATTAGTTGATACGCTCAGGATGAAACTCCCGCTAGCAACACTGAAAACTATTGCCACAGACGAAAACGGACTCTTCGCTGTTGACTGACCACCAGACTGTTAGTTAAAACGGGTATTTAAAGACTTAAGTCTGTGTTAGCGCAATCGGCCCGGATTCGCAAAGTACCTAATTAATTAAATATAATCTGTCACCATTGATGTCTAATTTTATAGATCGAACGTCGCGCGATTTAACCTGTACTACGTTTCGTCTTAACAAGTGTGCGTGCATTCACACACAGTATTGTGATACTCACACAAGCACACACTTACATCATATAGTCGTTTCATGTCCGTAAACGGCGGGCATCGGAGCGCGCCGCGCCTCCTGCCACGAGATACTTTCGTGTTTGCATTTTACACACCGCCATGCTGCCACGTGACGCGATCCCTACGACGTTACTGTCGCGTTCTCACTTGCCTACAGATGATAAGAGTGAGCGAGAAAGTTGTCATCGCTCGCCCATCGGCGCGATTGTCGTATTTCCGCTCACTCTTATGATCAGTAGGCAAGTGGGAACGAGAACGCGATAGCTACGTCACACAAGTCAGCATGGCTTCTTAACACGTCATAACATGCTCAGGCGAAACAAACAACAACGTTTGTCACTGTTACTCTTGCTTAAAACACAGCTTTACTCTTTCTCGTTCGCTCTTTATATTAATACGTATACAAAAATCTGTTTAACATAAAATTTGAGAAAAAAACCAGCAAAATAAATACTTACTGATGGAAGGAGACGCCATTCTTTACGTAATTTCGATCTGAGCTGTTACAATACTTGTAACAGCAACCGGGCATGCTGAACACACGCACTTTTGCGCCACAGACTCGGTACAGTAAGACTTACGCTCAACACGCGCTGCACACGCCGTATGAAGCGGCTGTCCGTGAAATCGGCAATTTATGCAGTTCTCGTCGAGAACAAATTTTTTCGGGAGTAATGTATGGGATGGGCATATCTCAATATACATCAATGTCTGTCACTGAATCTATGTATCTTCGTGTAAGTACCTATATGAGGTGAGGGCGCTGGTTCCATGAAATACGAACATTAGGATACGATACTATATACCTAGTGAATAATATTGGTAATGAAATAGATAATAACGTCTGCTTTTCTTAAGGGTCTACCTCCCTAAATTGTGCCTCTCACTCTAGCAATGCGCGTTTTTAAATAAATAAAATGTATTTTGTTATAATGAAATTATGCAACTTATAAAAAAATCCTCTGGGAGAAACATGCATGATAAATTTATTAATGTTTTTCAATAAAAAAATTTGGTACTCCACATATAATAATTGAAAAAAAAAACTAAAAGTTTATTAACTTTTAGTTTTTTTTTATTATTATATGTGGAGTACCAAATATTTTTATTGAAAAACATTAATAATTTTATCATGCATGTTTCTCCCAGAGGATTTTTTTATAAGTTGCATAATTTCTTCATAATAAAATAAAACGCGCATTGTTAGAGTGAGAGGCACAATTTAGGGAGGTACACCCTTAAAGTGTTGAATACAAGAGACTGAAGCCAAAGATAGTGCCATACACCTTACCAGAGAGCCCATAGACTATCTATAAATCTACATGAATCCATACGGGGTTCCTGCACACTTTTTCATTTATACATAAATTGTTATGTCATATATTGCACTGTCGTGAACAATGTCAGCATGATGAGTGCACTTGCTAATGTCATTCATTGATCGTTGAGACTTAGGCCCACTTGCACCAACACGAATTTAACTATATAAACCAGTTTAACTCGTTAAGCTAGCACCCGTTGACTGTGGGAACCGCGTTTAAATCCATAACTCGCTACTTAACTCTAAACTCGTGTTGGTGCAAGTGGGCCTTAGATACTCAAATTTCTTTCACGATACGATCACAGCACGGCACGGCAGAATTTTAGACAAAATTTTCTCCTCGGAGACAGCAACGACACTAAGGCCCACTTGCACCAACACGAGTTTAAAGTTAAGTAGCGAGTTATGGATTTAAACGCGGTTCCCACAGTCAAAGGGTGCTAGCTTAAACTGGTTTAGCGAGTTAAACTGGTTTATATATTAAATTTGTGTTGGTGCAAGTGGGCCTAAGATTCCACAGAATGGGTGTAATGATGGTAAAAAAATTGGGCCAAAAGCATCGCTGCTGAATGTAGGTACCCGTGGGGGTTGGCCGGCCGACAGTCCGCGAAGAAAAAGCAACAAAACTTCACTCGAGCACAGATTAAATACTTGATTGTCTTCACAGATGCCGTGCCGTCACCGTATATTATATTTATATTTATAATACACAAGCGTCTAGTCTAGCTAGGTGCCGCGACCCCCCGCTTGCCACCACACCAACGCGCCGCCGCGCCAGTCGCACAACGTCTTAACAAGCAGTAATGAGTGACAGAACATGTATGCAGACCTAGGCGCGACACGACATTTCTTCCGAATTATCGAGTAATTGAAGGCCCATGAATTGGAGCTCGTACGCATGTTTCAATTGGATCCTTCCTCAAATGAATTCATTTGAATGGAGAGCGTTCGTCGGATTTTATTTTAGGACCCTCTTTCCGGATCGCGTGGTCACGTGACGCCTGTTCGAGTGCGCGCACCGTCAATCAATATCAGTTTTTGTGAGAATAGGTTTTCGAACTTTCTTAGTTTATAAAAAAAAATAATAGCCCAGTAGATCTAGACTGAAAAACGAAAATGTTATAAAATCCGAATACAAAACCCAAGGAAATAACAAGGATATTTGATCAAATTTTCTTTTTTTTTGTCGGCTTTTATACATTTTCTAAATCATTTTAGTTCTAAATCACAATGTGGTATATCTTATTGCCTTTTCAAGCTCTTGAAATAATACCTCGATGGGGTAAAAAAACAATAAGTTTTACAATATGGCGCCTAGCACCCGCAATTTTTTTTTTTTTTTTTCAAAAGCAAAATCTAGCTAGCCTATGAAACGCGACTGGATCTAGACGTACATATTATTATCCAAGGATATATATTCAAGAATACGCACACATAAATACACGGTGTTGCAATGCAACCCCAACCGTTAAACCAGAAAGGGGGTTATTCTGTACATGAAACCGAACAACTTTTGTTCTACGACTTTTTAATTTGAAGAAAAAAAAATTATTTTCCCCATACATTTTGAGAATATATATATAGAGAATATATAATAAAAAAATGTTATAAGTTTAACGTGTCTATGGGTGTATGTCTGTCTGTGGCATCGTAGCTCCCAAACGGATGAACCAATTTGGATGCGGTTTTCATTTTATTAGAAAGCTGGTTTTCATATTTTGTTCTCTGTTCATTTGTTCATTAGTCTAATTGGTATGTAATTATACGTAAAGTGGTGCGAACGAACGGGTAACAAACCACCTTGCCTTTCGCAAATTAGGTAAAGCCTTCACCGCACCGCCACGAGACACTGGTATGTAGTGGCGTCTCGCTCGCCTAGCCACAGGCTAATGGACTGTAACCACAGTGTCCTTAACTGCCCCTAATTTGTGGGCAGAGCTGACATGGGCCCCATGCTCGTATACGAGTAGTTGGGCCGCGCCTCGGCTCCGCTCGCGATCGCCTTTGCTCTAAGATACATAAAAAATTGGTTGGTAAATTTTGAATGAAAATGCGAGTCCCACTCCCATGCACGTATTTATTCCACGTATGTATTGAATGCACCTGATACCATTCAAAAGCATGCTCACCAGCCTCTTTCGAAGAGAAAATATACGAGAAATTTTTATGGTTCCGTATCCGTCGTACGGGACCCTATTACTAAGCCTACGCCGTCTGTCTGTCCGAGGGCTGTATCTCTTGAACCGTAATAGGTAGCCCGTTGAAATGTTCACAGAATGTGTGTTATTATGGCCGATATAACGACAAAAATAAGAAAAAGTAAAAAATTCACGGGGTTCCCATACAGGAAACTAAAAAGTGTATGCGCGCCATCTACCGAAAACAGTATGAAACAGCGCTGATCATGACATGGCGATACGGAATCCTTCGGTGCGCGAGTTCGACTCGCACTTGGCCGGTTTTGTTTTCTAACGATAACGAATAAGTAGAAAATCCTCGCTTTATTTAATCTTTCGATGTTCGTGAATAAATGAATCAATTTATATTAGTGTCAGATTTTGTTGTAGGTAATAAATCATTTTGATAAATCTCTTACGGCTTTGGAGGCGTTTGTCCCTCATTATTTGACATACTTACATAAAATTATACTGTGTGTCGGGGTGAGCAGAGTAATCGGTGTTGTGACCACGTTTAACAAAGTATAGGAACCTTTAGTTCCGTTTTGCGTCATGCGCGGGGTGCGATGCAGTGGGACTGCTTGTACGTGGCGTCCATTCGAGCACCCGTCTACCTACACTGACGGTTATCGGGTCTGCGACAGTTGTGCCCAGTCCACTGCCACTTCAGGTGTTAATTATCTTAGCAATGTCGACTACCTTGGTTATGTAATATTGTTTTTATTTTATTGTAAGCGCGATATATGGCGCCGAGCCACCCATAAGGTGTCGAACGACGCCCATGGACATTCGGTCGTATGCGGAGGTTGCGAATGCCATGTCGGCCGCCATGTCGAATTTCGTCATGTTTTATTTGATACTATGCATTATGACGTTTCCTTCATGCATATCATTGCATTTGGTTATATTATGCAATTTCATTTTACAATCTAAAGCAAAAAAAATCCTACATATTTACCTCCTCAACATCCACGAGGAAGTAATGTCCCCAAATTGTGCGTTTTACAAGGACACCTACATTTGTTTGCGGGGCGCTGGTAAAAAGTTCGGCAGCTCCCCCAGGGGTGAGGCACCCCTACCGCAACCCCAAAAATGCGAGACGTTCGTGACAAAATTAAGTTTGTCCCCTCCGCGCGCCGGCTACCCCACCGCTCGGGCACAGCGGGCAAGGAAGTGTAAAATGGAGGGCGGCAAACAATCAATACTCACAGCACAGCCCTGCTGAAAATCATCCTTTACATGTGGGTTAACGCCACAGAACATAACAGATGAGTAGAAGTAGAGTAGCGCGATCACAAGCTGTGTGTACCACTTGTGTAGCGTTTGAAAGCGGCTTATATCTTTAAGAAATAAGGTGACTTTATTTATTATTTATAGATACGAGCACAGAGCAAAAAACCGCCTTCAAAAATGTATGAAATAAAAAAATTAAAATCGAACCCTAGAGTTGAAGGCGGTCGGTTATTTTTGCTTGCTTTAGCACCACCGCCTTCAACTCTAGGGTTCGATTTTTATTTTTTTTATTTCATACATTTTTTGAAGGCGGTTTTTATATATTTTTAAATAGTTTTTTGTTTCACAGTTTTTTAGTAATTTTTATTTGCTATTAATGTACTCGGCGGAATCGCTCGGCCTTCGGCCTCGCGATTCCGCCTCGCTTTCCATTTCGATCTTGACCAAAAAAAAAATAGGACCACCTTGGAGCTAGACTGAACCGAACACAAAAAGAATCATCGAAATCGGTTCACAATTGGGGAAGATATTGCTGAACATACATAAAAAAAAAATACATACAGCCGAACATAGAACCTCCTCCTTTTTTGAAGTCGGTTAAAAAGTCCGGTCTTTTCGCCCTCGCGGTGTGGCCCGATCGTTGTTCTGTAATTTATTTATCGAGTATATATTGTTAGTACATAATACATATATAAGTATGCGTCTATGTATTCTTATTTAGTATGTTAATATGTCCTATATTTATGTAATAATATAATATTATATTATTGTAACTGTATACACGGTGTTGCAGTTCGCCCGTAATATATTTAACTGACATAGGGGATTATTCTACATGTGAAACTAAACAAGTTCTGTGGCGAAATTTTTTTTTTAAACAAAAAAAATATATTTTTTCAATAAACATTTTAAATACCTATTCTCAAAATGTAAAGAGAAAAAAAAATTTTTTTTCTTCAAATTAAAAAGTCGTAGAACAAAAGTTGTTCTATTTCACGTACAGAATCACCCCCTTTCGGGTTTTACGGTTGGGGTTGCAACACCGTGTATATTATGCCTGGCGTCTGTTTGTTTACTTTTATTAATTAACTTTCATTAGTATTAAGTTTCTTTCGTCCTTCTTCTTTTGTTGCTACCTTTATATTATGTTTTCCATTAACAAAGGTTGACTGGCAGAGATTGCCATAGGTAATAAGTCCGCCTTTTGTAAAATTTATATAATTTAAGCACAATATAGGATAAAGGACATTTCTACCACAAGTACGCGTAGCTCCGCTCACTCCGCCCATATCTGTCGCGTGACATTACTGTCACGGAAACTACGAAGCTAAAACAATACATCAATGCCTTATTGTGATATTTATTACAGTGCAAACACTACAGCCGCACAAAATAATGTGTCTAAAGGTGGTAAGTCATAACTTGGAGTTTGATGCCTCATATCATAAGTAAATGTTTTGTATGTGAATTTGATTACACTGGTCTTCATCATCAATACTAATAATAAATCTGTAAGGGATGGTCATGGAGTAAGTTACTTTGCTTTATGAGATAGGTACTGCGTTTGTAGACTCTATGTATGATACTAAAACTAAATTGACGATTTTTCCAAATCTTTTCTCTGTATATGTATGTTCCTCTATAACTTTTAAACCGATCATCAGAATTCGATGAAACTTAGTACAAGCACATTTAACTATACGCGACGCAGGATAGGAAAATTAAGTTCCGGTTACGCTAAGACGTTCCTCCCATACAAACCGCGCGTCGGAGTAGGTATTTACTGTATGAGCGAGCGGGCGGCAGCTGGCGGCAGAGCGACGCGCCCATAAAAGCGAACCGAGCGGCCGCGCCCGCACTCGCCATATTATAGAAAGCCAAAATTTTAATTTGATTTGATCTCCATTTTTTTGACGTAGAATCACGTTTTATCCCTATGGTACAACGTGTGATGCATGTATCAAATTCAGTTCCGGTTACGCTAATGCACGCTTACGCCTTATGCAAACCGAATTGTTACGCGCGCCGAAATAAAGGTACAGTAGCGGGCTTACTTACTTTCTTCTTTTTAAATAACGAATTTCACGCGAGCGAAGCCGCGGGCAAAAGCTAGTACATACTAATAATAAGTCATCAAGTTACTTCTGCTCGTTTCCTATGTTCTATGGTTAACGCTATCGTAATTTGCTGCGAAGGAACCGTTAAACTCACCATGGGCACGCCTCCTCAAACCGTTGTTGGGTGGAAACTCTAGTGATTCCCCGCTCGGGACGTTTCAACATTAAATTTCCCCGCGGCTGTTACCTTACCTAATGTACCTACCTACCTGCGTACATACGTACATAGCTACGTACAAACCAGTCCACTGAGCTGGGTGTTACGCGGCTGAGTTGAGACGGAGCTTCCACTTAATTTCGTGTAAAGGTGAGGCCGCACTTCGCGGTAGTGGAGAAGCGCAGCGCGGCACAAAATTGTCCATACGAATTGTTTGTTGGGCCAGTCCGCTGGAGGGCAGTGCCACTTGCAGTGCCGCGTAGTGCGACCTCACCTTCCTAGTGCGGTCGCACTCGTAACTTGTGAAGCGTAAGATGTCATAAAAAAAACCCGGGGTCCGGAAATGGTTCTCACTGGCAATCGCCCTTTTTTACTCGACTGTGCGAATCAAAAAGGAAGGTATCTAATGTATGTCTATTTCTTTGGCATGCCCTGTAGCCTAAACGGCTTGACTTGACATATTATTTTCAATTCGCGCTACAAGCTTTTTGAAAACAAGTCGAAAACCTATAAAATAGTACATGCCTTAAATAAAAGCTTGTTTTGTAAAAGGTTTTGCATTTATTACTAGCTGGCTCAGGGCGCCGCCTCGCCACCCTTACAGCTAGGCGAGCTAGTATTGAGAGATCCACGGGATAGTGTTTCTTTCTACTTCACACAATATAGTGAAAACAAATAGTCGTGGGTAAGTATTTTTGCATTTTTTAGAAAGATTCATTGAAATATTAACTACGATTGATTTCGCGTACAACGTACAAAGTACAACTTCCGACTTTCCTTGCACCGGGCTTTCGAGCAACTCAGCCGATTCGAAGCTCTTTTTGACGTGATAACGTCTTATAAATTGATGAACACCGGCTGCACGCACGAAAAAGTGTCACGTTCCATCTGAGCCTGTGTGTGCAAGCGAGAGCGCGTAACAAGCGATAGAGAGGCACAATCGGCCCAAGCGGCAGTGTTGCCAAACGTACAGTAATTGCCGTATCGTACGGTAATCGAGGCTAGAAATCGACAAATGTACGGCGTACGGCAGCGATAGGGGTGCCGTACGAAAAATACGGTAATTCTTATAGCTGTGTTTCTTTATGACGTTATCACGTAAAACTATCGTCCGTAAACTGACTTTACAGACAACCAATTTTTTTACAAAAAATTTTATTCGGCAAATGGGGTCCGTTGGAACCGATAAAATATTCCAAGGTCAATATATGTTAACTTTGAATATTCAAGGGCAAATATATCATCGCATAAGGGCTCGTACCCATACTACGTGACCGATTTTATCCACTTTTTGACCCCCCCCCCCCCCCTTGTGACCTACCGTGGTATGTGCTCAGACCCCCCCCCCCGCCCCCCCTCCCCCATTTTCACGTAGCATTTTAAATATTATAAAATAGCTAATTCTTTATGTAGAAATGGCTATTTTTAGCCTATATAATCAATATTTGAGATCTTAGTGTGGTGTAAACGTTACAAGGTAGTAAATCAGCAGGAAATGAAAACTATGCTCACATGTACAGGTAGGTATTTATGGTTTTATTCATTTATTTAAAATTACAACATACTTTCCAACAACTTTGGACAAGATATTCCCATATTGGACATTAAAATTTTTATTTTTTTATAAACAATTAAATATATTGTAAAATGTAACTACGTGATTTGGCACTTCCCCCCCCCCCCCCCTGTGACTGACCGTGGTATTTTGCGAACACCCCCCCCCCCCCCTTCCTAAATCGGTCACGTAGTATGGGTACGAGCCCTAAGATCTATCAGTTCCCGACGCTGCGCTGCTAGGTTGAATCAGCAATTTCATCAGAACCTCTGTATGCCTCTGTCTGTATGTATGTATATGTTATTAGCCCATGAAAATGTGTAGGTGTATTCGATCTGGAGTTATTTGTATGTTCATAGTACTGATGTAACAGTACGTATTTAATATTGATATCAACTCTTTGCTATGGAAGTACTGCCGCAATAAGAAAACGTGGCGAGTGTTTATTTACTGAGTGAGTATTTTTATTTATTTAATAAATAAATCTGCGTTCAGGAAGACGATAAACCTTCTTGATGAAAGTAACTAACCAACGACGAGGCCTTCACGGAGGCATAGTTTAAACAGACGGAGGTTCAGGAAGATGATAAACCTTCTTGAAGAAAGTAAGTACCTAAGGCGAGGCCGAGTGTAAACAGGCAGAGTGGTCAGATTCTTGAGTATATTATTTTGTAAGTTACTTTAATATAATACTTATAAGGTACTAACAAAACATTGTGACTTGCGAAGTTTGTTTGTCAGTTTTTCTTAGCTTACCCACCTATGGATGAAATAATACAATAGACAATAACTTATTACTTCTCTCAAAGGCCGTCGTCACACACATATTTGCGAAAATATATTTAGACGTTGCACAAAGCGATATTTATGATCGAAACTAAGATATTCTCATCCGATTACTACTTATTAACTCGTAAGTAGTTACATAGAATGAGCGATACTATAACCGCGTTCTCTTTGAAGTAATTAAACGTCTTATCGGAAGACAACAGTGTTGGTAGAGTGTTTTCATTTTACGAAGGCACGAGGGGTACGAGGTAGGAAGTGGTGCGAAAGGCGACCGCGCGGAGCTCAGTAGAGAACTAACTCGATGCCCGGTCGGTACACACGTTCTACAGTCTCTGCGTCGCTCCGTCGAACCAAGTCGTTCCCTACTGAGCTCCGCGCGGTCTCATACCATTTCCTACCTCATACCCCTCGTGCCTTCGTAAAATGAAAACACTCTAGCTATTTTAGCAGACGAGACGTCTCAATGAACATCTTGAATAGGTTGTATGCGGTGATCACTTTTTTTTTTATTACCCGACTACGGCGAACCCAAAAGGAGGGTTTTGAAGTTGGAAGCCTATTTATGCATGCATATACATATATAGTACGTCTCCATAGTCCGCGTGTCATAGGCTATATTTTTATTTATGAAAATTTCAAAATGACTGGCGCCTGGTATTTTCAAAATTTGAAAATAAAATGTTCAAGCCCCAATGAGTGTGGTATCGTTATGGAAAGGCGATTAAATGAAAAAATATACCACTCCTATTGATTTAGAACTAAAATTAATTAATTAAAAAAAATATCTTATTAAAACCTGACTACGAAAATTAAGGAAATGACAAGGAAATATGATCGAAAATGGTGTAGTCGTGCGTGTAAAAGGGTTCAAATAGACGACACCATTTTCGATTAACTTTCCTTGTTATTTCCTTCGTTTTACGTAGTCGGGTCCTAAACGCGTATAGTTAATTTGTATTGAATTTTTTCTCAATAGAAGTAATAGACGTGGCCGTCGAGTAGTCATCAAATGCGTCTAAGGGTGCCCGTGCTAGAGGGGGACAGGATAGCCACCACCACCAATACCTTTACATTGGCAAGGTCCTTCCAAAGTCATGTAAGTCTTAATAAGGTGTGTGTGTGTGTAATGTAGTAAGTCTTCGTACTTTACTTGCTGCTTGGTAAGTCACCTTATTCCATTACTTTGATAAACGTGGTGGTCGGTGTTGTGCTGCAATGTATCTGAGCTAATCGGTGTTTTACCATTATCACGCAACACAACACCGACTACTCTGCTCCTCCAGATGTTCGGATAGAGCGCGATGTTATATTAATCGCTGAGATGAAGATAGTTTTCAACGCCTCGGAGAAGAACATTTTCAACTGCTGAAAAAACTACATGAAATAAGGAAGAACAAGGGTCTACGCCGTCTGTCTGTCTGTCTGTCTGTCTGTCTGTCAAAGTGCTGTATCTCTTGAACCGTAATAGGTAGCCCGTTGAAATTTTCACATACAACAAGATATAACAATAAAAGTTAAAATAAAAAAAAATTTACCCCATACAAGTATCATAATAAATGCAGAAGAGCGCCATCTACCGAATTATCCAACGCTTTAACTACAAAAGTATGTCACCGATAGATGGCGTGATACGTGAGATACGTGCGAATGCGACGGCATGATTGCTGCGCGCGCACACTCGCTAATACGTGCAACAAGAAGGAACATATGGCTACGGAACCCTCTGTGTGTGAACAACTTTGTTCTCACTTAACCGTTTTTTTATCAGTTTTTTCTTTTTTTTTTTTATTAGTTGTTGGTGTGTACAATAAGATTGTTTCTATTCTATTCATTGTCTTAATGCAAGAGTATATTATTTATTATACTTCTCGGACGAACGAGAAGTCTCGTCTCTCGCGAACTCGTTTGAGAACACTGGGCAGACAAGTGCACGATGTACAACTTCTGTTAACTTCTGCGGTACAACTCTCATAATTTTTTATTTTTTTTATGGAAACTGACACGGTTGGCTCCATCACCTACAACATCCGTGATGTCAGCCCATAACACCGGGTGAACTTGGTGCCACGCCAGTGCTTCCCTTCGGTCGTGCCGGCTACACTGTACTGGACGGAAAACACAAACTATTAACATAGCCGTTTCGACCGACCTTTCATTCAGTGTGGTGGTACCAACCCGGGCGGGTTAAACCCTACCACCTAGTAATATAAGAAGGTAGTCATATCCCTTAGTCGCCTTTTACGGCATACACGAGGAGAGATGCAGTGGGGCTATTCTTTTAAAGAACCGGCCCCACACGGTACAAAATAATATTGTCTTAATGCAAGAGTATATTATGAGACTTCTCGGACGACCGAGAAGTCTCATCTCTCGCGAACTTGTTCGAGAACACTGGGGAGACAAGTACACGATGTACAACCTTATGTTAACCTCTGCGGTACAACTCGGCATTTATCTGTTCTATGTTCTTCTAGGGACACAGTGAGTCGTGATCGTGACCCGTTTGAGGCATAAACCAAATCGATTTAAATTGCAAAGCACAAAGAAAATAAAATGTCTCGTATTGATTCTCTGGTGGAGGTGTCGCGTTGGTTGTACCTACTTCACGCTATAAAAGGAAAGTGGTTCCCGCTGTCACTCCAGTTACGCAAATAAGAAAACGTTTTTGCTCCCTGTTTGCACAACTGGAGTGCCAGAGTCTGACAGTTATTTAAATAAATATACATAGGTATGTATATGTATATTTGGACAAAAGCTTTATGAGTTTTGGGTAATTTTTAGGTTTCCGTATCCCGTACGGAAGCCTATTACCTCGCCTATTACTAAGCCTACGCCGTCTGTCTGTCTGTCTGTCCTACTGCTGTATCTTTGGAACCGTAATAGGTAACCGGTTCAAATTTTCACGGAATATGTGTTATTATGGTGGATATAACAAAAAATTATAAAATATAGAAAGGGTCAAAAATTAAGGGGGGGTCCCCATACAAGAAACGTGTTTTTTTTCAAGGTTTTTTTTTGTGATGCGGACACCTAGGTGCGCGAGTCCGACTCGCACTTGGCCGGTTTTTTTTTAATTCCATTTATTTTGAACTGAAGGATTTCTTGAATTGAAATTATGCTTATCATCATCAATCACACACGCTTTTTATAGATAAAATTAGCCGGATTTCGAAATAGGTAATACTTAAGGCTGCTTATTATATACCCATAATGTTTCCATGTGTGTTATCGCTTGTTTAGAAACTGCATTAGGAATGTATGTATGTATTTGTTTATATTGCGTATATGTATGTACTTTTGAACTTGTATGTATGTATGTCACGAATGTATTTAGTTGTATATTATTACTATTATCTATGTTTTATTGTTTATTTTTGTACTCTTAAAAAAAAATCTCTCATTTAATTTTCCGCACTACCCATCTACTCTACTCACAATCCCAGGTATGACTGGCAGATAATGCCTTTAGGCTTTAAGTCCGCCTTTTGTCACTTTTTGTGCAATAAACAAAGAGATTTGCAATAAAGTATATTTTCATTTCATTTCATTTCATTTCAATATATTCGTGCGGGTACCGTACAAATAATAATTATTTTTTCAGATAGCCGGACAATTAATTATAAATTATTTATCCAGTACCCGTATAAATAGTCACTGCGAATACTTAAAGAAGTAAGTCAGATTAATTATCTAGCTAGAATCTAGGTAGGTAGGTACATAATATACGAACTTCTATGAACGTGAGTGCACTTGGGTGTTTTATTTATATGATATAAGTAGGTATACCCACATCATTCTGTATCTCGACTATCGGCGTAAGATAACTCTGGACTATTAGTATAATATAGACATTTATGTTGTATATGTAAATCGGACTGCGTATGAATTTTGACAGGGTACAACCAAAGTTTAGATACGTCATTGGGTACAACCAGTACCTTAATTTATTCTGCCATCTTATAAGTACTAAACCATTCGTTGATAAGTATACCTATATTTTGTACACAATAAATTTAAAACACATATTTTACATATCTATATTAATTGTTTTTATTTATTGTGTGCAAAATATATATAATTGTGAATAATCTTTTATAAATTAGTAAAAATAAAGAATTTTGTAAAATTAAAAAAAAATATATACATATATTTTTATTATTATAAAAATCCAAAGAGATTTTAATGTCTTTGTAAAAATCTAAAACCGAAAATTGATGAAACCTTATTTATTTGTTTTTTATTTGTTTATTTTAACATGGTTTGAAAATTACTATTCACATGATTTGATACCATAAATGTAACAAACATTTGCGACAAAGGCTCTACACCCTGATTAATTTCTTACTTTTTGTGGATTTTATGTGGTATGTTATATGTTAGTTAGTTATGTATGAACTTATGAAGCTTAGTTATTCTAACACTCAAACTGTATTAGTTGGGGGGACTACGAGTCCCATGAATTACCTACGACTTGGTTTTTAGGGTCCCGTCGCAAAATGCGAAAAAAGGGACCCTAATGGGATCGCTCTGGTGTCTGTCTGTCGGTCACACGCAGATATCTCCGGACCTGCTGAACCGATTTCGATGAAACTGACGCCAAATTACGTGTAATTTTTGCCGCTTGATATATTATAAATAAGTTTGTCTAATAGTCCTGTGGAAAGTACAGGGTACCCCAAAATGTAAACCAATTTTTTTTTTGTTTTTTTTAATAAATCAAATGTCATGTCTTTCTATAGGTGTATTATTAAGGCAGTTTCAAAAATATATAACTTTGCTTAAATCAATAAGTTTACTTTAACAAATATTTCGTTTAAAAGTTGACAAAAAACTGCACTTTTGTCGCCGAACTTTGACCTATTAAGGGTTGTTTTAAAATTCTGAAAAAAAAATTGTAATATAGGTACTCTTATGTAGTTGTGCAGAAAACTATTCATTATAACTAAGGGCGAGGCCGAAGGCCGAACTGCGTTCAGGTAATCGATAAACCTTCTCAAAGAAAGTAACTAACTAAGGGCGATGTCGAAGGCCGAGCTGCTTTCAGGTAAACGATAAACCTTTCTCAAATCAAGAAAGTAAGTAAGGGCGAGGCCGAAGGCCGAGCTGCGTTCAGGAAGACGATAAACCTTCTTTCTAGAAGAAAGGAAGGAACTAAGTGCGAGGCCGAAGGCCGAGCTGCGTTCAGGTAAACCAAAAACCCTCTTCCGCCTTCGGGCCTCGCCCTTAAAGACTTCCTTTCTTCGATAGAATATAATATCGTTTACTCAATCTATTTATTTCATAAAATAAAAAAGTAATATTAATAACTAAAGAATTAAAACCTACCTAACAAACATTAAAATAACTATCAAAACGGGCATTTTCAAATGTTCTTAGAGCACTTGCGGCATTACCCCGCTGGATGGCAAGGCTTACCCTTTGAATGAAGTACATAAGCCCTTGATGGCAGGACACCAGTTGCGTCAACCAGCAGATGCCCAAGCCTCTTTTGGCTTCACTGCTCCACGGACCGAGAGTTTCAACCGCAAACGCAACAAATTCGAAATCTTGAATTATATTTCTATATTTGTTGCGTTTGAGGCTCTCCGCCCCAGCCTCGGCCGCGCCAGCCGCTCTTGAAGATGTCCTAACGTGACTTGGAGCCAATGTGGGAACACAAGTGGCGTCCCACATCAAAGAACTGCCCTTAGTCCATGGCACTAAGGTGATAGCATCGGGCCTCTTGCCATCCAGCCGGGAATAACCGCGAGGTTCTAGGATGCACGGTATATTTGCCGTCAGAAGCGTGGACTTTATAATAAAATTTAAATTAAATTAACTCAATTTTAATATTAATTAACTTTATTCGAGATGGTTTAGCTTCTTCCTGAACGCAGCTCGGTCTTCGGCCTCGCCCTTAGTTACTTGCTTTCTTCGAGATGGTTTATCATTTGTCAGAACGTAGCTCGGCCTTCGGCCTCGCCTTAGTTACTTACTTTCTTCAAAAATGTTTACCTTCTTCCTGAACGCAGCTCGGCCTACGGCCTCGCCCTTAGTTACTTGCTTTCTTCGAGATAGTTTATGGTCTTCCCGTATAGAGCACGGCCTTCGGCCTCGCCCTTAGTTACTTACTTTCTTCAAGATGGTTTAGATTCTTCCTGAACGCAGCTCGGCCTTCAGCCTCGCCCTTAGTTACTTGCTTTCTTCGAGATGGTTTTTCAATTATCATAACGTAGCTCGGCCTTCGGCCTCGCCTTAGTTACTTACTTTCTTCAAGATGGTTTAGCTTCTTTATTTACGCCCTTGGAGAATCTGAGACTGTACAAGTCTAAAGGGGTGTAAAGGGGAAATATATGGGCAGGGAGAGCGTTCCAGAGATTACCGGTTCTGTAGAGGAAAGATGAGCAGAACCGATTGGCACGCATCCGCTATAAGTTCAGCGTGTATGGATGCAATCCCTGCCGAGTGCGCGTGGTGCGGAGGTGAAGTGAAACACGGTGATCGCGTTAAACAGCTCCTCCGAGTACTCCCCCAGGAATTAGCGCCACATGTTGCGCTTTCAATAAAATACAAAAACTAAAATAAATTGACATACGTTACACGGCGGCCGCCCGTAGAAACTTCGCTTTATTTATTTATATGGCAAAATAAGATGGAAGTAGGAGATATGGATGAAATGAATTGGAAATATTTCAATCATACAGTGCAATAAACGAGATTCCTGCACTCGACAGTTTCTGTCTCGCAGAAAAACATTTTTATTAAATAAAGTGGCATAATAAATACCCCATATTTTTGTGAAAATTCCATTCAAATTGGTTTAGTAGTTTACGTGATGACTGATGACTACAGTTTCAAGTGGAATCCGAACCACAGCCAGCCGAACCACGGTCGTACGGCTACCCATTCAAAGCCTGACTGCACCCTGGTAGAAAATATTAATAATTAGGTGAAGGCGAACCTGTGCGGTTACGGGACCCTCAGCACGTGAACAAGGTTCACTTGACCACTTTTTTTATTACTGGTTAGTACCACCGTCTAGTGGGACCACGAACCCACAAGATAAAGACAATGTACCACTGGTGGGTCAAATTAGTGGGATCACGAGTCACACACCATTTTGACAGAAGCGATGTCTCATATGTAGTTAGTCACACGCAACGTATTGTAATCAAAGACGCTAAAAAAAACCCTACGAAATTTCTTTCCGGCTCTTCTTCGTGGGTGTAATCGAACCGGATTGTAAAAACTAAATATGACAAATTCAAGTGTAGTGTACTACCATACGAATAATTAATAAATAATAAAGAATACTATAGAAAGTCAATTGAAAATGCCACTCACATCGGAGTCTTGACACCTGTGTAGCAGAACGATGCGAAATACACAACGAAGAACCCTCAAGATCGGGCAAAAATGTGTTTCAAACGGCACTTTCTCAGGCCAACCTATGTCCAGTTTATTTAGAACGATGTGCCGTAGCCAGCAATATCGCCCGTCAGCTATGTATGACGTTTACAGTTCCTTTGGGATATTTCGAGGTCATGACTCGAATTCAGAATTATTCACTCCGTGCACATGCTTTGGAGGCCCTCATAGGAGAACATTCGAAAAGATAAAATTAATGGACAATGCCGTGAAAAAGGCTCAACATTTTGTAAGTAGTAGTTCCAGATAAGTGGATATCAGTGCCCGCGGGGATTTACATCCTACGCTATGTGCATATCGAAATCCTAAACCCACAAGACAGACAGATAGAAATGTATTCTTTGCAGGCCCAAGGCACGCTCAGGTGGGAATTGGTGGACAGTGGGTCTGTGCGAGATGAGTGTGAGTGCGGTGCAGATCTTTGTGGTTCCGTAGATGGATAAACGAGTATTAGATACAAAGGTTTAATGTCTTTGATTAGATATAAACCAAACGCCTTGTATAGCTCGTTGTATAGCGTGTGCGACAGAGCGACTGTGATTTAGGAATCTCAGTGAATGCGGATGACGCAAAAATGAAATAGCGGTTTTGAAAGAGATCCTTCGAGCGTATTCCATTAAAATATGGAGAGAACACACTCAGAGAATCGACATCTCTTCGGATTTGGTGAGGTTCTAAATCGCGAGACGCCTCTGGATCAGATCCATCAGTCGGCTGGGACAGCACCGCCCCGCCCTCTCGACTTGTCAAATTGAGACCAGCTGTTCTACAAATTTATAATGGCCTTCGAATAGGACTCGACATTGCTGCACAATTGGCTCAACTTATGATTATCAGTGTAGGGAGCTACTCTTCAAAGCAGACAACTTCTCATAGGTACTCTGTAGAATATTGTAAGTAATGAAATGTCGTATGCTCTCGTATACATTTTGTTATATAATATAGCTACATATAGCTATTAGTTTACTATGATTCGCGTGCGAAGTGCTTGCTTCGTTTCAACTGATAAACGGATAAAAAGGTCGGTGCATATTAACTTCAAGAAAACACGAACTCTGGCAATTTGCGGGCGCTAGATAGAGCGCGCTTCATAACAATCATGAATCATGTCATGATACATATTGGTAAGCAAATGGAACAACGAAATAATTAATACTTAAGCATTTAAGAAATGTCGTAGGGACGCACGCGGATTCTGGAATCAAACAAACAGCACAAAACACTTACCGATACCGTGTGGGGCCGGTACTTTAAAAGAATAGCCCTACTGCATCTCTCCCCGTGTATGTCGTAAAAGGCGACTAAGGGATATGACTCCCTTCTTATATTACTAGGTGGCAGGGTTTAACGTTTGATGAAAATGTTTGTGAAAGGAATAATTCATACTTTTTGGTCAGAAAGTCGACGGACAACATGATATTTTGATATTTATGATCTACCTACCTAGGTAATTGTTTAACGCCTAATACATGACACATAGAGTACATACAAACTTTGTAAGCGGTTATCGAAGTGGTTGGCTACTGGATAAATTATCTCGAGAAGACCTGCTATCTATAGAGGAGTAGAGACTTGACGAATGGGGACGAGAGTTGCCGTTATTAGTGAGGAACTGGAGTCGACCAAGTAGATAACGACATTATTACCAGTTTGAGCGTGTCGCAGACCGGCTGCTCTTGAGTGCGGTGCACGCAGCGCACTGCACTTTACTATGAAGAAATAAAAATGATGAGAGAACACCGAGACACCGGCGAAGCTCTGGGTCGCACTTACTTACCGCATCGAAGCGCGAAGTCCTCTACGGCCGCTCACTGGACACCTCCACAGGATCCGTGCAAACATTAAGCAGTCTCATTACGCAACGAGTCCCTTCCATCACAATTACCTACCAACAAATTGTTTTATGTACGTTTAAAAAGCGAGTTTCGAGCTCGCGGCCGGAGCCGCCGCCAGGCGACGAGCGCGGGAACTGCCTTCGCGTCAGTCCCGTTCGACAGTTTTTCCGTTTTCACTTTCACTCAGCAAGTCTGAAAAGTTAAGTGGATTGAAGTTGTGCCGCCAAACACTGGGAGCCGGCCAAGACAGATACGTCCGCTTCGCGCACTGGCCGCTCACACACTACCACGGCACGGCACGGATGGGATAGCTAGCTAGCTAGTTGGCTGGCGAGGGGCGCGCGGGCGGAGGGGCGGCGCAGCTCGCGGAGGGCGCGCGGAGCCGTGGGGGGGAGGTAGCGAGGGGCAGCGCGCCTCCGGCCTCCTCCGGCTCCGTCGCCCCACCGCGCCCGCGCCGTCGTAATCGTTGGTGACGAACGGCGGCAGCTCCTTCCTCTCCTACAGGCCGATTCAATATAATTAAGTGTATGCGGAGCGGAACTCATGATGCAAAGACGATATCATGCCTATTTTGAGAGCATTATGTCATATTGCCTATGTTTTGGGAAAATGCAGCAGATTAAAATAGAATATTTTTATGACAGCGTTGGTGACGAACGGCGGCAGCTCCTTCCTCTCCTACAGGCCGATTCAATATAAGTAAGTGTATGCGGAACTCATGCTGCAAAGACCATTTATCATGCCTATTGAGAGCATCATGTCATATGGCCTTATGTTTTGGGAAAATTCAACAGATTAAAATAGAATATTTTTATTACAGAAGAGGACCTTGCGGTACATCTTAAATATGAAAACTAGAGAGACTTGTAGGACAGGGTTCGGGGAGATAGAAATCATGACTTTACCAAGTGCATATGTTTACCAAGTGCATATGTTTACCAGAACACATGCTATGCCATAAAATACATTCATGATTCCTCCCAATTCCGACAATCATACATAACCTGATACACGGTGTAAGAATTGAAAAGTACTCGGCCTAACCAAGAAAATAAACACATATAAAATAAATTATATTTTTATTTTTCTACGTAATCACCATCAAGTTCAATGCACTTTTGCCACCTGCCCTTCAAAGCATTTACACCGTCGAAAAAAGTAATTCTTCCTTAGAGTCAAAATACGCGTCTACTGCTGCTTTGACCTCGTCGTTGGTCGAAAATTTCTGACCTCCCAAGTGCTTTTTTAGGTTAGGGAACAGAAAGAAGTCGGATGGTGCCAGATCATGTGAATAAGGCGGATGCGGTAACAGTTCAAAGCCACAGTTGTGAATTTCAGTCATTGATTGACAGATGTGTGAACGCGGGCATTATCTTGATGAAACAGGACTTTTCTTCTGAACATTCCTGGACGTTTTTCTTTTATTTCATCACGTAAACGACGTAGTAAGGTGCAGTAGTAATCAGAGTTTATGGTCTGACCTTTTTCAAGATAATCAAGCATAGTGCTAGATTTTATAATTTTATTATAATAAAAAACATAAAACAATTAGATGATAATAATTTTAAACGACGGATTAAAATAATTTTAATCGAAAAGAGTTATATACATTACACTGTTAAGGATGCATTAATTGCCCGTAGTTTTATCTAAGAGTCTGACTACTGTTTTCCCACTAACAAACTTTGACAATTGGATACACTTTGTATCATTAGATTTTTAATATGACTTATTACATTTCTTTGTAATAAACGTAAACTAATTGTTTTTTATTTGACTTGATATATGAAGTTTAGTATCAAAATTGGCAATGACACTATACACCAGATATAGGTAATTTAAATAAGCAGTGTGGTCAGATTCTTGAGTATTCATGTTTATGCTGTAAATATTATTGTTCTTGTGAGCGGTAGTATGGGTTAAATTATTGGAAATTACTTTATATAATACTTATATAATATATTACTAACAAAACATTGTGACTTGCGAAGTTTATTTGTCAGTTCTTCTTCGCATTGAATTTAGAACTGGCGGAATTTTCGACATATCCAAGCGTACTTACGCTTGGATATGTCGAAAAACTACCTATGGATGAAATTATACAATAAACAATAAACAGTGGCACTTTATACAATATGAATTCACCGGCTCCATTTCGAAAATTTTGAACTTGAACACTAAGTGCATACATAATGTTGCCCCTGCTTCCCAATGGGGTAGGCAGACCCGACGAGACGTGAGACTTGAAATTACTGTTGTAATTTCAAGTCTCACGTCTCGTCGGGTCGCAAAAACGAGACTCATAGAAATAGATAGGTTCAATAGAAAGAAAAAATGCTATATTTCTGTATATATTAGGTATATAAACTTTAATAATAAAATGATAAAACTAACATAAAAATTGTATGTGTTAATATGTAATATAATAATGTAATACTGTAGGGACAAAAATAAATATTTCTTTCTTTCTTTCTTTCTTTAAAAATAATTTACAATTAAATGAAAATTAACTAAAAGTACAATTAAAATCTAAAACAATATATAAATAAATAAACACTTTTACGGGAAACCCCCGAGGAGACTTTTCTGTGTAGATGGATATTTTTAATGTGACCTGTATTGGCTGGCTATAATATAGCCAATTCGTATGACGTCACACATAACATTATTTTGTTACCACGAGAACGGAAACAATTTTACAATGTATTATCATATCAATCACCAAAGAAAATAATATACTTACAGTAGATTGCATAAGTTAAAAAATAACTATTAAGTATGTAGATAGATAGAAAATTAATAACTGCTAAAATTCACAGAATCAAGCACAATGCAAATTTACATGAGGCACAAAGGCGGACTTATCCCTTACAAAGATTTCTTCCGGCCAATCATTGGATGTTAGAGACTCGATCAACATAGCGAAAGGTAGTAAGTAAGTATAGCAAAAGACTTCGCATTGAATTAGAATTTGTGGAATTTTCGACATTGCCAAGCGTAAGTTAGGTTAGGTTAGGTAAGGTCCATGTCCATCTCAGCATGTGAAATAGAATAGGTACACAAGACGACCTATAGACATCGATCAAACACCACACCTAACTAAAAACTAGTTTGGGAGAATGAATCACATATCTATAGGCAATGCTAACTATCCCATGTGTGAGCAATTGCGTGTGAGCGGGATAACCGCACGTTGCCTGAGTGAATACAAGACCAGTCGTCCCATTTTATGTGTAATATACCTAAGTCACCGAGCTATGAAGCGCACGCTCCGTGAGCTTTTTATTACAAGCTTTTATTACAAGTTTTTATTACAAGATTTTATTTAGTTTCACGGTTCACCTGTCCCGGTGTCTGTAGGTAATCAAATCTTACAAGTTAAATTTGACCCACTTCTCCGTGTTCGATTGAGTTGAAATTTTGCATACATAGGTATGTAAATCGGATGGAAATGCAATATAATGATGTCATAGCTGGTTGGTCTGATGATGGAGCCACAGGAACTCTGTAACCAAACGACGTAACCCCATCGAGTTTGGGCTAGTTTGATTTGTTTTCGCAAGTACTCTGGTCCTAGATGACGTTTTTGCCATCATACAATACTAAAAAGAAAAATAGAAATAGTAAAAAACAATTTAAAATAACAAGCTTTTATATTGATAAAAAGCCAGCAAATGCGAGTTGGACTCGCGCATCGAGGGTTCCGTACCATCACACAATATCTATTTTGTATCATGCACCTATGTAAAAAAATTATTGTGTTATGGAAAATCACGAAACGCCTAAAAAAAAACTACAGCAATGATTTGACTGTCAGGCATTCGTGTAGTTGAAATATACAAAAATATATTTTTATATGACATAACTACAAACAATTTTCGGATTTTTCTCCATTTCTCCATGGTTATACTTACCTCTAGTATTTGATCTGATCTTCCGCAAAATTTAAAAACCCGTATATATGACGAGTGTGTCCTCCCGGTTATGACGTACGGTTGTGAAACGTGGACGCTGACGTTCGGTGTTGTCCAAAGGTTGAAAGTTGCCCAGCGAGCAATGGAGCGAGCTATGCTGGGAATAACGCTACGTGATATGGTGCGTAACGAGGCAATCCGCCGACGCACCAAAGTAGTCGATATTGGATACCGGGTGTCTAAGCTCAAGTGGCAATGGGCTGGGCACGTCAGCCGAAGAGACGACGACCGCTGAAGTAACCGTGTCCTACACTGGCGGCCGTGGACAGGAAAACGGAGTGTGGGAAGACCACCCGCCAGGTGGGACGACGACATCAAGTACGTCGGCGGAAAGCAGTGGTTCCGTACCGCTGAAGGCCGGGAGGACTGGAAGAAAATTGGAGAGGCGTATGTCCAGCAGTGGACGCTTACACGCTGACTGACTGACTGACTAGTATTTGCGCGCTGTACCACGTCACGTGTTGTGGTAGATCTTGACGCCGCCGGAGTTAATTTGGAGAGAGGAAGGAACTCGAAGAAATAACTCAAATAGGATAAATGAGTATTCTATAGTGTGGTACACGTACCATAGTCCACCAGAGTCACCTGAATATTTTTCTTCTATAATATATTTTACAAATTATGGGCATGTTTACTGCGTGCCTCCGCCTCGGCCCCCATACTACCTTTATCGAACAATTACTTTAAAGTGTTTGGCTTGGGGTATACAGTTCACCTTGTATCGACTTTTCTACTCATGACTGTGTACGAAAAATTTTATGAAATTAATAAAATATTACTTTATTAAATTAACTTTATATCGAAATGTTCCTTTAAAAATTTAAATTGCAAATTTAAAAAACCGCTGACCCTTAAAAATTCAAAAATAATTTACCTTTACTTACAAAGGAGTCGGTGGACCGCTAAGTAAATTCCCGTGCAGCTCTGACTTTTTATATTTTATTTACTTAGCGGTCCCCGACTCCTGTAAGTAAAGGTAAATTATTTTTGACTTTTTAAGGGTCGGGGGTTTTTTAAATTTGTAATTTTACTTTTATTTCAAGCTTTAAAAAAAACCGCATCCAATTCAGTCCACTTTTTAAGATAATTATTTTTTTTAATACTTAATTACTTGGTTACAAACATAGCTAAGAATCATCCCGATTAAACAAGCTTAAGCTTAAGTTCGCCTTTGCACCTCATGTAATGTTCTAAAGTGCTTATTCCTGTTAAATGTTTCTTCGAACAATAAAGTATTTTCTTTCTATCTATCTACATATCTATCTAAGTAAATGCTTCTGATGATTCATAAGAATATTTTAAACAATTTAACTTTTGTTAAGCCTAAGTGGGTGTGTGTAATATTATGTTCCTTTATTTTATTGTAACCCTTTATTCCGTTGTCTGTAAGTCGTTCTGTAATAGCAGCGATTCAAATTCTAAACAAAAAATCCCAGAAAATTTTATATGTTTTTAGCTGTGCCCGTGGCTCCGCCCGCTCTCATATTTGACTTGTCTGCTAACCTCATAAGCAATTTAGCGTCATAGTAAGTAGCCTATAGTTGATGGGAAGAATCAAGCTATACGTAGATTTTTTTTTTATTAAAATCGGTTCAGTGCTTCTCGAGTTATAAGCGGACAGACAGACATACATACACACAGACAGACAGAAAGCAGACGTTGGATTTTATTAAAGGTAAGGAAGAAAGGAAGGATAAAATACTTATTGCTAAAAAAAACATTTTACAGATTCAGAATCACATATTTATTTCGCCATATTTCATTGAGACAATGCATTATGCATAATTATTCAGTATATGGTTGGTCATCCTTTTTTTTTTCACGTCCCGTTCAGCAGTATACAATCTATAAGGAAGAACCGGGTAAGAAACCTTATAGAGCTTTTTTTTTCAATATAACTTACTAAGTTTTAATTACGTTACCTAATTGTGCATGCTACGTCTAAGTAAAAAGAAAATTAAAGATAATAAAATACAAAGATCATAGCGTTCATTCAAGTCATTAATAAAAGTTTAGTTTACATTATAGAAATAAACAATTTAAATCATCAGTCAGCAGAATTTGTATATAGAAACAGGCATAATATAAAATATGTACTAGCTTTTAGAAATATAAAATACTAACGCGCCTACGCTTTGTGAGAGTTTTTGCTCACAACGCAGGCCGCCGATACCGTTATGATTTATACTTAGCCTAAAACCATCTTGAGAAACGACAGAATGTAACAGTGAAAACAGTATATAAATTCATAAAGTGGTTTTCGAGTTATAAGGATATTCCTTTATTGACATCAGTTTCACGGTCGCGGTCGGTCGCCGGTCGGTCGCCCGTAGTACCTTTTCTTCATTTATTAGGATGAGGTGTAAAGGCGGACTTATCAGTTATCTTATCACTCACAGAGACTTCTCCCATTTGACCGTTGTCACTGCGCGCGAAAATTTTGATTCGTAATACAAATATGGTTTTTGGGGGTGCTCCGTTATCTCCGAAAGCACTACGTCTAAAACTCTGAAAAAAATTGTGACGAAATGCGAAAAAAGTCACATTTGAGCACAGAAAAAAATAATGTTAATACGGAATAAAAAAAAATATTCTCCGTCTCTATGCAAATGTCGTCAGTTTGGAGTTCATAACCGGTTCCCTGCTGGTATTCGCTAAAATCATCCTGTAAGTAGGTACAGTAGCTACCTATTTGTTTTTAAATGCCGCACTTCTTTAGGACAGACCTTATTATAATTCACTGTGGAAGCGCGCGAATGGAAAGCTCCGTTCTATAATGTAGGGACTAATCACGTCCCGTTGTTGATCTTGGCAAGGGCGACCCAGTACGCACTCGAGATTCGGCTATAGAGAAAATAAGGCGGTCATAATAAATCTTCAGGTTATTACTTGCAAATGTGTGCAACTGGTGCACGTGGGTGCATTTAATGAGACTCAGTCCTTTTTGAATCAATAGCATACGTTTATTTTGGATGGTTCGCGCGAAAATTTGATAAATAAGTTTGTTATTTTCCCGAATGTATTTGTTTTCAGTTCTGTGTGTCTGTCTGTCTGTCTGTCCGCCAGTGTTCCGAATATTTACCGATTTCCTTTGTCTATTGTTGAATAAATTTTGTTTATTATTATTTGCTTTATTTCACATTCTGTTTTAAATTTTATATTAATTTTACATAGTTATATTATATTATACTAAAAAGTAATAAAAATATTCAAAATTCATACAAAAATTTAATTAGAATTTAGTTAATTATTAGTATAATTTTTTTTTAATCTTATTATTTTTGTTTTAACTTAAGTATTTTATTACAATATCACATCTGACAATGCGCTAGACCTTTATTGAACACACAACATTAACAAAAATAATTAAATCTAGACCTAAAAATATTATTGTTTTAACTTATTAGATTTTGCAAATATCTATAAGCGAATGTACATAATATAAATAGAAATATTACATTGTTCTACAAACAAAAGAAAAATAACTAAAGCTTGTGAAAGAGGTTTCTGCATAGGTAATTGGTTTATAGGTTTTCGTACGAAAGCCTATTACTAACCCTACGCCGCCGTCTGTCCGTCTGTCTTTCTGTCTGTCCTAATTTTTGGAACCGTAATGGCTAACTGGTTGAAATTTTCACAGAATATGTGTTATTATAATATTATGGCGGATGTAAGAGCAAATAATAAAAAATATAAAATTAAAAAAATTTGGTGGGCGGGGTTCCTATAAGGGAGGGGCACAATCAACGTGATATGAATAGATTACTACATATTCAAGCGACTTACTTTTCAGAAGAGCGCCGTCTACCGAATTGTCCAGTCATTTTAACAACAAAAGAATTAACTTTCTTTTTTTTTTTTATATGGAAACTGATACGTTTGGCTACATCACCTACAACGTCCGTGATGTCAACCCATAACACCGGGTGAACTAGGTGCCATGTCAATGCGGGAACCTTTGATCGTGCCGGCTACACTGAACTGGTCGGAAAACACAAACTATTTACATAGCCGTTTAGACCGACGTTTCATTCAGTGCGGTGGTACCAACCCGGGCGGGTTAAACCCTACCACCAAGTAAGATTAGGAAGGAAGGGACCTACAGTTTTACGAGGAATCCGAACCTCGGTCAGCCTCCAACGGTTCGAAATCTGACTTTCACCGCTAGATGGCGATACGTGCGAGTGCAACTCTAAAGTAAAATAACAAATAAAAAAAACTGGCCAAGTGCGAGTCGAACTCGCGCACCGAGGGTTCCTTATCGCCATGTCATGGTTAGCGCCACCCACGCCATCTATGGCGTGTTATGAAATGCTTCATATTAGTTAAATGTCATGATTAGTTAACATGCTTCTCACTCTATTCGGTGGATGGCACGCGCGCATACACTTTTTGGTTTCTTCTATCTTCATAATAACTAATAAATAACACATATTCTGTGAAAATTTCAACGGGCCACCTATTACGGTTCAAGAGATACCTACAGCCCTCGGACAGACAGACAGACAGGACGGAGGGACAGACAGACGGCGTAGGCTTAGTAATAGGGTCCCGTACCGGATACGGAACCCATTATGTGATGGTACGGAAACCTCGGAGCGGAGCGCGATTCCGACTCGCACTTGGTCGGTTTTTTAATGTTACGTAGCCACGGTGGCATGGACCTTTATAAAATCGGCCATGTGACTGTTTGATTCCGTAACGTAAAAATCTATAATTATTACCAAAAATAATAAAGAAGTAGGAACATTTTGTTGGTACCACACGAAAATGTATATGAAACCTAAATCCTAATAATTTATATGTCGTATTAACACATGTATGGCTTGTATTTTACTAGCATGTACTTATATTTATTGTTAAAATAAGGTATTCTTATTATTATTTTATCTTCAATTCTCACGCTCAACTCTTTTGCTACTACCTACTTACATTCCACTATATTATCTAATCTCAAACATCCAAAGGTTGACTATAAGAAATCTCTGTAAGGGATAAGTCCGCCTTTGCACCTTATGTAAATTTTCCAATGTATTTGTTACTGTTTAATGTTTACTGGAGCAATAGAGCATTTTCTATCCATCTATCTATCTAATCGCATACTTACGGACAACCCCGTCGCGAATGGAAATTTTTCATTTCAAAATTAAAGAAGGTAATGGCTACGGAACCCTTCGCGTGTGAACAGCGTTCGCACCAGAGAGTTTCATTCACGCACACAATTAGCGTTTGCAGCTTGAATATACAGAATCGATTGGAAATCGGAATTTTAATAATAAATACGATCCGTGCCAAACTAATCAAAAATATCCACAGAACTTGTTTGATTATCAACCTCTTGCGTTATTTGGTTTTCAGTACCTACTTTCCGTATAAAAGATCTATATTCTTGTATTTCTAAAGATAAGAAGAAAAAATAAGAACAAGAAAAAAAGGCTTTCTTTTGACACACTCTTGGAAATGAAGAAAGAGAAAATATGGATCAGGTAGAGCCTTAGTAAATTATGTTTTTTATGGTCAGCGCGAATTGGCACCTACCATAAGTCGTCTAACGACTAACATGCCGGCCCGTAACGTTTTGAAGGGGCCGAGAACGTACTTGGGGGGGCGGTATATGGGCAGGGAGAGCGTTCCAGAGGTTACCGATTCTGTAGAGGAAAGGTTCTGGAGAGCAGATTGATACGCATCCGCGGTAAATCCAGCGTGTAGGAATTCCTGCCCAATGCGCTTAGAGGTCGTCCACCAATTAAGTAACGCCAAATTCTAAAATTTTCAACCCACGTAACAGGACCGTACGGTTGGTCAGGACCCCCGATTTGATTCGATTGGGAAGATCCAGATGGTCGACTCCTGCTTGTCTGGATCATGCATGAACATAAATCCAAGATTCGTCCCCACCATTGATAATGTCATAAACGTGTTTTGACTCTCCTCGACCGAATCAATGCAGAGTTTTACGACACCATCTAGCACAAGCTGCTTTATGGTCATCGCTAAGCAAATGTGGTGCGAACAGCTGCATCCAACGAGAATATTCTCGATGGCTGCCTCACAGCATCTATGTGGTTCGTCACTGAGACTGAATTGCCCACGTTGAAATTCTAAATACCAGCGTTCCACAACTCTAAGGCAGGGTGCTTTATTACTAAAAACATAAGTCAGTTAAAGAGTATTTCAAAATTTGCTTATAAACACAAGTAAGTACTGTATTATGTAGTAATAACATAAGATTTTGGATAATAACCGTAAATTCGTAATTCGTACATAATTAGCCGCCAGCCCTATTATCTGCAAGCGGCACATGATAGAACAAAGGAACGCTTGCGCAGTAGATCAGCTGATTGTAAACTGAAGTGGCAGAAACGAAACGTAACAAAAACGACATGCACCGCCAAAACATTAGGTTACGCTACGCGACGCATCTTCTCTATAATTACCCTGATTTTTTTTTAACCTCCAAAAAATCACAGCTGATCTACAGCGCGAACGATAGTTTTACGTGATGACGTCATAAAGTATATAAAGTGCGAAGTCAGATACAAAATCAGTTTATAATACTTTATCGTGCTTAGAAGTTTAATTCTTAAATCGCAAATGTGTGTACCTACTTTGAAAGCTAATAATATTAAGAAGAAAAGCTGTCAGACTGACGGGTAAAATTTTTTTCTGAAAATTTGAAAAATTTAAAATTTTATAAAACCGGTGACCCGACAGCCTCGGCAGTGGATTACCGGCGCGGCGACACCGCCTCAGCGCCTCACCACCCCGCTGTGTCAGAGGAGGGACAAGTGACGTCGCGCGTCCCAGTCAACACGCCTCGCCCTCCTCGCGGTGTGGCCGGATCCAGTGACAAGACCTGCTGCTTCTTTCGCAACCAGCGCATCCAATCCACCACGGTTCGCTGATCCATCGCCCGCGTCTGCCGGTGAGGATGACGAACCCGGGACACGCCCCGCCACACCAGCTACGACCGGACGAAGTCCGCCGCCACCGGTTAGCTTGGGGCTATCGCGGCCCTGTGTCGCGCTTGCAGCCTCCGCTACCGGTGCAGCGACGTGCGCAACAGCGACGCACGCAAGAGGGCCAACAAAGATAGAAGAGCTGTGTGACGTCGCCCCGCAGTCCGACGGATACGGAGCTCTCCGGGATGAGGGTGGTGGTGGCCTACGTGCACCTGCACCCACCGGCGTGCTTGGAGGCCTGCCTCCCGCCGCCGGCGGATATTTACCGTTTTTATTTAGATTTTTATTAATTTTGTGTATTTTTAAAAGTTTTTGTAGAATATAAAATATGTAAAATAAATTTAAGTACATGATAAAGATGTGATAATAACTAATAAAAAATGTGAGAAAATAACGACTATTAATTTTTGTTTATTTTATATTTAAAAAACCAAAAAAGCCAATAATATTAATTATCAATATAAACATCGTGTTGGTACTCAAACTTACATAACGCCATCTACATGTCAAAGCGCATACTACAACGTTGCAACAACCACCAACTGCGAAATCAAGTAAATACCGCTGAAGTATTTCATTTACTATTGACGCTAGATGTCGCTCCATGAAATCTTCACGTACTGTTGACAAAATTAGCTTCGATAGGTACATGATCGATTAGCCCGGGTGGTTAAGACGTCTGGTCGGTGATGGTGGCAGGGACCGCGGGTTCGAGCCTCGCAAAAGACGGACAAATATATTTTGTACTAGCTGTGCCCGCGACTACGTCCGCGTGGACTTGATCTTTCTCAGCCTGTTATAAAACGCAACGTGACTCTATCTGTCCGTTCGTTAGATGATTCAATTGTTTTGGTGTTTTTTAATTGGGCAGGTTATAGACTTGATTCGACCTACATAAGTGAAGCCGCAACCAATGGTAATTTATAAGCTACACTATCGCTTCTCTGTAAACTACATAAGTAGAATTTCCAGGAATGTGTGCATATATACTATTTGAATTACTAATACGGGAAAGAGCCACGTATAGCTGGCCGTGCGAAAAGCAACTCAACCTCGATCTAAGTGTTCGGTATTTTGCGATCACATACATATACACAAAACACGATAGGTACACGTGCCTCCATTCTCTTCGTCTCAAGACTCTACCTGCAGCGGTCTTCATGCAAGAAGCACACAGCGCCTCCTGGCGGAAAGGAGAAGAGTCCGGTTGCCTAGGCGACGGGCTGTTGTTATCTGACACGTCCGAAAATACAAGCGGCAGCCAAAGAGATTGATACGTCATTGGCGGCAGCGGGCGGTTTATTCAAACATTTGCTCTGAAAAATACAATATTCACCCTGATCGAGCGCGGCGCAGGCTCTCAGGGCTGGTTGACCTAATACGGTATAAGCTGAGTGTAGTTCCCGAGGTGTGTGCGTAGCTGGGCCCAGCAGATCCTCGGACACCGGGACGTTTCCGTGCCGGGATCACTACCTGAAGGACTGAGCTATCGAAGGTGCGGCTGCGGGCGGAGACATCACATCACATCCAGGTAGGAGGCACCACACCACCACACACTTTGCTCTACACTAAGCCTGCTACCGAACCAATGGCAGTGATCAATCAGTAAGTCACAGCCTCAGGTCACAGCCTTCTCTTAATAATACCTAAATACAATTTTACTATTTATTACATGCGTATATATTTATACTAATTCTTCTTATGCTTTTTGGTGAAGTTCTTCATAGTTCGATATCCCGTGAACTCCTCGATTCACGACAGATGTTGATATAATAGTCTGTAACTCGTTGAAAGGACAGGTTGGAGCCACTCCACTTTGGAAGTCCTCCTCCTTAGCGAGATTGCAGGTGGCTTCTCTTCGATCTGATGATTCATCGGACAACTGACACAGCCTCAGCAACCTCCCACTGTAATACCCGGACTCTCAGGAGCGCCTATGCAGAAGCTCCACTCAAAGAAGGAACCGGCTGACACAGCAGACCCCTGCGGTCCTCGTGCTCAGCAGAGCTCATAGGCAACGCTTCACCGAAACCCCTCTGAAGCCATCAATCTTCAGTCTCCGCAGCCCACAGAAGCCTTTATCATTAGTCTCCGCAGCCCACAAAAGCTTTCATCTTCAGTCTCAGCGGCCCACAGAGGTCTTCATATTCAGCCTAGCAACCCACAGAAGCGTTCATCTTTAGTCTCCGCAGTCCACAGAAGCCTAAGGCACGACCGCGTCCACTTCAGAGTTCAGCAGACCTCGTGGCCCCACATAAGCCGCTAAGATAAAACAACTTTTTTTTTTCATGGAAAGTGATACGGTTGGCTACATCACCTACAACATCCGTGATGTCAGCCCATAACACCGGGTGAGCTAGGTGCCATGTCAGTGCTTCCCTTCATTTCATGTCAGCTACACTGAACTGAACAGAAAACACAAACTATTTACATAGCCGTTTCGACCGACGTTTCATTCAGTGCGGTGGTACCAACCCGGGCGGGATAAACCCAACCACCTAGTAAGGTAAGAAGGGAAGGGACCTACAGTTTAAAGTAGAATCCGAGCCACACAGGCTCAGATGGAACGTGACACTTTTTCGTGCGTGCAGCCGGTGTTCGTCAATTTATAAGACGTGACGTTATCACGTCAAGAACAGTACCTACGGTTGTGACTTGACTTCACAAGTGACCATTATTTCATAGGAAGGGAACTCCAACGGAAGAAAACGAAAAGGGTAAAACAAATAGCTTCTGGAAAAAAAAAACACCCGCAGACGAGGCGCGCCTTTTGGCGTTGCGTGAGAGAGAGTCCGGGTCCTGGTTGCATGCTATACCCTCACCAACAAAGGGCATGCTCCTGGATCCGCACTCCATCCGCATAGCCATCTCCCTGCGTCTTGGCGCTAAAACAAATGCTCTCCACAGGTGTGTATGTGGCGACACTGCTGACGAATTCGGGCACCACGGGTTATGCTGCCAGAAGAGCGCGGGTAGAATCCCACGTCACCCTAAGCTCAACGACTTATTAAAAAGATCACTCGTATCAGCCGGCTTTCCCTCAACTCTGGAGCCAGTGGGCCTATTCCGGGACGATGGTAAGCGTCCAGATGGCATGACCATCATCCCGTGGCGCGAGGGAAAGTCACTGGTGTGGGATGCTACCTGCGCCGATACTCTGTGCAGCAGTCACGTTAAGGCATGCTCGAAGCGCGCCGGCGCAGCCGCTGAAACTGCAGCCCGCCACAAGCACACCAAATACAGTTCGGTGGCACACCAGCACATCTTCGCCGCATTTTCGGTGGAGACGATGGGGGCATGGTCTGAGGAGACAAAGCGGCTCGCGAAAGACATCGGGATGTCCCTGTACGCTGCTTCAGGAGAACAACGTTCGCTCGAGTTCCTGAGGCAGCGTATCAGTGTGGCCATCCAGCGAGGCAACGCCGCTAGCGTCCTCGGTACAGTGCCCACATCGTCACACCTGGAGGAGGGTTATTAAGTTTTGTATTGGTTATAGGTTTATATTTTATTTTCTAGTTAGTTTTTAGTTTTTAGTTATAGTTTTTTATTTTATTTGATAGGTAGTTTAAGTTTATTTAATAATTTTAATTTATTACTGTAAGAAATTTTTATTATAACAGCAAATAAAAATAAATAAAATCTTCTTACCAGGCAGTATGGCTCAGAACCGTAGCCATCCCTACAACATGGAGACTTAAAAAATTACAAAATCAAGGAGATAATGAATGAGACTCTGGATCACTTGTTTTTTGAATGCCCGACTTTTGACCTTCAACGACATTCGCTAATAGATAGTTAATGAAAATTTATAAAACACCTGACAATATGCCGCGCGTCACTCAAGATTTACTTGCCAACACAGACTGTTTTCTATCCATTTACGATTTCATTATTTCAACAATTGGCGATATATAAATAATTTAAAGAATAACAACAGACAAGGCTGCATGGTATAATACCTTTGCCTATACCAAAAAAGGGATTAAAAAAAAAATATATATATTACAGTTGACACTTGACACTGACAGCAAATTGAGCGAGACTTGCTTGTGCTTGGTTGGGTGGGGAAGAAAGAAAGAGGTAGGTTCGTCCCGTTCGCAGGTTGTTGGATCGTTCTAACTTCTACCTCGCTCGAGTTGCGCAAACGATGGCGTGCGCAGTGCGCAGTAGTGTCCAGAAATAATTCCCAATACGCGAGGAAGGGATACAAAATGCTCTGCGGCGATTGGAGGATTAATGCCGACGTAGAAGTGGTGGGTGGGTTTCGTCGATATTTCAAGGGCCGGGGGACTGTTTTCATCGGACTCTGCTTGTTGTCTTGTTGCGTTGTTCTATTTTCATAAAAGCAAATGGTCTCTAAACGGCTGCCGCTCGTGTCTACAGTTTTGACATGACTTTGGAAGATCCCTTCTTCGTTGTAAAGGAGTAAGTGCGATTTTTTTACAACACCATTATTGAGTCCTATTGACTCATGGGAACTGCACCTTATAGAAAATGGCAGAGGCTGTATGTCGGTAACTATTCAGGGGAATTGGCTTCCAGGAAACAAATAATAGAGGTAGGATTAAAGTTAAAATTTGGTACCCACCTAATTTGTCGTAATTATTCTGTTTTTAACTTCAGGCTGTTGTCGATTTCGGACAACCCTGATTGTCTCGTGGTCTTCCATGAAGTCTTCCTTCACTTCATCAGATACAATGTATCCAGCCTGTACCGATACTGCGCTTCTTGGTCATGTAAGGTTTCTAAAACCATAATCATTTAGTCTTAAATCACTCCACGGCGACACCGTGGTTGTGCTGCGGTCGGCATGTATGCGGTCAACGTGGTCAAGATTGCCGCACGTGTCAGTGCTATAACGTGTTTCCGTACTAACTTGCTACTCTCCACAGACTGCGACTGCTTTGTCTTTGTTGTGCGGTTTAGAATGTGCTACGTGTGAATTGAGCATTACTACAAAAGTAATCATCTCTATGGATAAAACGCTACGTCCATTGCCATTAATGTTTGACTAGCTTTTGCTGTTGGTCTGCGTATACATTGGTACGCTGACGACCACAGAACAGAGAAAGAGAGAGCGCCATGCCGGCAGATATGCGGACTGTTGCTAGGCTGTCTAGCCTATTAATAGGACATTTGAAGGCACCCTGGTTAAAGGATTCGGGAAACGCACTCGCCGGAAGACAGTTCCACACCCTAGCAGTGCGACAAAGGAACCAATTTTGATAATGGTTCTCAGATGGGTTCTCAAAGGCTCAATGTCAAAAAACCGACCAAGTGCGAGTCGGACTTGCCAAGGTTTCCGCAGCATAAAAAAACATTGAAAAAAAGCATGTTTCTTCCATGGGAACGCCCCTGAATTTTTTACTTTTTAAATTGTTTATTATTTTTTGTTATATTAACCATAATAACACATATTCCGTGAAAATTTCAACGGGCTACCTATTACGGTTCAAGCGATACAGCCCTTGGACAGACGGACGGATGGACAGACGGACAGACGGCTTAGGCTTAGTAATAGGCTTCCGTACGGGATACGGAAACCTAAAAAAAAAGGGTGTTCAGTTTCTCTGCGATGAGTGCTGCGAAGATAGGTTGGATGGCAAGGAATAAGGGATGCAACTTCCTCAGAGCGGCGTCCATGATAGTAACTGTAGAACAGACTGAGTGACCCTACAAATCGTCTGTGACTCAGAGACTTCAGTAGTGATTGGTAGAAATTTTGGCGAAACTCTGTTCCAAAGGTATTTGCGAAGCCCCCTGGTGACTTGTGTGAACCTGGGCGGCTCGAGTCCCCTCGGGCTGCGACTCCTTGTGTCCGGATGTACTCGTAAGTGTATTGTGTATATTTGTGTGTTGCAGTGAAGTGTTCAAGGCGCTGAACAAGACGCGCGGGCTGTACCTGCGCTGGTTGGAGCTCGGCGACGCGTCCAGCGGGCCGGCGGGGCCCGAGGCCGAGTGGACCACCACCGAACTACGCAACTCCCTGCGCAGCATCGAGTGGGACTTGGAAGATTTGGAAGACACCATCAATATCCTTTGCAAAGCTCCTTCTACTTAATTTTTTAGCACTTTACTCATCTTAAAATCGTTTCTTTGTCTCACCGCTAGGGTGTGGAACTGTCTACCGGCGATTGTGTTTCCCGAATCCTTTAACTTGGGTGTCTTCAAACGTCGTATCAACGGGCTAGACAGCCTAGCAACAGTCCGCAAATCTGCTGGCATGGTTTCGCGAGGAGAGGGGTTTTTGGCTCTGTCGACTGTACCATTGGTCTCTCGACACAGCCACCCATGTTGGTTTATATAAAACAAAAAAAAAGCTCAAGCTACTTGGGACCCTTGAGTACTATTGTTTCTATATTATGAGCCCGTACGTATCTACCAACTGGCTGTTCCTGCGGCTTTATTAAGTACTAGCTTTGCCCGCGGCTTCACTCGCCTTAAATTTGTATTCAAAAAGTAGAAAGTAAGTAAGCCGGCTACTGTTCCTTTATTTCGGCGCGCGGAACAATTCGATTTTTATGAGAGCCACATCTTAGCGTAACCGGAACTGAATGTTATTTAGCCTATCCTGTGTCGCATATAGTTAAATGTGCTTGTACTAAGGTTCTTCGAATTTAGTATTGATGTGTATATGCTCTGCGTCAAAAGAGGGTGTCAAGTCAGAAAAATTTTCTTCCAATCATCTTACAGCAATGTTTGTTCGTGCACAGTGCTTTGCGACAAAAAGATTTGGATGAATAAATATACTACATACATATACTTGTACAATTCATTGTAAATGGCGACCTGCCATTGGAAAACTCTCTTATGCATTTTAGACTCGTTCAGTGGCTTTTTATTTCAGTCTTCTGACGTTGTCTAATGTGATGTGTCAGTATTATTCAAATGGTTGTTTAATCTAATCTTGTATCGTTTCTAGGAGTCATTTCTCTTGCTTGCATATAATTTGAACTATGTTTTCTTGCTAGCATTGGTACTTAATTTGCGAATTTAATATTTAGAATATACAGGCTCGCTGCCTCTATCGCTCCTCTATCTTAATAAAACAATCAGTTTCTAGTTTTCGTCCTCTAAATCCAGCGAAAGTTATTGTTACTGCTCAAGATTAGTCATGTTATATTAGTCCTTATGTTTACTGCAGTAAAGGTCAGTTTAGCACAATTTGAACAATATCACACTGCAAATCAACAATATCAGGGAAACAAACAATACCATTCGTTTTAGATATCGAAGACTAGGTAAGCCTTTCATCAGTATTGAATTGAGTGTCTTGAAAGTAGCAAATTTATCAATTTCGTTATTTCTAAGCTTGGTTAGACTAAGATATTAGTAAAGCTGCGACCACACTGGGCGTTACTGTACTGCAGAGAAGCGAAAATAATATATTTGAATGAAATTTTATGTATGTATGTAGTACCTAAATTAATTAATACAACAAGCTTTGTGCTGCGCTGCGCTGCTGCCGCCTAGTGCGGTCGCACTCTTATTGAACAAATCTCACGTCGAGCGCCGTCGGGTCGTGGTGTGACGTCACGACCCGACCCGACGACGTTGCGTCGTCGCTCTGATTATACCGATTGTGGGGATACAGTGGGTGTGGTATGTATGTAAGTATGCATGCATGTACCTATATATCTATGTATGTATATATACGAATGTTGAGATTGAACCCAACAGGAAAATCCTTAGAATAATTGATTCAATGGAATGGGAAAGACAGTGCATCTTTTCACACCCCAATACGAATCTCTATTAAAATACTATCATACACAATTAGATTTTTCTTAACTTTCAAAATACGCATCGTAGAGAAGAACTCTTCAAAGTTTAAGATTGACAATAAAGAATTATCAAATAGAAGAAATTTCATTGAAACTACAAGGCAGGAAGTAAAGGTGAGTGTTACTGTATTTCTAGAGTTTAAGGGCACACTGTACTACTCGGATAATGAATTTTTTTTACAAATGATTTTCAAGTGGTTGTTTGATTACGTTAGGTAGTATGGGAAGCTGAGGCGAATGTGCGCCCCTTATTTCTGCAGAGCAGAATTCCTAGAGAGGACCTACAGTTTTACGTGAAACGCGCACCACGGCCAGGCTCAACGGTCAGACTTACTTAACTTCAACAATCACTCGCCAATGCGTAGCACCACCCAGCTACCGAGGACTGACATGATGTGGAACAGTGGTGCGCATACTTTTTTTATGAAGATCTACCTACAAAAATTGTATGGTTGTGAGATCGACACTTGAACCAAAAGTTTTTGTGGTTAAATAATTTGTAGTAATTTTTGTTAGACTAATTATAATCACAATAATTAGTTATACACATTGTTTCTAAATTACAATAAAAACAATTTTATAAATGAAACTGCATTGGGATTAATATATGAAGATTTTAAACTTTATTGCAATATGGTATTAGAAGTAGTATACAGAGTGATTTCAATAATCTATACATATAAAAGAAAAAAGAACAACCCAGGACCAGTGATATGAATGAGATCTGTAAATCAGGTTGATAAATAAAAAATCTCATCCATACCGATCGATCCCGGGAAAGTTCCCAAGACACTCAGCGCATTAGCCCTCTGTATGGCCAGACTAATGCGCTGAGAGAGGTAGGCGTTAATATATTATTTTAATTAATAAAATTAAACAAATCTTGTTGAAAAGCTGTTCATTACATCCCTTATATTTGTCACTATTGCGGTCCTTGCGGAAGACGACACTGCCGGGAAATTGTTTAGTCACATCAAATATTATGAGTTCTTTGATGAATTCTAAGAGTCACTTTTTGCTGTACATTATAATATCTTCAGCGATCGACCTAAAAGCCTTTTGGGATCGACCGGTCGATCGCGAACTACCGCTTGGCCACCTCTGATGTAGAAGACAATAATATAGTCAAGGATTAGTTTCAACTGGTGCGTGTCTTACAGGACATGAAGGACAAGATGAACATCAATCGGAACCGTGAATGCGACGGCACGGCGAGGCAACCGCTGCTCGACAGCCCGAGCGGATCGCCGCCGTGGACGGCCACACCGAAGTACTCCAAGTACGCGAAGCTGACGAATCAGACGGACAGCCCGAGCCGCTACGACGAGCCGTACGCGAGCGACGTGCGCACGATGCAGCACAAGATGCTCGACACGCAGGACGAGCAGCTGCACGTCATCAGCAGCTCGGTTGGCAACCTCAAGACTGTCTCCAGGCAGATCGGCTTAGAGCTCGACGAGCAGGCTGTGTATGTTACATTACAATATTACTATACCTTGTTGTTTTATAAGTGTATTTTATTTTTATTTTTCAAATTTGAAAAAACCAACAGGAATTTACATCCAGCCCCTGTACCGGCGTTACTCACTCGCCGATGTGAGTATGAGAAACGATCTCACGCAACCAATCAGAAGGCGTTCGGTAAGGCACCCGGCCCGGCTATTGGTTGAAATATGCGAGTAGTTAGCGAGTGAGTTAACGCTGGTAGACCCCAAGAACACAAGGTATTACAAGATACGTACCGTGTGGGGTCGGCACTTAAAAAGAATAGCCCCACTGCATCTCTCCCCGTCGCATGTCGTAAAAGTCGACTAAGGGATAAGGAAATTCGTCAGCCTCGGTAGCTCAGTGGTGCGGTCAGTCGACTGTTGTTAAGCAACGCTGAGCACGGTCAGTACTTGCACGGGGGACCGTTCGACCAATGGAAGCTGACTGTGGTTTAGATTTCACGTAAAACTGTAGGTCCCTTCCCTTCTTACCTTACTGGGTGGTAGGGTTTAACACGCCCGGGTTGGTACCACCGCACTGAATGAAAGTTCGGTCGAAGCGACTATGTAAATAGTTCGTGTTCTCCGCCCAATCCAGTGTAATAAGGTCCAATGCAGTGTATATCTCTAAGGTGCTGGGCTGACATCACGCTTGTTGTAGATGAAGTAACCAAATTTGTAGCTTTCTCTAAAAAAAAAAGTATTATGAATGTTGTCATTATTTCATGTCAATACATGTCAGTATTTTGTATTTCAGGATGTTAGATGACTTCAACACGGAGCTGGAAAACACGGACTCTAAATTAGACTCAACAATGAAGAAAGTCGCTAAAGTGCTTCACATGACGAATGGTAATATCACAAATATTCATAATACCTTTATTGTCATTTAGTATGAACACAGACATAAAACCAATAAATTGTACTTACATATAAAAAAATATTTCACCCTTATCAACATTATTATTTGAGTTCTCCTTTATTTCACATTTTTAAATACATTTACATTAATTTTACATATATTATAACTATAAAAAGTAATAAAAATACACAAAATTAATACAAACAAATAAAAATGGTAATACCGCCGGCGGCGGGAGGCAAGCCTCCAAGCACACCGGCGGGTGCAGGCCGTGGCTACGGAGCTCTCCGAGACGACGCGAGGCAAGCTACGAGCGATAGGTGGTGGTACTAGACACGTAGGCCACCACCACCTCCATCTCGGAGAGCTCCGTATCCGCCGGACTGCACGGCGACGTCGTCGCGCAGCTCTCTTAAACGTCTCCTTCTTCGCGCGCGCGTCGCCTTTTGGGTGCACTACACCACCGGTAGCGGGGGCACTAGACGGGACGCGAGGTCCCGATGACCCCAATTTGAGTTCTTATTATTAGTTTATGAGTTCGCCCGCAAATCTTACCCACTTGAAATAAATTCTCAATTGCGGGAAAGAGATTGAATTTTCCTCTACAGGACCTGAAAACTCTGGAACGCTCTCCGTGCCCATATATTTCGCCCCAGGTACAGTTTCGGGTTCTTCAAGAGGGTTTTATCCCCGATTGAGGTACGGAATCCTAAAAAAATTAGTGCACTGTTCTTCCGCCAAACTGACAAACTTCCGGTAAAGTGACATGCAAGTCTATACGTGAACGAGAACATACTGAATCAAATTTTAAGAACAGAAACAAACTGATGCAAACAGCATGTGTATGACGATACGCCCAGTTTTCCATTCTATACTTACTGGATTGTATAATATTATAAAAACAGCCTTAAAACTGACACCCCCTTCCCTTTAAACTATTTGATGCAGTAAGTGATGATTCTAATGAATTTAATTGATTTTAATCTAAGACTTTAATTATTTTTCATTGTGACAATTAGAAAATTTATTTTATAAAAGAGAAAAAAAATATATAAATTAGGCTAATTTTAGATACCCATATATCCAAGATTCTAAGAAGTCCCTTGTCGTGATTTGATTCAGTGAAATATTTTCAGTAGGTATTTATGAATTTAAATTTTTACGAATTCAAGTGAAATATGTATTGCCCACGAATGATTTTTAAACAAATAAAAGTAGTTATATACCAAATATTTTATTTTCAGATCGGCGACAGTGGTTGGCGATCGGCATACTGTTTGGTGTATTGTTTATAGTGATCATACTATTTATAGTAATGTGATCTTGTTTAAATGATTAGTTGGAGATATAAGTAGGTAATTATAGGTTACAGTTATAGTTGTATATTGACTTATACTACCTTAACTTATTTATTTATTTAAATTATTTAAATGTATATCTTCTTCATTGTTGTCATCACAAAATATCCACAATATACACTTCAAGCGTCCCATCAATCACATGTGGTCGGTATATTTTACGAATTTTCACCCAAAACTTTATTATCACCCTTGGGAAGAGTATTTAAAGGGGAGATTGGAAGATGTACTCTTCAATTTGATACAACAGTCTATAATGGCTTGCTGGAGGAAAATTCTTCCGAGAGGATCAGACTTCTGCAATGTGGTAAAATTTGTAAAATCATAGAAAATAACTTGTCGGGTGCAGGCATACAATATTTCCAAGTCTTGGAAAGTGATTTATGAGGATTAAATGGCATCCAATAAAAGTGGTGTTATTGATTTATTTTTTGAGATGGCATTTGAAAACCAAAAAAAGTGTTTTTTATTTACATATTTTTTCATCTGGACGACCAAATCCTCTGAAGGTGCTAATATCAATAAAAAGATAATTTCATAGGTCATCCATACTTGAAACAGTTCTACGGGTTGCCCTAGTACAAACTCTCGATATTGCCGAAAGAAGAAGTCCCGCCAATGTTGGGGGCGCTAGAGGTAAAACTATTTGTATGAAAAGGGATGCTTGAAGGGTTAAGTATATTTTTATCAATAGAAGAAAATGTTACTTTCTGTAGCACTAATAGTCTTAAATTCAAGTTTTTAATAAGTAACTTTGGTGGTATCAGTTTTGAATTGACTTTAAATGAATATGTGCGTTTGTTTCATGATTTAAAAAATGTTACACAAGACAGCCCATATCTTATTTACACATAAAGAGATTATGTTTGTAGAATAGATTTGGTTCAGAGATAATAAAGCTAATTGTTTTAGTAAGGAGTTAAGTGTACATTTTCCACTAATACATAAATATAACATTTCCCTAGAATGAGATACATGCGGCGAGTAAAACTTTATAAGTGAATAATGAATTATATATTTCTTTATTCAAGAAAATATGTAAAAGTAATACAAGTAACTAAAGAATTAAAACCTACCTAACAAACATTAAAATAACTATCAAAAGGGGCGTTTTTAAAAGTTCCCAAAACACTTGCGGCATTACCCCGCTGGATGGCAAGGCTTACCCTTTGAATAAAGTAGGCCCTTGATTGTGGGACACCAGTTGCGTTCACCAGCAGAGGGCAAAGCCTCTTCAAGAAGCTATTGGCTTCACTGCTCCACGGGCCTATATTACGGGTTTCAACCGCAAACGCAACAAATTCTAAATCATGATTTTTTTTTATAGAAAGCACGACATGTGGCGACGGGCCACCCATAAGGTGTCTAACTACGCCCATGGACATTCGGCCGTACGCGGGGGTTGCGCATGCCATGCCGGCCTGACAGGTGCCTATTCACGCCTCTCTTCAAGGACCCGAGACTACACATGTGGACAGGGAGGGCGTTCCAAAGTTTACCAGTTCTGTAGAGGAAAGATCTGCAGAACCGATTGGTACGCATCCGCAGTAATTCCAGCGTATAGCGATGCAATGGATGATATTTCTATATTTGTTGCGTTTGAGGCTCTCCGCCCTGCGCCACTCAGAGTGGCTGGCTAATTTATATTATATCAATCTAGATATACTTATGTATAAACTAATTGCATTATATTCTTGAATTTGTTGTTGCACATATTTTTTATAAGGTAAAGGTGTTATGGTATGTTCACGTGTTGTTTCTTAAAAAGTTGTTAATTTTACCAAAGAGTGCATAATTTTATATTCTGGATTGAATATAATATATATATATTTGGGAGACTCCCTCACATCTTCTCATCCTCCATGCCACAGTCATTTAAAGACGAAGGTCTTTAATCAGTGCGTTCTGCCAGCAATGACTTACGAAATTGAAACGTGGATCCTGACGATGAGCCTGTAAAGTCACTAAGCGAGCTATAGAAAGACTTCTTTGATATATTTGAAGAAGATGAAGAAGGAATTTCTAGGATAGATAAAATGTGTAATGACGAAATACGACAAAGAACCAAGGTAGTCGACATTTCTAAGAAAATTAGCAACCTGAAGTGGCAGTGGGCTGGGCACATCTGTCGCAAACCCGACAACCGCTAGGCTAGATGTGGGTGCTCGGATGGAGGCAACGTACAAGCAAACGTAGCGTTGGACGCCCTCCGGCCCCCGGCTAGGTGGACAGACAACCTAAAAAAGGTAGCAGAGTGGATGGATGAGAGCGCGGAAGCCCGCGTGTGGTGGCGTGCCCTGGGACAGGCATATGTCCAGCAGTGGACCGAAACGGGCTGATGACATGATGGTGATTGAATATAGTAATAGCCAATTGTTGAGTGCACGGCATTGAATTGTCTACCTAGTTTGTATATGCTGAAAACTAGAAAATGTATTTATTTATTGTGAATAAGTGTACAATTGATTTTTTTATTTAATCTAGTATCACCATGTTGTAAGTAGTTTTAAAATATTGTAATGTTTAATTTTTCTTCATTTGATATTGTCATTCCCTATCGTAATTTTAATAAATAAATCGAACATGTACCTTGAAATTGTTTTCATTTAATTTTTTTATGTTATGGAAAACTCAATTAATTGAGAAAAAAAAAATTGTTTTAGCTGCAACAAAATAAATAAAAAATTAAAAAGACTTTTTTCATTTAGATTAAATTTAATTTCAAAAACATACTTACATAAAATATTTACAAACAACTTACTATAATATACTTAAAAATACCAAATGCAGTAGAGCCGCACTTGTCTGAACACGGCCTAATCCGATGATCGCGGTAATCCGAACGACCGGAAATTGCCAAATTCCCCCGCACGCCCGCGACCACCCCCCCCCCCCCCCCCCCCATATTTTTACACCTTACTTCCTCAGCCCTGAGAAAACTGCTCTGGAATGTTCTGCATAGCAAGAGTTTTTTTGCGAAATTTTGGTTTAACTCAATCACGGCATCACAATCATACATCGGCTTTATACGACAAATATAAAGTGATTCAAATGATAGATCGAGGCGTAAGCCCCCCAAACATTGCGAAAAAATTCTGGATTCTATAAATCGGAACACCCCGTTAATTCGAACAATCTTGTGTTTTTTATTAGGGGTTCTGATTAGCGCAGCTCTGTGAACTAAAGCTACCTATCAATAAAAATTAACTAAAACTTACACTTAATGCCTTTATTGAAAAAAAATGCTATCTGTTTTGCATTATTTGTTGTTGTAGTTAGATAATAATAGTAATTATACAAGCAAGTGTTATTTTAGGTGTTGAAAATTAGTCAGTAGAAATAAAAAAAATGTTTGGTTCACATTTTGGGGTACCCTGTACTTTCCACAGCACTAATAGAAAAACTTACTATAATCTATCTAGCAGCAAAAATAAAATGTCATTTGGCGTCAGTTTCATCGAAATCAGTTCAGCAGGTCTGGAGATATCTGGGTATGACTGACAGACACCAGAGCGATACCATAAGGGTCCCTTTTTTCGCATTTTGCGATGGGATCCTAAAAAACAAATTCAACACAAAAAAAGGAAGGAAGACACAGATCAGAAAAATTATGGCTAAATTTGCAAACAAGAGCGAGTTAAGATCATGAAAACATTGTCTTTTTAAAAACTTTATTTCACGAACAAGACAAGAATGATGTGCACGCGCGAGCTGCACACAATAGAATTCACCGGTCGGCGCAGCGACCGACAGCGTTCCTTATACAGGGTGACTGGAAATACGATCTATTCCTTAAAAGGGGTTATACTAGAGGTTATTTAAAAGTTTCTTTGACATGAAAAATTTTTTTATAAAAAATTAAATAAAAATACAAAAAAAATCATTTAAGACCTTTTATTTCCGAGATATTGAAAATTTTGGCCCGATATTTTTATTTGAAATGATTGGTAGCTTACCAGCTTTCAGAAAAATATGAACGGAGTGCCCAAAATTATGGAATTTTTTTACAACTTTTTTTTTCGATTACAATTCAGAAATTTAAAAAAACTCTTAAAACCCCGATATATCGGAAACCGCTCATTTCCGACCCCCAGTTGATGGGACTTAAACTGGACCCCTTTCTAGGAATAGATCGAATTTCCAGTCACCTGTATAACAGGAAAAGCAAACTTATGCATTTCTTACAGTACCTATTACCTTCTTTGGTAATGAATATTACCCAGAGACTTGGAGGTAGGTTTATTAGATTCTCTAACTAGCGCTTGCAGCACTGCAGCACAAGAGCGATTAATCTGCTTACCCCGATTGTGGGGATACAGCGCGTGCGTGCGTTACAAGTAATGCTTCAAACAGCATAGTGCTTTCACTTAGGTACTCTTCACACGTTCACTGCTTGCTGCTTTCTTCGATGATATGGACTGAAACAAATAATGTACAAAGTTCGGTTAAATGTAAATTTTTGGCTCCAACAGGTGTTGGTGGTGTCAGCCAGTTGCACCTCGTTCCTGTTGGAACTGAGTGTCATGTGTCGGCTCTTCTCATTGGTGATGCCGGCTACCTTGAACTGGTAGATACGAATAGATGAACTATTTTCACATCTGTTTCGGACGTCCTTCATAAAGCGAAGTGGTATCAATCCGGGTTTAACCCTACCACCACCCAGTAAGGTAAGGCACCGGTCCTACAGTTTAACACGGACTCCGAACCGCAGAGCAACTTGTGTTCATAAAATGCACTTATCAAAACTCGGAAAGCGAAAGAACGGTGCACGCCAAACGGGGATCGAACCCGCGACCTACCGCTTACCATCCAGGGAGTATGCACCTCATTCTTACTTTTATTTAAACACCCTTATATTTAGTAGATACTTATTGCTACTTACAATCTGACAAGTGATTTTATGAAGACAAGATGTAAAATACTTGAAATTTCGCTGAGACTTTAGCATATTACTCCGAATGTCCATGGGCGTCGTTAGACACCTTATGGGTTCGATAAAAATAAAAAAAATTACCTGCTGCCAGCATTTGTATAACTGGTATCTCCGGTAGGGTGGCACAAATGTCGAATGATCTGCACTCACGGCCTGAAATTAAATTATAATTTTATAATTTTGTATTACCCTTAAAATGTGTTTCTAAGAATGCAATACTCTGACTAGTTTTGAGATTATAATATAGCCTAATGAAATGTAATAAAACCATTTTTGGTATTAATAAATCAATTTCAACGTTAAAAAGGTTTTTTTATTAAAACAGGGAGTCAGGTTAGGTGTGACTATTTTTCAGCCCATGAGGAGGGATTTCAATAGACCATGATGAAATGTGACGGGGGGTTAAAAATGGGCGAAAATAGTGTGACATATTAAACGAACAATTAATTGAAGTGAACTATGAACTTGATTTAGACCCGTCAAAACAAAATATAATAAAAAAATAAAATATAATAATATATAAATAATAATAAATATTGCTCGCCGGGGGGGCAACTGGCGCCAACCTTCAACAAGAAGGGGGCATAGTTGATGGGCGGACCGCGGTGTCGCAAGGAGAGGTGTCATTGGCTGCGTCTGACTGTCTCCACTCGACATACATTCCAGTTTATAGTTGTGCTGAAAAATAATTATATTGTGCTGACTGTGGCTTACCTCACGCTCAGGTAGCTCCATCGGTGTCATTGACTGCACGCAGCGGTCTCGTTGGGGTCTATAACACAATCTTTTTATTATTAGCTATATTGTAAATGTTTACATTCATAATTTTGTTTTAATGTAGGATGCGTCCTAGGTTTTCCAAGGCATGCACTACTTGTGGAGTTCACGGTTCCATGGGAGACTAACATACGGAAGGATCATAATAATGAAAGTTGACGAATACCGCCATCTGTACACAAGGTAGCGAGAAAAGGGTTCCAGATGGAATTATTCACAATAATGATATAATAATAGCCCCACTGCATCTCGTATCATCATCTCCCGGTGCATGTCGTACAGCTCTCGGACAGACGGACAGATAGAACGAGACAGACAGACAGACAGACGACGTAGGCTTAGTAATAGGGTCCCGTACGACGGATACGGTACCCTAAAAATTACAAGGACGTAGATTGGACTGTCATTAAGACAAGAAAAAAAATTGTAAAAATCGGATACTGTTTAGGGGGCTAGAAAACATAAATGCCGAAAGACGATTTTGTATGGAGAAAGTTAACTTCGGTCTCGTCTTAAGAGAGTAATTTTGGTCGCTGGCACTGGAATGAAAACTTCCTACTTGCAGTGTTTTGTGAAGTCACTGAGTGCTTTTTCTTCGAGAGACTTTCGACATTTGTGCGAAACTGTAAGATTTCACGGACCTAATTTCGTCGTTCCGATCCAAGTCGCAATTCTCATTCTCGCGCAGGTGAGCAGTCGCGGCGGCGTCACTCGAACCTGTTCCCGGTGCGTTCTGGAGACACTGAAATCAAAACGATTTTATGACTCTTTACAACTCGTGCTCTCAGCAAGCTAGACATAGAAATAAAGAAATAAAACATTGAACAGCGTGTGTGGCCGGTACTTAAAAAGAATAGCCCCACTGCATCTCTCCCCATGCATGTCGTAAAAGGCAACTAAGGGATAAGGACAAGATGCCGTGCTAAAGGGCGACAGGCTCGCCACCTCTCACCTTGGCACGGTACTTCCACCGAGTCATGCAGCAGGTGGATCTAAATGCCTTACTTGCTGCTTGATCGATTGCATCTTGTTCGAATACTTTGCGAAACGTGGTGGTCGGCGTTGTGCTGTAATTTACCAGAGTTCTTGCGGCACAACACCGATTAGTCTGCTTACCCCGATTGTCGGGATTCAGCGTGTGTGATACGTATGTAAGGCCTTAAAAAAAATTAAGATTAAAAAAAAAACACCGATTCACGGGGGTTCCCATAGAAGAAACCAAAAAGTGTATGCGCACGCCATCTATCGAATAGAGTGTGAAGCATTTTAACTAATCATGACATTTAACTAGGTAGCCCGTTGAAATTTTCACAGAATATGTGTTATTATCGCCGATTCTTCGTGTTTCCTGTCCAGTTCAGTGTAGCCGACATGAAATGAAGGGAGGCACTGACATGGCACCTAGTTCATCCGGTGTTATGGGCTGACATCACGGATGTTGTAGGTGATGTAGCCAACCGTGTCAGATTCCATAAAAAAATAAAATAAAAAAATAAAAAATTTAATTAAACTTCAAAGTTACAATAGATGTATTTACCGTTGCAATGATCTCACAGATCACTGAGAGGTTGGAGGCTATGAGTGGAGGTAGACTCCCGCAAGCCGCTGCGACATCGTCCGGCGTTCGGGGGAGACTCTCAGCCAGTTTCACTAGCACCTGACCCGGAGCCACGTCTCTGTAAAAAAACATATTATACAATACATAGTAATAATTTCAAACTATTACAAAAAAACTTTGTGTCAAGTGCGAGTGGAACTCGCGTGTAGAATGTTTCATACCATTCCGTTTTCTGTGAGATTTTCCTTTAGGTTTTCCTGTGAACTATAAGCCTACTTTAGACTTAGTAATTTTGGAGATGGGGGACTGATGCTCATTTTTCGTATAAAAATTTTAAAATTATAAAAAAATATATATTTGTATTTCTTATAACAAGCCCTTTCCATATATGTGACATGAGGGTATTGAAAAGAAAAATTTTAACTTTCTCATTCGTCCACCAAAATTGACACCCAAAATCGAAATTCCTTCTTTTACGCTATACGTCTGTGATTGGGTCATCAAACTCTACATATGTACCTAATTTCAAAGTTTTTCGTCGATAATAAGCTGTGACAGAAGGACAGACAGACACGAGAGCGATCTTATTAGGGGTCCGATATTTCCTCTTTTGAGGTACGGAACCCTAAAAAGGACACTGCATCCACACAACATACTCCACGTTCTGGTCCTCCTTCTTCGCGAGATCATCGCGCCACCTATACAGGCACTTGAGCGCCCTGTCCTGATCTTCGCCGAGAATAATTTTCGTATCCTTGTAGAGAATTTTGTACTCATTTTCGTCGACAGCAGGCTCGTTGTAACACTGTAACACAAACAGAACAGTTAGTTACAGGAAAAATTAAAATCCCCTTCCAAACCTACCTCCATATCATTTTTTATTCATTGTTCTTCCTGAATTCTCCATACCAAACGGTGAGTTTGGAATTGAGTTGGAAATAATGAGTTTTCATGAGCCACAATTTATCGGAGCAAGAACTGATCTGAATTAAAGGGCATTCCAATCAAGGAACGGTCAACCCTGGATACCACGAAAACGTAACAAGAAAACACCGACGGGGCCACGCCCATGGAAATCTAAGGTCAGAAAAATCCATACCAACAACCTACAGTCCACTTCTCAAGCTTTCCAATTCACAAATAATGAAACAGCTCACCTTCTTGGTAATTTTGGCGCTGCGGAAGAACACCACGTGGACCTGGTCGTGCTCGTCGTGCTGTAGCAGCTGTTCCAGCATGCGCTGCCAGATGTACAGCAGGTAGTGCGTGTCCAGCCGCGCGTACTCGATTTGCTCCTTCTCTAGCGGCCGGATACTCCAATTCGACATTTGATAGCTGTAACATCAAACAATTATTACTATTGCCCTTTTTCACCACCTCTAAGTAGTACGCAGTACAAGTAGGGATGTCGGCTCCCTAAGTGTGTTCTATCGCTTATTCCATGGGGAGTGCTCGGAGGAGCTGTTTAACGCAATCCCACTGTCCCCTTTCCAGCTCCGCACCACACGCACGGTGCAGGATTGCATCCCTATACGCTGGACCACCGCGGACCGCGGATGCGTACCAATCGATTATGCAGATATTTCCTCTACAGAACCGGTAAACTCTGGAACGCTCTCCCTGCTCATATATTCCGCCCCAAGTACGGTCTCGGATCCTTCAAGCGGGCACCTGTCAGGCCGGCATGGCATTCGCAACTCCCGCATACGACCGAATGTCCATGGGCGTCGTTAGACACCTTATGGATGGCTCGGCGCCATATGTCGCGCTTTCAATAAAAAAAAACCCTCCAAGTCTAATCCAACAGTTATTCGTCGGCCACTGGTTGCCGGAGATATCCCAGTTACATTGCAGCCGAAGGTCTCGAATTCGGCCGTATTGCGCGTAGCAGGATCATCCTCTGGAGTTAGACCCAATGGTGTAAAGAAGGATTATCCTTTGAATCAGTGTCCTGTTAAGATCCTTTGAACAAGAACCTTAACAGGACACTGCAGACTACACAAAAACCTACACCGAATGGGCCTTAGCGACACACCGGTGTGCTGGTTCTCTATAAAAGAGGATGAAATGCCCGTACATCCTTTGCCAATGTGAACAGCTCATTCACAATAGAAGCTGTCGTATTTAAAAAGAAGAAAGTAAGTAAGCCCGCTACCGTACCTTTATTTCGGCGTGCGGAGCAATTCGGTTTGTATGGGAGCCATATTTTAGCTTAACTGGAACTTAGTCTATTCTGTGTCTCGTATAGCTAAATGTGTTTGTACTAGGTTTAATTGAATTCTGATTATCACTTTAAGAGTTATGGAGGAACAAACATACATAAAGAAAATATTTCTAAGAATCCTCAATTTAGTTTTAGTATCATACATAGTCTACAAATGCAGTATCTCATAAAACAAAGAAACTTACTCCATGACCATCCCTTACAGATTTATTATTAGTATTGATAAATACTACATATCGCCACCTAGGGACATTTGTAAGTTTTTATAGCTCTTGATTCATGACTTCTTAAGTGGAGGAACAGTGCCCCTCACTATTCTTCTGCAGCGACTCCTTGTTGGGGTAACTTGTAGGGTCTCAGTCTCCGCTGAGAGGTTAAAGCTGATGCTGAGCTGAGCTGATGAGTTTGTGGAAATTATATAATGTTTTCTTACCGTTTGTCCAGCTGGACCCCACAATATTCCGAGACCAGATCGACTAGCTTCCTGTGTGGCAGCTTCAGTACGATGGCTGCCTCGTGGGTGTCGAATAACCCAGCTATGTACAACCCGAAGTCTCGCTGCAGCCACATCACGTCGTTCTTCGCCCCGTGCAGAACCTGCACGTCACAATCCCAATGAACATACCTACCTATGTAACTTCACGCCTGCTTCCCGATGGGATAGGCAGAGAAAACGCAGCGGCGAATGGTCAGCACCGTCTTAGCGTCGGACTCTCGAACTCAAGGGCCGAGGTTTGAATCCGGCCGACGTGCACAAATGAGTTTTTGAAAAATTTACATGCACACCTACACCTTCAGCTTTACCAATCGAAGCCGGTGTCGAACTGTAGCTCCTTGCACAACACCGATCACCACGCTTAGCAAAGTGATAGGACAGTATAACAACCCATCAAGCTGCAAGTAAGGCACGACGACAGTTACCTGAGTACTGCGTGACATTGGAACTACCGTGCCAAGGTAAGAAAATGTAAGTTTAGGTATGCAGTTAGGGCTGGTTTAAGAGTCATCCGGGCGGCACGCGCGGTCAGCCAATGTCAAGAGCAAGAACATTTAATAGGTAAGGACGTCAGACCTTCTCCGCTCCATCGTAACACGACGTTTGTATAAACGTACAAATGCCATTCGTTACCAACCAATCAGAGCGCGATACCGCCCGATACCACCCAATCAGAGCGCGCGCCGTCCCCTCCGCTACCCGCGGAGCTCGGCGATGCTGTTTCTCATATAAGCATTGGACGTCCTACCTATTTAAATGTTCTTGGTCAAGAGATAGGCATGTATCGTTTCATAATCATCTGGACATCTCCATGTGGGTCACGCCGCGACCGCAGTGCGTACGCAAGCGCATCGGTGTTCTGTCTTCGTTTCGCGCGTGTGTCATGGTACAGCCAAAATGGATCCGCACAGAGTGTTCGGCACAACACTGAAAGAATATTGCTCGGCGTGCACTGCGGGCGAACTGCGGAGTACAGGCGGGGCTGCATGCCCGCGCGGGCTGCCCGGACCACTCCGAGGCAAGCCTAGGTACCTTGATGATATTGTGGTCGGCGAAGGAGGAATTGAGCCGGTGAATATGCGTCCACAGGGGGAAGCAGTCCACTATGTAATCCCCCGCCTCCGTTGTTATCTGGATGAGGCACGTTCTTCCTGAAAGTGATTTTCACTTATAAAACTTGAAAAGAACAAATATAAACCACTTGCTTATTAGACAATAACGGCGCGATTGATAAATGGATTTAGTATTTGGTGATTTGGAAAGCTGAAAGTGGATGATGTGTGGATTTCTGACCTTAGTTCCATGGGCGTGATTCCGTCGCTATTTCCTGATTACGGTTTTCGATGGTATCCATGGTCGACCCTTTCTTGAATTGAATGTCCTTTTAATGTTCTTGCTCCAATAAAGATGAACTTCTTTTTGTCACCGGTTGGTTGTTGGAAGTCAGGGAAAACTATTGTGAATGAAATATGATATGGAGGTAGGTATTGAAAGGTATTTTTAATATTACTCTCATGAAGTTTTCGACCTACCTACTATAATCTCCTTGCCGTATAAAATTTAGTGATGCCAATGAAATATATTGAACATCCCTAAAATGTGAAGAATAACCAGTATTAATAAAACAATATTTTTACCTGACTATGGTGTTGCCAAAAGGAGAGTAATGTTTGTATGTGTTTATGTATTTATATTATGTTTATTAGGATAGTTGTAACTCCTAAACAACTCGTCTGGTTTGAAAACTAGAAATTTTTACAGTTGGACAATATTATGACGACAGGCGGTTGCTTGATGATTGAGTGAAGACAAAAATGTATAAAAATATTATAAATGAACAGATCGGCCCATCGGTGCCCGTAAGGACATGCCATCGCGGCAGTTCATATATTTTTTTCTCAATAAACATAAAAAATAAATAAAATTTTATAAATCCTGACAATGAAAACTGAAGAAAACAAAGGCCAAGTTGAACATAAAGAGCAGTAGACAATGCTGTAGCCGGGCTTTCTGTTCTTTCTAATTCATTTAAATGTCCGACTACTAATCCTGCTCTTTAAGATGAACTTTTGCAATCAAAGTGTTTTCTTCATTATTTCCAAAAAATGTGGTAATTACCCAATATTACCCGTGTAATTGAGATATACGGAACGACACCAGGACTATCAAAACCAGATGAGTTGTTTATAACTTACAGCTATCCTCACAAACATATACATACATACACACATGCAAACATTACCCTTGTTTTGACTTCGTCATAGTCAGGTAAAAATATTGTTTTATCAATCCTAAAAGCTTTTCGGAAACATTCTCTAAGATGGCTACGTATAAAAATGTAGAATAAATGGTGTTACCGAGATAGCTTCGCTGCGAGTGGTGCTCCACGTCCACAGCAAAGTAGCTGACGGTCTCCAAATGTGCGAGCAGGGACTCGAACGCTTCCTCCGTCTGCACATACTGGAAGGGAGTAGACTCTGGCTCTCTCATGCGCACACTGTCGTGTTGTCTCCGCTGAACCGACAGCGGCGGCATGCTAGTCTGCTTCCTCACAAACTGATTCACGCGCCTGAAATACATTTATTGTTTATTGTATAGGTACTGTTTATTGATGATTTATGTGGTAGTAAAACTACTCTTCAACTTTTGTCACAATTTGTTTTACACCAACGAAGAAGAGCCTAGTTTATCGAAAATATGGCAAGAAAGCAATATTGACGATTTTACTGAGAATTCTGCCTGCAGAATACTCTACCCGGTTTCCCACAGCAAAAGGAATCCTGCCAACCACCTTGTAATGGGCAAGAAAAGATTATAAGGGCCAGGCCATTAGTCATGAATTCCTAAATAAAAAAAAACTACAAACAATAACAAAAACAATATTGGTCTAGACTTCTACAGAATGTTAAATGATTTCTCTCACGTTGCACCCTCCCTGATCAGTTGTCCGTAGCCGGGGGCGGGCGCGTTGCGCTGAAGCCTCGGTCCCCTATCTGTGATTTGTTCCGAGTTTTCATTGGATGTGCTGGGCTGTAATGATACAAAAAAATAAACTATTTACATGACTGTGAGCAGCAACCGAGGAGGTTTAGTGAACATAATTTGTTTGTAAAACAAATTCAACCAAATATTTTTTTCTAGTAGGTACTGATTTGGATGATTTCTCCAATCATCCAAATCAGGACGGATCTTTGGATCTAGGATGATTTAACCTTTCGTATGCCGACGCCGCGTGCGGACTGCATCCGTAAACTGCCGCGACTTTTTCGCGCGAGCGTTTCGTTGCACCCTTGGGCAAAAAAAATTTTTTAGGAAAAAAAATTAATATGAACACCTATTGCAAAAGCAAGGTATAGATTCATTTGTAGCACATTTTGTAAGCAATTCTTACAATTACGGTCATTCTTCTACATATTTCACTTACCAAATATAGTGAGGTTATGTTTTGTTTTGATTTTACACACTCGCCAATGGATAAAAACTTCCAATAATAACACATTCCCTTCATAAATGCTTATTCTTTCGAATTTATACTAAAAAGACAACAAACTAATGACTAAAAACACCAAAAATCAATTTTAATTAGGGCGGGGTAGCGGCGAATTCGGTTGCGAACATGTACGTTGGTCGCCACTGCTCGAAAACAACTGAATAGATCTCTGCTCTGTGTTCTAGCTTGGCGACAAAGCGAATCATTTCGAGAAGGGCATAACTTCACCTTTTTTTAGAAATATAATTGAACCTTATCCCAATATGGAAGGTATGGCTCTAAGCTTGCGATGGCTTCACCGAACATATCCGGGCCCATCGGCAGTAGAGGAGGGTATTAATCGAGGTCGGGACTAGCGAGTGGCCACTCTAAATTTCCCGCGCATGCTTCACGTTTCGGCTCGCATCAAGCCCTCGTCAGCTAGTCTGCGTTGACTAGGACGCGAGGAAACACCAGTCCCGCTCTCGACCTCCCTCTCTCTACCTATCGTATAGAAAGAAAGAGTGCGTATTTAATTGCCGAAAGTCACCAGTCACGTTGGCCCGGACCCGGGCTAAGGCACTTAGAGCTGGGTGCCCGAATCCGAGCTTGGGCATACGAAATGGCAATATTTCTTTAATCATGTCCGAGAGGGTTAATGTAAGTGAAATAACAAAAAATAACAAGGCTACCTTCAGTAAACTAAGTATATATGGGAGTATTTAATGCTTACTGTCAATATGCAAGCCAACTTAACACATTTATAACCTAAACTGTTGAATGTCAAAGATCTGACAGCTTGCAGTATAATAAAGAGATTAAAAAAAAGGTTACGGTTAAGGTACGCATGTTAGAAGTTATACTTCTTTGGCGTGACCCTGTCCCTCTCCCCCTTCAATACTTGCGGTGATGATGATGTTTTTTTTTGAGTTAACTCAAAATTTTCATATAATATTATCATAAAGCACCTAAAGAACTTGAAAAAAAAAACAGATAACATACGTTTGTGGTTAATCCAATTTGATCGAGGATCTCATCGTTCACGAGCACAAGAGAGTGGAGCGATGTTGATTCCCTGTAAAAATTGCAATACTTAAGTAGGTACAGTAAGCGGCAATAAATAAGGTGCGTTGGACTTTAGAAAGAAATGGTCCAGTTGTAGAGCGTCTTCTCTGTCGGACTAACTCGCATGTCGCATGACACTCTACAACCGTATTGTCTCTTTCTAAAGTCCGACAAGCATCCCTCCTTACTCCCGCGGTACTACTGTTCTCTGTAAGCGGCACAGGCCAAAAGATTAATTGTCAGCACACTACCTCTACTAGTTAGTGTTTGAACGCCGCTAGCTGTGCCCGCCACCAACCCCTCTCCTGACCTTCCCTCTTAGCTTAGGAACACAATTTTTCACTGCGTTAATATGAAGCGGTTTCTCTAGTACATTTTTTTTATGGAAACTGACACGGTTGGCTACATCACCTACAACATCCGCGATGTCAGCCCATAACACCGGGTGAACTAGGTGCCATGTCAGTGCTTCCCTTCATTTCATGTTGGCTACACTGAACTGGACGGAAAACAGGAACTATTTACATAGCCGTTTCGACCGATCTTTCATTCAGTGCGGTGGTACCACCGCGGGCGGGATAAACCGTCCCACCTAGTAAGGTAAGGGGAACGGACCTACAGTTTTATGTGGAATCTGAACCACGGTCAGCCTCCAACGGTCGAGCGGTCACCCATCCAAGTACTGACCGCGCTCAGCGTTGCATAACAACAGTCGACCTACGGCACCACTGAGCTACCGAGGCTGACAATACATACACCACGATGCCGTTTTTGCATTTACACGTGCTGATTAATTACTAATTACTTAGTACTAATTACTACTAATTATTACTACACGGTACTTAGTAATTACTAATTATGTAAAAGTGGTACAAGCTTAATTTCTTTGGTACGAACTTGTTCAATTTGACACGTATCCCCTGGGCCTGCATGATCCTGTTCGCCATCGCGAGAACGCACTCGGAGAGATGGCCGACGGCGGCGTTGAATCCCGTGTACGTGCTGTACAGATCGCGGGCGGAGCCTGTAGGGAACGTGTTTACTGTTCGCACACACTCGGCCAGTTTCTTACAAGTGTCCTGCAAAGAAACACGCACAGTTCCATCAAGTAATTACTATTAACCGTTCAAGCGCACAAGAACCACCTCCGTAGAATGCCGCGATCGCACGATTCGATATGAAAGAAAAAAAAATGTTTTACATTTCCTAAAAAGTTATTTATAACATTTATAGTTATCGCTAACCTTTGTTTAGATTTCAAATTGTGAGTTTAACATTGCAGTACACAAATAAAGTTAGGTTATGTTTTGTTTCGATTTCAAATGCACATGTATACGCAAATACAACAAACTAATGACTAAAAACACCAAACATAATTTTGTATTTACGGCGGCGGCAACAACTTCTCAAGGTTCTATTTTATATAAATTTAAAATATCTCTAAAGCCCGCTGAGAAGGGCCGGCGTGGTCACCCACCTGCACGAGCTCCGGTCTCAGCTCGGCAGCGCCGCTACTCTTTTCTTCCGCCATCTTGTCCTCCTGCATTCACTGTCAGAAGAAAAATATATATAATTAGATAGTGTCCTAGGAACATTTGAAAACGCCCCTTTTGATAGTAATTTTAATGTTTGTTAGGTAGGTTTTGATTCTTTAGTTATTTTAGTATTACTTTTGTCCACTTGCATAATTATATGAGATTATATTATAAGTAATCTGAGATTAAATTGATATCATGTTTGATATGTAATAGTTGCTAGTTTATTTAACCACAAATGAGCACTACTAGCACCTTTTAATAAGAAAAATTGCCAGAATTAGCAAATGAATTAAAACGTGCGGTGTTCAATTGCGCGGTGCGCCGACACCCGTGCGGGTGTTGCAGGACGTAACCGAAGTGCGCCGCGTAAAACCCGCGCGGGTGCTAGAAGGTGCAAAGGGTTAACTGGCAGTTCGAACCGCAACGATGTTCACTTCCACCTTGTCTAGCATAATGCACTCTCGCTCGCTCTTTCCTCTTGCCGCGCCGCGTGTTTTTTTTTTAATCACAGTTACAGTCGCATAGCAAGACGGATTCACGATAGATGCTGCGATAATACCACACAACATAGCCGGTGGGCAATATCGCTCGCTACCCACAGCGGTACTGATACCGCTCAGGTTGGGATAAGCCTAGATATAAATACAATATACATAGGAGGTAAGCGAGTAACTAGGTACATGAAGCAGTAAGACTTGGCACATAAGCAAATTTTTCTCCGGCGACTATAGTACTTTTGCTAAAATTACGCTTTAATTTCATACTCACTCTGTAGCATAGCATGTGGCTGGATTATTAATAATTGCAGTAAGACTACGGTCGCCGGAGACTAAACTTTGTCAAACTTTGTCAAACGCCGGCCTGCCAGTACTGAGGCAACAGCAAATAATCACTCCCAATAAGCACAAGAAAGGACGCTGGTGGATTTTTCATCAAAGATTAGAACGACTGACGCGATGTGGAGAGCCACGGAGGAGAGTCACTCAATCAAAAACAACACGCTGAGTCGCGCGCGACTGACGCGACGCCACGCCGCAACGTAGGTTGTTGGCGCACACACACACACACAAAGTTGGTGGCGGCGGCAAGGTGGCTAGACTCTCTCCTTCGCGGTTGATGGATTGAACACGAGGAAATCAGCGAAGACATACCTAGCAGAAGCCGCCGACACCGCTGCCTCTTTACACCCAGATATACGATGTTCGAGTAGCTCACGATGAACGAACAGTATGTACCCCCAAAGTACTAAAAAGTTATCTGTGTGACTGAACTAAACAGAAGCAAAAAGCAAAGTTATCAATAGGTAACCGGCTAAACGTTCCGTTGAACGTATAATGGTAATCCGTGGTTGAACGTGGTCCGCGGTCCGCCATCTTTTTATTTTTCTCTTTTCGAGATAGGCAAAGGTGGAACACCATACAGCCTAGTCTGTTGTTATTCTTTATATTATATACCGCGAATTGTTGAAGTAATGAAATCGTAAATCGAAGGAAAACAGTCTGTGTTGGCAAGTAAATCTTGAGTGACGCACGGCATATTATCAGCCAACACCTCCGTCCGAGTCGCTCACGTCTCACCCGCTCTTCCCCCCTCCGCGCCGCCCTGTTATCATTAGATCATTTTTACACTAAAATAATAAATTAGTTTGTATGAAAATTTGACTTTTTTATTACTCTTGATCCCAATAATAATTTCCTAAATTTAATGTACTCGCCGTTTTTACACCCAGTATTGTAAAAAAAAATACCGATTACATTTTTACGTAATTATAATCTTCACAATCTGGCAACACGAATTTAAGCACTGACAGTGGAGCCAACATAACGGCGAAGGGAACTTTTAGCCGTACGACACCTGAAAGCCTTTGTCGTGCCTGCTGTTCCTTCACTCCTACTCCTTCGCCCGGAGCGAACCAATAGAAGCCGATATTCGTTTGGTCGGTTAAGTAACTTGTTAGCTCAGTGGTAAGCGTGTAGGGTTTGCATTTTTTGGACCATTGGTTCGAATCCCACAAAATCTTTTTGTTTTTTTTTCATTTTTAAGCAATGTTAGGGTGTTAAAATTTTTTTATAGTGTTTAGTTTTTTTTATAACCACCTAAAACCTTTATTTTCGTAAATACAAACGTAACAAAAACGATATGCACCGCCTCAAAATTAGGTTAGGGCTAATATATAGAAGATGCGTCGCTACGCGACGTATCTGGCTATTTATTAGACGCGCTGGTTTTTTTTTTTTAAACCACCAAAACATCATTTATTTATCACTTCAAGGAGTGGTTCCGCAGGATCGCAGGAACAGAAGGCACGACAATGGCTTTCAGGTGGCGCACCGAACTTTTAGTTGAAACGCTCTCTAGCGGAGAAAATGTTCAACATCTGTCAACTTTGACTTTGTGCGGGAAATTAAAATTCCGGAAGTTATAACTACTTTCGAAAAAATAGTGTTTTATGTGGTTATAAAAAAAGCCAAACACAACCTACATATTTTTAATTCCCTAACAAGTTAAAATAACAAATTTAACTAGTGCGAGTCGAACTCGCGCACCGAGGGTTCCGTATCGCCATGTCATGGCTTGCGCCACTCACGCCATCTATGGCGTGTTATGAAATGCTTCATATTAGTTAGATGACATGATTAGTTAAAATGCTTCATAATCTATTCGGTAGATGGCGCGCGCGCATGCACTTTTTGGTTTCTTTTAGGGGAACCCCCGTGAATTTTTTACTTTTTCTTATTTTTATTATTTGTTGTTATATCGGCCATAATAACACATATTCTGTGAAAATTTCAACGGGCTACCTATTACGCTTCAAGAGATACTGCCCTCGGACAGACAGACGGACGGACGGACGGACGGACGGACGGACGGACGGACGGACGGACGGACGGACGGACGGACGGACAGACAGACAGACAGACAGACAGACAGGCGGCGTAGGCTTAGTAATGGGGTCCCGTACCGGATACGGAACCCTAAAAAAAGTTTTTTGGAGGGAAATAATATATAAATTTAGGTTTTTATGTTGTTATAAAAAAAAATCAACGGGCTACCTATTACGGTTCAAGAGATACAACCCGCGGACAGACAGACGGACGGACGGACAGACAGACAGACAGACAGACAGACAGACAGACAGACGGCGGCGTAGGCTTAGTAATAGGCTTCCGTACGGGATACGGAAACCTAAAAATAACATATTTCGGTATTATTTTAGGCGACCATTAAAAAAACAGAGACGAAACAAATATATAAAAAATCGGGACCCTTATAGGATCACAATTTCGATATTGGGGGTAAATTTTCGAGGAATCTCGCTCCGAAAAAATATACAGACAAGCGATGTTCGAGCGGCTGAGGTTTGGGGTAAGGTAGCGGGGAGGCGGAGCGCAGAGTCGAGCGGTAGAGGGGAGCGCGCGCGGGGCGGGAAGCGTGTGCGAGACGGTCTGGCGGCCGGTGTGGGGGGCTCGCGCGGGGCGGGAAGCGTACGGGAGAGAGGCAAGGGGTAAGGAGAACGATCGCACTCGCGCGTCGGTGTGCATATTGTCTTTTCATTCTAACACTTCATCTCCAGATTCGCCATCGCACCTTCGCATCGACGAAGATGTGTAAATGTATTAGTTTAAACACATTTCTGTGAGTTTAAAGTAGGCGAGGCGCGATCGCAGCAGGCAAGCGACGACTGCGCGCTGCGGCCTCTCGCGCTCGACTAAGAGACTTGATGATCGTGAACCGCAACTAGGTGGAACATGTTAGTTGGCCGAGTGCTTTATCTAGGTACGTAATATATCTTTTTAAAAAGTCAACATTTTTGTTTTTGTTTTTTTTTTTCAAATACATCATGGTGCGGAAGCATGAAAAGGGCTCTTTGAGGTTTTCCTGTAAACTAAAGGAGAGGCCCTATTTTTTTGAAATTTTAGATTCAGTAGTTTCGGAAATAGGGGGGGGGGGGGGATGCTTGATTTTGATTTTTCAATATTTTCTTTTAAAAGCTTTTAAAACATTGGTTACATTATTTTGTACTTCTAAAGAACGTTCTATTTGTACCGAATTTCAAATTTTTTGGTCCAGTAGATTTGGAGAAAATAGGCTGTGACAGAAGGACAGACAGACAGACAGACAGAAGAGTGACCCTATAAGGGTTCCGTGTTTTTATTGTTTTGAGGCACGGAACCCTAAGAAATAATTAATATGTCTGACAAATGTAATTTTATTTTCACCAAAACAGTTCAGGGTGTTCAATGTGTAATTAGGTACCTAATTAACAGTTGTCACTACTAGTCCATCCCGCCCCTGCATTAAGAGTCTTTTAATATAATTATAGAATGACTGGATTTTTTATTGAATAGAGTAGTTCATTATATTCTGCGTTCACGATAAATTTTGTTTTTTTTTTGGGTTCCGCATCCATAAGAAAGCGTAATTACCAAGCTTACGCCTTGTGTCTGTCTGTCTGTCTTTCTGTCCGTCTGCCCGTCCGTCCGCTCGTCCATAGGTCCGTCCTAGGGCTGTAACTTTTTACCCATAATAGATAGTCCGTTGAAATGTTCGCAGAATATGATGTGTATTTATGACAGCGGATATGCCAACAAAAAAATTAAAAAGTTAAAAATTAAGGGAGTCCCCATACAAGAAACGTGCTTAGAATCGATTAGTACATATTCACGCTACTAAATAATAGATGGCGCCACAGGTACTTTGCATTGCAGACAGACAAAAGATAAACGGAAATTGTTTTTTGATAGGTATGGTATAGCGGATCCATGGAACCCTCCGTGCGTGAGTAAAACTCGCATATACCAATTTTTATTATATGGAAGCTGACACGCTTGGTTTTTTTTTTTTTTATGTAATCCGGTATGGGTGGCTGAGTCAGAGGGACCAAAGCACATGCTCTGACTAGCCAATATCACCTCCGAAAAGGTAGGTGCCATACCGGAGACTTCCCTGGATTGTTGGCTATACTGGACTAGAGGAGAACACAACCGAGGTTGCTATGCGGCCATCTTACATCCAGTACGGTGGTACCAACCCAGTCGGCTACAATTTGAGCCGACCACCTAGCAAGGGGCAAGGGAAGGGACCTACAGTTTTACACCGGTTCCGAACGGTGAAGCAGCAGGTGTAGGTATGCACGTAAATTTTTTCGTGAAAAAAAACTCTTTGGTACACGCCGACCGGATTCGAACCTCGGACCTCCCGCATGTGAAGCCGATGCTCAAACTAGGCTCTTACTAGAAAAATTATTAAAAAAATTTATAAAAACCGACTTCAAAAATGTATGAAATAAAGAAAATCGAACCCTTGACTTGAAGGCGGTGCAAAAGAAGGCTACACAAAAGCACAAAAGGATATCATCCACTCATGTTTTCTTTCGTCCATCATTTTTACTTGCTTTAGCACCGCCTTCAGCTCAAGGGTTCGATTTTATTTTATTTCATACATTTTTGAAGTCGGTTTTTATATTTTTTTATAAATAGTTTTTTTATTTCACAATATTTTTTTTGTAACTTTTTGCTATTAGTGTACTCGGCGGAATACACTCCGCCTCGCTTTCCAATCCGATCTTAGCCAAATTAAAATGGGTCCACCTCAGGGTTATCCCCTTTCAAACAAAAAATAATTTTCAAAATCGATCGCGTAACAAACATAAAAAAAAACATACAGTCGAATTAAGAACCTCCTCTTTCTTTGAAGTCGGTTGAAATATATCACATAGATCTAGATAGCTACCTACTACGTCAAGATCTAGGAATTTTTCTGAGTAACTACGAAGATTCCAATAAAGTATCGATACCTACCTGATGACCCTCTCTAATAAGATTATTCCAAACGCAAGCCTGCAATTTGGAACGGTCACAGAGAATCGCCCGCCGCGCCGAGCCGAGAGTTACAGCATTTCACCTCTGACTCTGTAGGGCGTGGGAGTGAGCGGTGATTATGTTGCGGGCTCTCAGCGGCTGGATGGAGCAACCGGGACATCCACTGCTCGGTCCCAATATTCGTTTTCTAAAGTTCGTCGGCTTCTGGCCGCTTCGCCTCCATCAGCCCGCGGCCCTCGTCTTCGACGCACTCGGCGTCGCCACGCTCGTGTTTGTCGTGATGCAGTTCGCGGGCGTGCCGGCGCTGTGGCCCGACCTCGACCTCGTCATGGACAGTGTTTCGCTGTCTGCAGTCAGTTTTATGGCGGCCGTGAAACTGGTCTCCTTCCGATCTAACCGCGCCACCTGGTCCGCCCTCGTCCACGCCATAGGGAAAATAGAGAGTGTTCAGTTGAGCCTCGACTGCGGCGACAGCGCTGGGCGACTCGCCCACTACAGGCGGCGAGCCCGCATCATCACCTACGGTTTCATGTGCGTCGCCACCTGCACTATCGGCATGGTGATATTTACCCCTCTCACGCTCTACCTGTCGTCGGCCGAACACCGTGAGTGTCTTCGCAACGGATCAATTCCTTATCAGAGCATCTTTAAACCGTGGTTCCCGATAGATGTGTCGCGACCGCCCGCTTACTGGTTCGCGCTCGCAGTCGAGGCCACGATCGGTTTCTACGGCGCGACGATGTTGGCTGTGTGGGACACGCTCGTCGTCTCTGTTATGATCTTCTTTGCTGGCCAGTTTCGACTGCTGAGAGACGAATGCACGGGCGTGTTCGGCGACGAAGAGTCGACTGTCTCAGATGACGAGGCACACAGAAGGATGATCGCATGCTACCGACACCACATTTTCCTCCTCGAGTGAGTTTTCCGCAGCGCTGCAACTCGGTGTGTCTCCTAGTTCCTCTAGCAAGCAGCTTTACCATATGAACTGTTGCAGGTCCAGCAAGGTGTTCAACTCGCTCATATCCCCGGTCATGTTCGTGTATTTCGTTGTCTGCTCGATGATGCTGTGCGCGATCATGGTTCAGCTTACCACGGTAGGGCACTTACTTGCTTGTTGCCGAATCGATACTGTTGTGATTGGTCATGTGGAAAAATAGGTGAAACTATGAGCAAAAGATGTTTAATGTGTGGAAGGGTCAGGAATGGTCGCTTAATACGCCTAGATATAGCAGTCACGGCTGTGTCTTCCTCTAGTGCAGTATAGCAAGCAATTCATATGAAGTCTCTGGTATGGCACCTTCTCAGCGGTGATATTAGCCGGCCCGGTCGAAGCATGTGCTCTGACCCTTCTGACTCAACCATGTTTTATTTTTTTATAATACATGAATTAGGTGTCTGTGCACACTCGGGACAAATTGTAGTATACGTAACAAAATTAAGAATAATTTTTAATTTTAGGGTGTTGTGGTCTGCATCGAGCAAAAAATAGTCTTCGTCCAATGCAGACATTTTAATAAAATTTTAATAATATTGTGGTTTGAAGCGAAACGGATACTTACAACATTACAATATTTTAGTTACTGTAAACCTACAATAAAAATGTATGAACAATAAATTGTAAATTACATTATTAAAATACATTTTAAGAAATCATAATAATTTCAGTGGCATAGAAATAAGTTATTTTAAGTCAATGATAAGTGGTTCTCAATTACCAGACTGCATAAATAAAAAAAACTAAAACTGGTCATAAAAATATAGTGTGTATGAGCATTGTTTGTGACAGGGAGTGGAGGCGGTGCAGCTGCTGTGGACGCTGGAGTACCTCGGAGCTTGTCTCATGCAGCTCTTCATGTTCTACTGGCACAGCAACGAGGTCTACCTTGAGGTAATCACTATTCATTTATGTTTGTGCAGGCCCATGCCTAGCAACTTGCCTAGCTACTACTACAATCCTTCTACCGAAACCAGTTAACAACGAGGAATAAATATTCTTCTACCTACCGCAACCAGTTACGAAACTCAGTTATGTACGCGGCCGGAAGGAATCTAAACATTAATTAGCCAAACAAACATACATAAACAGACATTGTATAATGTACAAGCTATCAATTCCAGGTTAGCTCCTCAAGGTATTAATTAGGTATGTCTAGCCTGGAAATATCGTGGACGCCAACTGTGGCCTAGGTTTAAGCTGGCCGTGGTTCCGATTCTACGTAACTGTAGGCGCTGCCATTTACCTTATACCAGATGGTAGGGTTTAACCTCTCCGGATCGGTACCACCGCACTGAATGGACACCATTCGAAGACGTTATGTAAACAGTTCTTCTTTTCCGTCCACTTCAGAGTAGTCAGCACTACCGAGGGGTAGCCTGCCATGGCACCTAGTTCATCAAAGTGTGATGGTATGTCGTCATGAGTGTATGTTGCAGTGCACTGATGTGGCCAGCCTTCTCGGGTGCTTTCCCCTTGTTCGTGCCGGCTACACTGAACTGGACGAAAAATCGAGCTATTTTCACAGACTTTTCATGGCTGTTCGAACGTGCTTCAGGCAGTGCACCCAATCCTTTTTTTTTATGTAATCCGGTATGGGTTGCTGAGTCGGAGGGGCCAAAGCGCATGCTCCGACCAGCCAGTATCACCTCCGAGAAGGTAGGTACCATACCGGAGACTTCCCTAGATTGCTGGCTATACTGGACTAGAGGAGAACACAGCCGAGGCTGCTATGCGGCCATCTTACATACATCCAGTAAGATGGCCGCATTTAATCCTTCCGAGGTAAAAGATGTATGTTCATGATAAGGGACTTTGCACCTACTGCGCTTCACTTCGACGTTCGAAAACCGATGCATAGCACCACTGAGGCTGAAGTAAGTTTATTTATATTGAAATTATAACTTACTAGCTTTTGCCTGCGGCTTCGCTCGCGTGAAATTCGTATTTAAAAAGAAGAAAGTTAGTAAGCCCGCTACCGTACCTTTATTTCGGGGGGCGAAACAATTCGGTCTGTATGAGAGCCACATCTTAGCATAACCGGAACTGAATTTTATTTAGCCTATCCTGTGTCCCGTATAATCAAATGTGCTTGCACTAAGTTTAATCGAATTTGGATGATCCGTTTAAGAGTTATGGAGGAACTCTGTCCTAACAGACCGGAAGGCATACATACATATAGAAAAGATTTCTAACAAGTGCGAGTCACACGGGCGCACCGAGAGGGTTCCTTATCGCCATGTCATGGTTAGCGCCACTCGCGCCATCTATGGCGTGTTATGAAATGCTTCATATTAGTTAAATTCCATGATTAGTTAAAATGCTTCACGCTCTATTGGGCAGATGGCGCGCGCGCATACACTTTTTTGGTTTTATCTATGGGAGCCCCCGTGAATTTATTACTTTTCTTATTTTTATTATTTGTGGTTATATCGGCCATAATAACACATATTCTGTGAAAATTTCAACGGGCTACCTATTACCTACGGTTCAAGAGATACAGCCCTCGGACAGACAGACAGACAGAAAGACGGACGGACGGACGGACGGACGGACAGACAGACGGCGTAGGCTTAGTAATAATCAATTTAGTTTTAGTACCATAACATAGAGTCTACAAACTCAGTGTCTCATAAAACAAAGTAAATTACCCCACGACCATCCCTTACAGATTTATTATTAGTAGGTAGTATTGATACAAGCATTCGTGAATTGGGCCTTACTTGCAGAGTGGTAACAGCGAGCAAGGTGCTTGGAGGAGCCTGTGGTACGGTCGCGGGGCGAGGGGGCGCGACCTACTACTGCTGGGCGTAGGGCTCCGGCGACGCGTCATCTTCACCGCCGGCCCATTCAACGACATGACCATCACCACATTCCTCGCTGTGGGTCACTCACGCACGGCGTTAACCTTATCTAATTTGTTTTAATGTTTTTTACCTTCACAACGTTAGGTATTATTGCTTTGATAATATTTTACGTGCGTTGGAACTAGCGGAAGACCAGCGCTAAAGCGCTCTCTATCGCGAGGTAGCCGTAGCACTTAGCTGAGCAGGCTCCCTTTTCATTCTTGTTCTATGTTCTGTATTTAATTATATGAATGAGAAAATAAGAAGAGAATAGAACAGAATAGTTATTTATTCAATCGTACATAGGCTATATTCTATTCTATGCTATTCCATTCCTTCCATTCCGTTCCATTCTATTCTATAGGTACTATTCTATTCTATTATTGAACACGGTGTTACAGTTTAGATGGATTTTTTTATTTCACTGTAGTACTACTGAATAAGATAAAAAAATGCTTATTTATTTATATATTTTTTATTTATTTTTTAAATTACAGTGTATTAGTTGACGCTTTCCTTTTTGTTTCAGATCCTGAAAGTGTCGTATAGTTACTTCACCTTACTGCGCTCTACGGAAGTGTGAACTGTTTATGTGCTGCATCAACTATGTACAACTACTATGCAACTATAGCTACAAGATGTTGCAGCAGTCGCTACATTCATTTCAACTGAGTAAATCTTCGTAGTTTTCTGAGATAAAAATAAATTATGGAAAATATATCGCTAAAGTGTCTTGTATACGTGATATAAACTTTAAAATTTACGATTTCGTCTGATTTAAAGTAGGTGTATTACCGTAGAGAGACTGACGGCGAACGATGCTCACTGTGACCTATTTGTCGGTACGCACGGTTGTCGGTCGCACGCAAAGCGAGCTTGCACCCGTGTACCTATGTACTTAGACGTTGTAAGAACACATTAATTTCGTTAATTAGCTTTTATGAAAACTATATTTTTTTATTCGGGTTGAATTCCCTGTAGGTATCTTGCAGCAGGACTGTGAGCCCCGGTAGCTCAGTGGTGCGGTCTGTCGACTGTCAATCTTGATCATGAGCACACCTAGGCGCGGTCAGTTCTTGAATGTTAGAGGCTGACCGTGGTTCGTATTCGCATATTATATAAATACATGCAAGGTCCGCCGTCTGTACGTACATCTCTCTCACTGAGCTGTACTCGTATGTTGTACATCTTATGCAATCCGGTACGTGTGGCTGAGCGTGAGGGGCCAGAGAAGGTGCCATTCTGGAGAGAGGTCACAGCCGATATACGGGCATCGATCGTCCAGTACGGTGGTATCTACCCAGTCGGCTACAAATGGAGTCTATGCCGTCTGATATAAACAATGGATGCGAGTATGTTCCCTGTAATAATAGCTACTTGGTGTCGTGACGTAAGTGTGAATGTTCCTATGAACGCTTGCCAAGACGTCGGCTATGCCTTGACTCATGTTGGGGGCTATAAAAGTTAAATTACAAATTTGAAAAACTCCTGACCCTTAAAAGTCAACAATAATTTCTGTTTACTTACTTAAAGTTTTTTATATTTTATTTACTTAGCGGTCCCCCGACTCCTTTAAGTAGGTAAACGGGAATTATTTTTGTATTTTTAATGGTCAGGGGTTTTTTAAACTTATAATTTAACGTTTATGCTTTTAAAAAATTTTTTATTACTTTATTACTGACATAGCTAGGAACCATCCTGGTTAAACCAGCTTTCTAATAAAAAAACCGCATCCAAAACGGTCCATTCGTTTGGGAGCTACGATGCCACAGGCAAACACACTGACAGACATACAGACACACACACAGACATACAGACACACACACAGGCATACAGACAAGGTATTTACTATCATATTTGTCTTTCTTGCGTTCTGTATAGTAGACGTTCAGAAATACCAGCCTTGCGGCTATAAAATCCAGACGTCTATCCCTGCACTCTTGCGAGTACAGTGATCATGTATGCCAGATCGAGGCCCCATAGCTGTACCGTTTTTCTAAATAATCCCATGGAAAAAACACAGACTGTGACCTTTCCCCAGCCGATCCGAGCCACATCCCGTCCACCCGAAGGAACCCCCGACCGAAGCCGAGAGCCGGGGGTGAAGCCTTCACTGCCACTCGGGTCCGCCAGACACAGACATACAGACAGACGGTGGCGTCAGACTTATAACAATGTGAACAGTTGTCGCACTTGTCGTTACGGACGACACGCGCCGTCCGGGTGAACTACCCCGACGGCATGTCGTTCGTCGTCAGTTAACTTTCTCCATACAAAATCGCCTTTCGGCATTTATGTTTTTAACCCCCTTAACACTATCCGATTTACAAGCCGACCGAATTATCTGTGGACTTCGCTGGAATGCCATTCCCCCCGCGCTGCCCCGCACCTCGCTCCGTGTTCGCCTATGAGCCTCCAGTTTGTATGAAGTGAGGCCCGAGATGCGGGGCAGCGCGGAGGGAATTGCATTCCAGCAAAGTCCACAGATATTTCGGTCGGCTTGTACAATTATTTGTTGTTGTAATAAGGACGGTCCAATCTACGTTCCAGTCTTTTTTATTTTTTGAATACCTAAAGTGATGATGACTCAATAAAGCATAATGAACTTCATGACTTGAAAATTTTAAAAAATCAAATGTTTTCGGTCGATAGACAATTTTTAGCTCCGGTGTTGTAGGTATATTTCATCTAAACAAAAAATATACAGAAAAAATTTGTAAAAACCGGATAAGAAAACATAAATGCCGAAAGACGATTTTGTATGGAGAAAATTAACTTCCGTCTCGTCCGGACAAAATTCCACGCCAAAGTGCGTGCGATAGGCCAGCCACATCTCACCATTGATCCATTGATATTGGCCTTACACCGATTCGTGCAGATGGTAGAGGAACCGTACCGAATACTGGATACTTTTTGTAGAAAATCAATTAAAAATAGTAATCAAATAGATTTTTACTTGAAACAGGGTACTTAAATGAAGAATTTCATGTATTATCATGATTGATATTTGAATGACTTTTAAAAAGAGAAGTTTTTATTTTTTTTTTGTATTTCCAATATTGGGTTACCAAAAAGCAAAGTAGTTCCCAATATCGGGTATCCAGTATTAGGATATTATACATGCCTCAATACTAGACACCCAATATTGGGAACAAACGTTTTCAAGAGTTACTTTACTTATTTATTTAGAAAACTAATTACAGAAAAGTTAACCTAACCTAACCTAACCACTAATACAGGGGTGAAAATGAAATCAATTACGGTAACATGAGTTCCGGAACTAAGGCAATAAGGTCTAAATGTGAAACTATGATCCCAGTACTGGATATCCAATATTAGGGCACAGTCACTATCCAATATTGAGAACATCGAATATTTTACTCAATGGTCAATTATCATATTGGAGTTATGTTTTGGCAGCTAATACTTTCTACGGTCTAATAAAAGCATGAAATAAACAAAGCTGAACCATAAAAACAGTTCTTCAAAGCTTACCGATTGAATTGCAGACCTCAAACCACACAAAGAAAAATTTTTTGAAGAGGTAAATCACACTTCTGTCGATTCTGACAGCATTGGTCGCCGAGTGGCGGTGTGCCTCACTAGATGGCGCTAATTTCCTACAATAAGAAGCTTCACATACATTATACTAGATGGCACTGCCTCGTTTTCTAGAAAACCTGGTATCCAATATTGCGAACTTATCCAATAATCGCTACGGTTCCTCTACCTAGGCCTTCGTGCCTTACCTACTGCTTAAGTTATATTGCCCGAATAGTTTGTTACCGTATACAGTTAAGGGCCGGTACTTAAAAAGAATCCCACTGCATCTCTCCCTGTGCATGTGTCATCTCGTCGCGGTCCTTCCACCGAGTCATGCAGCAGTGGGTCCTGGTGTCTTACTTGCTGCTTGATAGTTCACTTGTCCTAATACATTGCTAAACGTGGTGGTCGGTGTTGTGCTATAATTTCGAAGAGTTCTTGCAGCACGACACCGATTACTCTGCTTACCCCGATTGATATTTATCTAGTTTGCTAAACGTGGTGGTCGGCGTTGTGGCTTTAATTATTCCAATTTTCAACACCGATTACTCTGCTTATCTCGACTGTCGGCTATTGAGCGTGGGTGGTAGGTATGTACATATATACATAGCTTCACGCTTGTTTACCGGTGGGGTAGGCAGAGACAACGGATCTCCACGTGCGACGATCCTGACACACCTCTGCCGCCTCTTCCGCTCCCACAATGTTCTTCATGCATGCTCGTCGGTTACGGGTACTACGCACTTGACCCTTTTTGAGCACATATCCGATCTGGTCCAGGTACGTGCGTCTAGGGCCTAGGGCGACCCTTCCCGACTCTTTCACTCACATTCGCTCCATAAATCTCTTACGTTTTGGGTGAGACCAAACGAGCGTAATTTTGTGAGTGAGAAAAGAAAGAAAGAAAAAACATTCTTTTCTCCTCATTTTAATCTGTAATAAGATTAGGATAAGTGGCGACAGGCTAGCCACCTCTCCTAGGCGCGGTCCGTCCACCGAGTAATGCAGAAGGTGGGTCTTCGTGACTTACTTGCTGCTTTATTTATCTTGTCCTAATACTTTGCTAAATATGGTGGTCGGTGTTGTGCTGTAATTTACCAGAGAGCACAACACCGATCACTCCGCTTACCCCGATTGTCGGGATACAGCGTGTGGTGTGTATATATGCATTGAGGTATATTCTAAACCAAAATGAACACATAATAACTTCGCAAAATATATTATGAAATACTGTGAATATGTTATGAAATACTGTGAATATATTATGAAATACTGTGAATATGTTATGAAATACTGTGAATATGTTATGAAATACTGTGAATATATTATGAAATACTGTGAATTAAAAATAAAATTCTTTTAACGTCCAGCACTTGAAACAAGTAGTAGATACTTTAGATGTAAAATTAAAACATACTCTGAATAAGCAAGTGAAGAAACATTTCAGTGAGTAGCGCATATCTCGGGCGGGACTCGAACCAGCGACCTTCACAATATGCTGAAAGCGGACATGTGAAGGTCGCTCCGACCAGACTCATATTTTTCGTTCATCATTGTTCAGCCACTGTCAGTAAAGTTCTATATTTTATTATACTCACTTATTGTTACGTATTTGTTGTACGTGTATAACATAAACGTTCTTATATTTTTCTTTATTTTATTTTATTTTATCATATCAATAATCAATACTAATAATAAATCTGTAAGGGATGGGCATGGAGTAAGTTACTTTGTTTTATGAGATACAGAGTTTGTAGACTCTATGTATGATACTAAAACTAAATTGACGATTTTTAGAATTTTTTTCTGTATGCATGTATTATGTATGTTCCTCCATAACTCTTGAATCGATCATTGTAAATTCTGTTCCGGTTACGGTAAGATGTACCTATCATACAAACCGAAGGCACTGTAGCGGATTTAACTAATTACTTTCTTCTTATTAAGTACGAATTTCGCACGAGAGAAGCCGCAGTTATACGCATTCATAATAAAATTTGATATTGGGAAACACACCTCACCGGAAGACCTAAACCTAGTTAAATGACTTTACCTGCACTAATTACTGCCGGCAACATTTGACATTCTGTGGGCCCCAAAAACGACATTCTTGATAATTTCGTCGACGGACGGAACGCCTATACTTATTTCGATCCCACACATTTATTTATCTGGGCTATGTATAGCACATTGTAACACAACTATTTCCGTCTAACAGTCACCAGGAGGTATGCATACCGTTTGCTATAACAATTTAGATACGCACGAAGAACTTTCTCATACTCACTGGTATGTACTCATTAGCCGAATCATAGTAACTATGATGTGATGACACAACTGTTGTGTTGAATTCAATTTCTTTATTAAACTTGGCTACATTCAATACACTCAAACAGCTGGTTATACAATTATTTTACTAATTTCTAATTCGAAATAAGACAAAATGAGGCCATTGTCAAAGACTTGATCAATGAAATTAATTGTTAAATAGAAATAAACATTGAAGACAATTAAATCCAAAACATAAGATGGAGTACTGCTCGCATCTGTGGGATGGCTATACCAAATACCAGCTTGCGCCTCTGGAGTTCTGGACTAAATCCAGCGTTGAGCCGTGCAACTAGTAGGTGACCCCGAAGTGTCCTGCGATTAGAACCACTGCAACACCGTAGGGAAGTCCGCTCCCTAAGTGTGTTTTATGGCTTATTCCATGGGGAGTGCTCGGAGGAGCTGTTTAATGCGATCCCGCCGTCCCCTTTCCACCTTCGCACCACACGCACTGGGCAGGGATTGCATCCCTACACGCTGGACTTACCAGATTCTGCAGATCCTTCCTCTACAGAACCGGTAAACTCTGGAACGCTCTCCCTACCCATATATTTCCCCCCAAGTACAGTCTCGAGTCATTCAAGAGGGGCGTGAATGGGCACCTGTCAGGCCCGCATGGCATTCGCAACCCCCGCATTCGACCGAATGTCTATGGGCGTCGTTAGACATCTTATGGGTGGCACGTCGACATATGTCGCGCTGTCAATAAAAAAAAAATATGGTGCTATTAAGTTGCACTATGAATTCGTCGCCATTGCTGTGTTCGCTCTCGGAGTGTGGAAGACCCGACCCGAACGCTGAAGACCTCATGACGCAACTAGGTGAGCTGGATACTGAAGCGTCCAGGTATCGTCGTGCAAGAGTTCCCAATATAAAACATAAGTCTCACCATCCAGCGAGGAAACACGGCAGCCGCCCTCGAGACACTGAGTAGAGTAATGTCCCGAGGATGTATGAATATAATTTAGTTACTGTTATTTACCTTTCTGTACAATTACATTTTTCCGTTTGCCAGTAATACATTTTGTTAATTAACATATAATATGTCATTATACAAAATAAATAAAATAATCCTTCAAGAGGGGCGTGATTATGCACCTGTCTGACCGGCATGAATTCGTAACCATCTAACGACTAATGTCCATGGGCGTCTTTAGACATCTTATCGGTGGCTCGATGCTGCAAGTCGCGCTTTCAATAAAAGGTAAAATAAATACAATATTGTAACAAGAGTGCAGTAATTCGAGTATAATACAGTGTTTCGAGTTTTAGGCCTAAGTGTACTTACGTAGCCAGCACTGTGCGTGAGTGTTGAACAATTAATCAATTTATTTTGAGTTTTAATTTTTCTACATACATACGTATCTAGTTAAACATAATTTTATTATAAAATAAAAAAATGTACTTAACTAAATGTTGATTTAAAACATTCATACATCCACAAACATATTATATACCACCACACCACAGAGGAGTGAGGATCGGCGGCAGGAGGAAGACTCCTGCCGCCGCTATTCGCTATTTCTTGTTCTATGCATCACACTGCATCCTGAGAATGGGTTAAGCGGAGTAATCCTTTTATGACGTCGAAATTGAATTTTTTTAAAGTCGTTTCGACGGTCGTCGTTTAATTCTAGTTCACATTAGTAGAGTTAGCGGTAGAGTTAGTAGGGCGAGTACTAAATAGCCCCCTCACTCTACCAATGTAGACGCAATCGGTAGAGTAGAGTACTAGAATTTGGTAGAGTAAAGTGGATAGCACGGTGGTAGAGTAGCTCTACTACTTTTTTTCCCCACGACCCGCCTACGTAGAGTAGGCCTCTACCGGCCACTCGGCCACGTGTGGACACGTTTTGACTAAAATATAGTAGATCGGCGTGCCCACTAGTGCCCAGCCGACAACACAGCTCGCCCTCGCGCACCTGCGTGCGCGCCGGCAATTTGGTTCGGGAACCTACCTACCTTATTAATTTATTGTTTATTATTGTCATTGGAAGCGAAGATAAAGTGGACAGAACTAGAAACAATGAAACTAGTGGAACTATATTATAGTGAATACGAGTTTCGTATTCACTATTCACTATATACTATGCGTTTCTCTTCTTTGGTCCAACCTCGAGTCCATATTCTTTTCCTTTTGTTCTGTTCTTCGAGAGCTAAAGTAATTTCCCCCAGAAAAATATCAGAAAGATTTATTAAAGAGTTTGCTGCAGAACGACGGCGGGCGATGCTCATTGTAGTGCTTTTATCTTACCTGCCTACTCTACTCTACCACCACTTTTGCGTGTGGACTACTTCTCTACCGAAAACAGTAGAGTTAGTCGGGCTAAATATTAGGTACTCCACTCTAACGCTAACTCTACTAATGTGAACTAGGCTTTAGTAGTGCGGTCCCCAAGCACATTCTTCTAATGGGTGTGCTTTAATTAAATCCGGACGAGTTCTTCATATATGTACTCAAGAATGGAAGAAACTCATGGGTGAGATGTGATGGGTGGATCAACCCCTAAGTGATGTAGCCAGTAGTGATCTTTGCAAATGAAAATTGCCTATACTATCGGACGAATAGGTACGGCTTTAACGCGGGCCGGCATAGACAAACATCGAAGGTGATTCTCACGTGAGTAGCGACAACTAGGAAACGTCTCTGAGAGCTTCGCGCGCTGCTTGCTGATGTATAAATAGATGTGTGCTCCACATTACCAGTCAATTTCGCAACGAGCTACGAGCGAAGCCTAAGTGAGCACTATAGCACGCTCCTGGGCGGTCTTGGACTCTTGGCGCACTGGCGGCACTGATCTATAGTACTAGATGAGCGTTTCTCATACAACACTCGAGAAAAAATATGTCACCGGCCTAAACATCTGATAAGCTGAGTTCACAATGACTGATGCTTGTGTTGTATGGATCAACTCTTCCTCTTATTTCCCTATGAAATAAATACTTTTTTGCACCAATATTTGGATATTGTTTTTATTATTTACTTCATTTAATAAAAACACACATATTTTTTATAATATTTCGACAAAGTCGTCTTCAGATAAAATAGTTTATATATTTAATATGTCAAATAATGAATAATAGATGGCGTTGTCATGGGTACACCCGTGAATTTTTTACTTTTTCTTATTTATATTTCCCTACATTCATTCTAACATTCTACATTCTAATTCTTACATTAAAATACTGCCTACCTGGGAGGCATGAAGTTAATGTTGTTTATTGTTGATTTTTTAAATCCGTACATATTCGACCAGTTCAGTGTAGCCGGCACGATCAAAGGGGGAAGCACTGACATGGCACCTAGTTCACCCGGTGTTATGGGCTGACATCACGGACGTTGTAGGTGATGTAGCCAACCGTGTCAGTTTCCATAAAAATATATTTATATTTTTTATATTATATAGGTAATTATTTTGGCGAATGTCTGCAAACCCATCTGAAGTGCCATACATTTTAAAACTAACAAGCAATATAAGCGAAAAATTTGTAACGAATCTATGCGCCGTGATCACTCTATTTTCGCATAATAGTCGAGAACTACTCAATCAGTTCACGTTTGCAGAAAAAATATTCTACAATATCGACGTCTGTTTGCTTATTTTGGCCAAGCCGTACCTCTACTTGGTAGGTACGTATTATATTGTACGTAACGTACGAACTTAGCATCTGGGATACTTTTTAGGTTTCCGTATGCATGCATACGAAAGTCTAATACTAAGCCTATATGTCGTCTGTCTATCTATCTGTCTGTCTGTTCGGCAGTCCGTCCATCAGAGGGCTGTGTCTTAATAATTAACCGCATTTATAGGGAGTGAGCACGGTGTCAATACTGAGTTTTTACATTTTCCTACCTATTTTATACGCCAGCCCACGGACGTACGGTAAAAGTGTTCTCTGTCTGTCGGCACGTTGCACGGGTTGAGATGTCCGTTTGTGAGGCATCAGTGCTTTTCGGCTGTAACCGTTCTTAGGTTTCCGTACGCCGTACGGAAGCCTAAAACGTCTGTCTGTCTGTCAGTCCGTCCGTCCGTCCGATGGCTGTGTTTTTCGAACCGTTGAAACCGGTTGAAATATTCACAGAATATGTGTTCTTTTGGCGCATAATATAACAATAAAAAATTTCAAGTGAAAGATTAAGGAGGGTCCCCATACAAGAAACGTGTTTTTTATTGTTTTTTTTCTGTGGAACCCTCGGTGCGCGAGTCCGACTCGCACTTGGCCGGTTTTTCTGTAGTGCGGTCATACGGGTCGTACGGTCTTTCTTCCTTTGCTAATGCTGCTGTCATCACAGATGAGCTCCGCTCTCTGTACCAGGACACTCCGCTTCCGCTTCCGGTACATTTAAGAGGAATATTACCTATATGTCACGCGAAATATTAAATGTATAATATTAGAATTTTTTTTTCACCTATTATGAATGTCGACGGCAAATTGTAGAATTAGCCTAGGCATTTTGTACAACGGCAAATTCTACAATTTACCTACGACATAAACAAAAAATCTAGGTGGTCGGTTAGTTAAAATATTTCTAACCGACCACCCAGGTGGACAGTAGGTGGTCTGGTAGGAACAAATATTACTAACTGACCACCCAGGTGGACAGTAGGTGGTTTGATAGGAATAAAATTATTAACGGACCAACTAGGTGGATGGAATGATTGGTCCGTTGGTAACAAACGCACTGTGTAACCCAGCGATCGATTAGGATGTGTGGTGTGAACATCTGCGTTCGTCCGTGAATGTAAATAATACATTGTACCAATAGGGTACCAGTTCACAATTCACTCCAGCCCGGAAAAATCCTCGGAGTCCCTCCCAGTAATAGAAGTTCACATATACATAAAAAAGTAAAAATAGCTGTTTCTAAGCAAGGTTTCTGTGCGGACCATGTGTTGTGCGAGGTAGAAGATTGTGAAATTACCTGCGGCGCCGTGTTTAGATACGGCGGCGTACGCATTTAGCCCGCCTTGCCAATCCACCTGGCGGCTGGCGCGGCGGCGCCGAGATTCTGTTCAGCTTCGCATACATTTTTGAACCGTACACTATTTACTAACAAATCTCTCGTTTCATTTTGAAACATAACATTTCATCATCTCTTATTTACCTATGTGTGTTGCGCCCAAAGCCCGGTCTTAAGGTGACGCGAGGCTGCGTCTGCCTCGAATTTCAAGAAGTTTACCACCAATTACTCACCTGACAGATTCAGTTTTAATATTATGTAATACTTCATCTATCATCGCAGATCGGTAGCTTTTTGAAAACACGATTTGATTAATTTCACTCGGTCGATCGAAAAAATCATGAACATGCCTCTGAATTTAGTTACTTATAAAAACGTATTTAAGGCAACGTGACCAAATTAATGCTTTGTAAAAAAACATATTTTATTTGTCGAATATAGTATAACTAAATCCGTAGCTTTTTACTGTTTTGTTTCGATCCGTAGTGTTGGAATAAAAAAATGAAAACCTATTTTTTTTTATTGATTGTGTTGCATCCTACTCCAACCAGCGAAAGCGGCGCCTTGAAAGAGGAGTACAGGTGAATACGGCTTGACAGGGCCTTAATAACCAATCTGACAAAATTGTATGCCCCCTACATTAAAGAGGTGAAATTAGAACCTAGTAACTTGTGAGTCCGTCTTTCGCACGGCCATGACTTGTAAGAATTAATTTTGTCTCTTTCAGCAATGCAATCTATATTGAAGAGCCGGGCAAGAAACCAGAGTTCTTTTAAATAGTAATCACATACTAAACTTAATTTATGTTATATACCTTATTACTAGTATTAGTAGTATTTAAGTATATTATAATATTTAGTTTATGTATAAAGATTTACACGCTTAAAAAAAAAAAAAAAAGTTTATGTATGTATCTATCTATGTATACCTATTATTACGTAAATTTATTTAATCTTTTTCATGCTTCGCACTTTACTTTTGAATGCATTGCCCACCCCATGCGCTTCTCTAGATCCCAAAGGTTAGTTTGTAAAGAATGCTGCACAACATTAAAATCGTCTTTTCTGTTCCATGAGTTTTATGGTGTACAATAAAATATATTATTTTGATTTGATTTGTTTATATAAATAAAAAGTCGAAATGAAATTTATGCGGAATGTTTATCAACCGGTGGAGATGTCGAAGAGGAGGTGCGCATGAATATGACTCGGAGACAGCCGCGCCGCCGCCCGCCGCCGGCGCCGCCCGCCGGTGAGCCGAGCGCGGCTGCGCGGGCGGCGCGGTCAACATTTTCCTCGGCTCTGACTCATTATGAGTCATATTTTCGTGGGCAGCGCGGTGGGAGGAGTCGGCGCCCGCGCAGAGGAAAGGATGCGTCTTCTCTCCGGTAATAAACGCGGAAAGCTCAGTCGACCCACTTAGCGCCAGGTACATACTTACCTATACCCGCTCTCCCGCCACACGGTCGCGCAGCTACGCGCCTGCGTCGTCGGCGCCGCCGCCGCTGTGCGAACACAACCGAAAATAAATAGCACCTGCCCCGCGTCCAAATCCGCACATTCTAGAACTGAGAATTCGGTTTCGTTTCACCTATAGATTATGATTCAAATTCAGATTCAGATGCACGTACTTATTCAATACCAATATTATTGGAATCACTTTTTAATCAAAAAAATTTAAAAAAGGAATAAAAATAACTAAAATGTATTGGTATTAATTAGTATTCTTATTCTTATTTTATCATACATCCGCACGCTCAACTCTTTTGCTACTAACTACATACATCCCACTATATTATCAAATCTCAAACATCCAAAGGTTGACTGTAAAAATCTCTGTAAGGAATAATTCCGCCTTTGCACCATAATATGTAAATTTTCAAATGCACTTGTTACTGTTTAATGTTTACTGGAGCGTTAAAGCATTTTCTATCTACTAAATAATTAAAAATTCACAGATTTCGTGCCTTACACGACTATCGAGCACATTGAAAATGAATCTACGGAATTCGAAAAAATATTGTCGCTGAGCGACACGAGAAAGTCGAGATAAGGAAAAGGTTAGTTGGGTTCTAATGATGGAGCCGGAAGGAAGCCATAGGAACTCCTGAACTACACATGATAAGTCCATCGTGTTTGGACTTTTGGATTTGTCTTCGCAAGTACTCTAGTCATATGTTATTTCCAGGGTTCTGATGATGGAGCCGGAAGGAAGCCATAGGAATTCCTAAACTAATATTAATTCTGAATTCATTTCCAATGTGCTCGATAGTCGTGTGAGCCACGAAATCTATGAATTTATTTTTTCAAAAAGGTTGAGCAGGTTAACAGGGCAAACCCTTAACCCGATCGTCTTTGTTTTAGGCTCAAATTGTAGCTGACTAAACTGTCCAAAGGAGTTTTTCTCAAATTTTTGATATCATTCTTCGTTTACAAAATATCGAGCGCCAAAATAAAAAATTCGGAAAAAAAATATTTTTTTTTTACTATTTCGGCCATAACTTTTTTTGTTTTTTACTTTCTCAAATAAGTCTTTTTCCACCTTACAGCTATACGTATACGCGTCTTTTGAGCCTTTTTTAAATTTCATATCTTCACAACTCTCCGAGATATAAGGGGATCGCACTTTTTCGTGAAATCGGGGCCTATACTGGAACACGAACCAAAAGACATTTTCAATGTCAAAAGTACCTACTTATCAAACATTAAAATGACTATAGAAAGGGGCATTTTCAAAAGTTTGAATAAAGTAGGCCCTTGATTTCGAGACACCAGTTGCGTCCACCAGGAGAGGGCCAGCCAAGCCGCTTCAAGAAGCTTTTGGCTTCACTGCTCCACGGACTTCAAGAGGCCCGAACTTGACTTGGTGCCAATAGCACCAAGACGCCACTTGTGTCTAATCGACGCAAGTGGCCTCCAACACCAATGAGCTACCTTCCCTTATATAAAAAAAAATAATAATTACTGCGCGGCTCTGAGTATTTATAATATTTCATTTACTCCCCGACGTCTTTGTAGTACCTAATGGGAAATTATTTTTGCCTTTTTAAGGGGTCAGGGTTTTTTTTAAATTTGTGATTTCACTTTTATTTCAATCCTTTTAAGAGACGTAGATGATCATTTTATAATTACTTGATTACAAACGTAGCCAGGGTAGCTCTTAGCCATCTTGGATTGTGGTCAAGATGCGTGCGTCTAGGCTAGGGTGTGGTCCAGGGCAAATTTCATTTCAGTATTTTTTTAATGAAAGAAAAAACGATAGAATTTTTGTTTTGAAAATTTTAACTGTGCAAAGGTTTGACATTTGACAGATTTTTAACACACTTTCTGAAATAGGAATTAACTCGTGTCATCTTTTTGGATAGGTGCTTACCAACGGTGAATAACTGCGGGGTTAATGCTAAATTATTAATTAAATAAGGGACGTATGTATGTACTGTTGAAACACTTCAACGATAGGCTTAATAAATAAAACCCTAGGTACAGAAAAGTATTTTTTATTTTTTTTTATTTCATCGTTTATTGAAACCTATTTGAAACAATGTTGGCACAATAATAAAAAATAAATAAATAATAACGGGGCGGCGTGTGTCTCCGCGCTTAGGTTCAGTTTATTATGGTGCAACGAACTCCTAAAATCATTTTGAAGTCATAATAATGCGTCATCATCGTTTACAGCCTATCGAAAGTACAGCTTGAGAGCAAGATTAACCATACTGATATTTCTCTCTAACTACAAAAACTTATTAATTAAGTGTATCTGATGTAAAGATCCTTTGTCAAATTTTGATACATATATAGAGTATTTATTAAACAACCAAAAAATGAAGATACAATAAAAATTAAACTAATTATCTAAGCTAAACTAATTTTGATACATAATTTAAATCAATTCAATAATTATTACATAAAATAGAAATGCAAATCGTATGTACTGAAGCGTTAACTAATTATGCAGTCAGGTAGTAGTAGGTAGTATAAAGATCAAGATTCATATACATGTTGCCAATTGGAGCAGGCCAGTCTCCACAAACCTCACCCGTTCACGAGCATCACGCCAGGGCCAGCCATCTCATCTCTCAACAATATTTGAGGGTGAGAGGCGACCCGAACCAAGCGACATGCGATGCACCACCCGGCAGCGGCAATTTTTACGATTCGTCTGTGCATTTAATTCTAACACTATTGCTTTATATTGCTAGTACCGTGTGAGGCCGGTACTTAAAAAGAATATCCCCACTGCATCTCTCCCCATGCATGTCGTAAAAGGCGACTAAGGGATAAGGACAAGATGTTGCGCTAAAGGGCGACAGGCTCGCCACCTCTCACCTTAGCACGGTACTTCCACCGAGTCATGCGGCAGGTGGGTCTTCGTGCCTTACTTGCTGCTTGATCGATTTAATCTTGTTCGACTACTTTGCGAACGTGGTGGTCGGTGTTGTGCTGTAATTGACCAGAGTTCTTGCAGCACAACACCGATTACTCTGCTTACCCCGATTGTCGGGATTCAGCGTGTGTGATATGTATGTATGTATGTACTATTGCTTTATTTCGAATGTTTCATATAAATTCCTCTGGATTAGCGTGTGATTCCTCTGGATCGGACCTGACAACATAAATTATGAGGATTGAAAATTCTTCTCTTCACGAACCGGTAAATAATATGTCTACTTCAAATTTATTTCATGATGGGTTTAGTTAGAAAGTTACTTTTTTTTTAAAAGATAATTCTTATTTATTATCTTATCTTAACAAGAAGTTAAAAAAAAACATAATTAACAATTAACCTATAAACAAAAATATTCATCCATCATGGGGATCAACGGCATGGTTTCAGAATTCTTACACTAGCTGAGCCATTCGTGTGGCATTATTGTTGGACAGTGTCACTAAAAAAAAACAAAAATACACAAAAACTCCCGATTATGACTTACGGGTGCGGTGACGACTCTGACGGTCGCTGTTGTCCAAAGATTGAAAGTTTGGCATATAATGTACCTAGCGTAAATTCATATTAACCACGTTTGTGTTTGTCCGTAATTGTAGATAGCTTCTAATAAATTAGACGAACCTAATTACATGATAGTGACCGAACAAGCAGTGGCAGCAGCAATCGCATCATTTCCAAATGGTTCTGCTGGTGGAATCGACGGTCTAAGACCACAGCATTTGAAAGATCTAACATCAACCTCAAATGGCGTTGCGGGTACAGAACTTCTAATAGAATTATCTAAATTATGTAACCTGATGCTTTCCGGCAAAGTCATTGCTTCGTTTGTGCCTTTTCTGTATGGGGCCAGCCTTTTTGCCTTAAACAAAAAATGTGGTGGCGTTCGTCCAATAGCTGTCGGCTGTACTTTCAGAAGATTGGTTTCTAAACTGGCCTGCAACCGCATCTACAGAAAGCTTGGCTCCAAATTTCGCCCAATACAGCTAGGCTTTGCTACCAAGGGAGGATGTGAAGCAGCGGTACACTCAGTGCGAACATACAAAACAAGAAAAAAAGAAGCTGAAGTTATAATAAAAGTCGATGTAAAAAATGCCTTTAACAGTTTAGAACGAGACTCAATGCTCAATTCCATACAAAACAATATCCCCGAAATTTACCCATACCTCTGGCAATGCTATGCTTCACCAACTCATCTATTCTACAATCAAAATGATCCAATTTCATCAAGCGTTGGTTGCCAGCAGGGAGATCCACTGGGCCCGGCAATTTTCAGTCTGTCAATCCATAGTATTATTGAAAAAATAACTTCAGAGCTGAATATATGGTACCTGGACGACGGAACTTTGGGCGGGAAAGTTGACACAGTATTGACAGACTTAAATACAATAATCACTGCTTTCAAAGAAATCGGGCTTCATTTAAATTTTTCTAAATGTGAAATTTATGTTTTCAAATCAGACGATGAAAAAGATGAAATTATTAAGAAGTTCAACGAAATAGCGCCAAACATACAAGTTCTAGAAAACGATAACTTTTATCTTCTTGGTGCTCCAGTTACTTCCGAAGGTATACGCCCACTGATTGAGAAGAAAACAGAGACGATATCGAAATTTTGTGAACGATTGGAAGACATTAATACACATATGGCTTTATTTTTGCTTCGCCACTGTATATACATGCCGAAACTCACTTATTTTCTGCGCTCAAGTCCGATTTGGAAGGAAAACGATTTGATTATTTCAATTGATAACTCTCTGCGTTCTAACTTGGAAAAATTGCTGAATTCGAAATTGACTGATTCGTCCTGGCAACAAGCAACTTTACCCGTAAAATACGGTGGAATCGGTCTGAGAAAGGTGGAGGATATTTGTCTACCGGCCTTCATTTCTTCAATTAATAGTACGTCAGCTCTCATTGGTTCGATATTAAGTCCCTCACTATGTGAGTTTGAGATTTCGTACTTCGAAGAAGCCGTTTCTGCTTGGAAGGTGCTTTGTCCCGACGAACAACCACCGTGTCCAAGCCAAGCTGTCGCCCAGTCCAAGTGGGATATTCCAATAGTCAAAATGAAACATAACATTCTCCTTGAAAATTGTAATGAAATTAATCGTGCACGTATTTTGGCGGTTTCAGAAAAAGAATCTGGAGCGTGGCTTGAAGCTTACCCATCAAGTCACCTAGGGACTTTATTAGATCAGAAAACCACCAAAATTTCGGTTGCACTTCGTTTAGGCCTCAAAATTTGTGAAAGTCATATTTGTGTGTGTGGGTCACCAGTCGACATATATGGCCACCACGGACTATCATGTATCAAAAGTGCAGGTAGAAACTCCAGGCATCAAAATTTAAATTTTATTATTAAGTCCACGCTTCTGACAGCTAACATACCGTGCATCCTAGAACCTTGCGGTTATTCCCGGCTGGATGGCAAGAGGCCCGATGGTATCACCCTGGTGCCATGGGCTAAGGGTAGGTCACTGATGTGGGACGCCACTTGTGTCGACACATTGGCTCCAAGTCACGTTCGGGCCTCTTCAAGAGCGGCTGGCGCGGCCGCGGCCGGAGCGGAGAGCCTCAAACGCAACAAATATTCAAATATTATTCAAGATTTCGAATTTGTTGCGTTTGCGGTTGAAACCCTCGGTCCGTGGAGCAGTGAAGCCAAAAGCTTCTTGAAGAGGCTTGGGCCTCTGCTGGTGGACGCAACTGGCGTCCCGCAATCAAAGGCTTACTTCATTCAAAGGGTAAGCCTTGCCATCCAGCGGGGTAATGCAGCAAGCGTTCTAGGAACATTTGAAAATGCCCCTTTTGATAGTTATTTTAATGTTTGTTAGGTAGGTTTATTTCTTTAGTTATTAGTATTACTTTTTTGTTATTTATTAAATAAATATTCACCACACATAAATTGTTAAGTAATTTTAAGTAATTGATTGTATGGGGAGAATCTATGTAGACAAACCTAAATAAAAAAAAAGTTACCAAGCGAGCAATGGAGCGAGCCATGCTGGGAATATCGCTACGTGATATGGTGCGTAACGAGGCAATCCACCGATGCACCAAAGTAGTCGATGTTGGACGCCGGGTGGCTAAGCTCCAGTGGCAATGGGCTGGGCCGGCAGCCGAAGGAGGACCGTTGACGAGTAACCATATCCTCACACTGGCGGACTAGGTTATGAAAAGGGATTGAAGAAGAACGGCCTGGTTGGGATGCTGTGGTTCCGTATTGATGAAGGCTGGGATGACTAATGGAAAATTGGGGAGGTGTATGTCCGGCAGTGGACGCACACACGCTGACTGGCTGTCTGACTGACGCATAACGAGTCACGCTACTTCTACTCGTATTAATGTTCTATGTTATTGATAAATGTGTGATAAAAATACTGGCTGTGAAAATAGTGAGTCAACTCGGCCGAGACATGACGCCGCGCCGAGGTGCGATGCTGCTGTGTTCGTGAGTTATCGGTTCGGGCGTGCTTATAATAAAATACTGATAGCGACATATTAACGACATATTTTTTGCAAGTTAAAATATATATTGAAAGGTCATTGGCCAGTGTTATTGCTGGTCCTGGCTGCAGCTATATTTTCAGAACTATGAAAATATTGTGTAGGTTCGGTACTTAAAACGAATAACCCCACTGCACCTCTCCCCGTGCATGTCGTAAAAGGCGACTAAGGGATAAGGACAAGATGCCGCGCTAAAGGGCGACAGGCTCGCCACCTCTCACCTTGGCACGGTACTTCCACCGAGTCATGCAGCAGGCGGGTCTTCGTGCCTTACTTGCTGCTTGATCGATTTAATCTTGTCCGAATACTTTGCGAAACGTGCTGGTCGGTGTTGTGCTGTAATTGACCAGAGTTCTTTCAGCACAACACCGATTACTCTGCCTACCCCGATTGTCGGAATTCAGCGTGTGTGATATGTATGTATGTATCAAAGAGTTTGTATTACGTCGCTGCGCTTCCGTAATACAAACTCTTTGGTATGTATGTATGAAAATGAATAAAAACAATTTTTTTTTCTATTAGCGCACGCGCGAGTAATATAAAGAATAGAAGAGTTGCGTGTCGTCGCCCCGCTGCCCGGCGGCGGATACGGATCTCTCCAAGATGGGGGTGGTGGCGGCTTCTAGTGCCACCACCACCCTCCTATCGCTCTTTGCTAGCCTCGCGTCGGAGACCTCCGTCCGTAGCCAGTACAGAGCAAGAAATCGCGTCGCGTCCTCTACGGCTGGGGAAGACGCCCGCAACAGTATACTAAAGAAAGGAAATGAAATATAAAAAAATATATATATTTATATAAAACCCGACTGCTAAAAAAATTAGGGAAACAAAGAATAAAATCAAATCAAAATATGTTTATTGCATTGAATTAGTTTTTGCAAAAGGTACAACTTAACGCCGTAGGCTTTCTCCTTCATCCAACCTTTGGGTTATCACGAAAGAGTGGGGAGTGGCAGAGAACATATAAAGAGATGATGTAGATATATAATTAAATTAATTAATTAACATATAATAAAACATAAATAGGTACCAATAAATAGAAAAACATACATACATAATATATATGATGTGTACATACAAATACATACGTATAAATAAGATATACAAGGAAAGGTAACATTCGACTCTAAATCATTGATACCTAGTAAATAATTTTCCATTTACAAAATCTTCAAAAATAAATATCAGTAGTAAATTCGGGCTTGTCTCCACGGATCCCGGGATCAGATTGAATTGGAAACTGAACATGCCGATTTGTATCCACTAATACCGGGATCCGTTTCAATTGAATAACTAATTACCTTAGTAATTACTTTTCGTTACCTTAGTAATTACTTGCCCGCTAGGAATTCGACGGTCGTACTGGTTATTAAACTTTTCGTCAGATACAGCTGTTAACGTCGTTCCCCTAGCCTATAATGGGACTAGAACTCACCCCACACTGACAGACACATACATACACACCCTCACCCTCAAAACCTAACACATACACTCACACACAAGACCTAATCCCCTCTCACAAACACACACACCACTGACACCCTCATGTATCCACCCATACTAACAAGTTTTATTTTATTTTGTTATATTATATATCAATCACTAGAATATGCCCGACCAAAAACTACGCACACCTAACCTAACCTGCATACCTAAAATATTACCGCTAACTACCTATTGTAAGCTGTCCTCTACGGCACAGTCTGCCCAGACTAGAGTGTAGAGGACAGAGACCAATAATGTAATGTGTACTATATTAGTTCAATAAACGTTTTTGATTTGATTTGATTTGAATTAATGTTTTTATCCACTGATCCCGGTATCGGTGGCTACAACAAATAAAATATAACCATTTTGGAAACTGATCAAGGTGTACAGAGATAAAAAAACATTGCACAAATAATGTTACTGAAGCTTGGAATGGACGATTAAATAAATTGATATCAAAGAAACAACCAACTTTAATGATGCTACTGAAGGTATTGGAAAACGATAATAAACGTTCTTTAAAACAATGTATGCAAAAATTCTGTAGTCGGGCTATCTGTCTATGTATGTCTGTATGTCATGTCGCCATCAGGTATTAGAAACAGTTACTGTTAGTGGATACGTTCCAAGAACATGTGGACAGTAGGTAGTGGAGCGTCGCACCTGTTCAGGAAGCTGGTTGCACATCTCACTCACTGTGAATGAGTCCGTATAGAACGAACTCGTGTGAGCTGTATTAAAAAACTGTGAACCGACTTCAAAAAACAACTAGAACTAAAAGTTTGAAATAATATTTTTATTCATATTCGGACCCTTGAGTTGAAGGCGGTATAAAAGCACACCTTGATAGATGGACTACCGCCTTCAACTCAAGAGTCCGAATATGAATAAAAATATTATTTCATACTTTTCAGTTCTAGTTGTTTTTTGAAGTCGGTAAAATATTTTTTTTTACGTGTTTTAAATGACGAAAGCGGAATCTGATAAAAGTGTCATTAGTGGTTCCATCCACATTCGTAATTTCAAACGAATGTGAACTGAAAATATGAAAAAATAATATTTCTGACGGACGTGTACTGGATCGTATTCTGGTGTGTAGAAGGCACGATGTTCCTACATCGTGGTGGAAGGATTGGAATCACTGGCGGCTGGTCCTAAAGTGCGCTCGTGCGCGCCGCACTACCATACCACGAGAAGTCTTCACTTCACTCAAAATAAATAATACCTTACAACATCCTACATTAAAACCATAAAGATCGTACTCCAAATAAATACGAATGTGAATTCGACCTTATTTTATAGATGCCAAGGCACGTTTTTGCGAGTAAACGCGCCCGCCGTGCGGAATATAAATCGCACGCGGGTCTCCCATACTGAATGTATGGGGATCGGCAAAACACCGCTGGCGCGTGAGACAGAAGATACTTCATAGAAACAGTATGGACCGAAAGGAGTTCTGCGTGCGGCGCACGAGCGCCAAACAAGGACGCTATATCGTGAATGCCCGCGCGTGCGACACGTCGCGTCGCAAGCGATTCGTTTTGCACGAGTCCGTCTTACAAACTCTTTGCCGTCTACCTCAAAGCGAACCGTCTACCTCGAAGCGAGTCAGCGCGCTCGCGCTGTCATGTGATGTGATGACGTCACATACCCGTTAGCGCGCGAATATTTAAAATGGGATATTGTTAGGTTTTGTGCTTTCTGTCACGTGATACTGTGAATTAAGTGATGCCGATATTTGCCTAATCGTTGGTTAAAGGTAAGGCTTTACAATCAGGTGATCCCTGGTTCAATTCCTACTTTTCAAATGCTTTTATTTTTATATATTTTTTTGAAGCATTTTTGGGACATTACTACTGTTTTCTTTTTGAAAGCTGCAGTAGTGTTGTGGTCTATGGGTGTATTCATAAAGGTATTAAAAATAAGTTAAAAAACTTGTTTGGATTTTTTTTTGCAACTCATTGAGGGTCTAGAGAATATTCATACAAGGTACGTACATAATAAAACGCAGGCGTTTAAAAAATTCGGAAGACCCGATCTTAAAATGACATGACGGGAATGTGTTGGGAAATTTGGTATTTAAGTAGGTAGGTACTTAGCGCACTACCGGTCACTGAAGTCACCAGCCGCCACTGATTGGAATACAGGTAGCTCGACTACAGCATGTTTGTTCACATGGCAGGCACGGATTACACTGTAATAGAAGCGCTGGCCGCATTCCGCGTCATAGCATGCTTAATGACATCTTCAGACGGGCATTTGCATCTGCTGGTGTACCAGCTGTTTTAGAGCCTAATATCAGCCGAGACGACGGAAAACGCGCAGACGGGATGACATTAATACCATGGTCAGAAGGTAAAACTCTCGTCTGGGATGTGACTTGCGTAGACACCCTGGCTCCATAACACGTCATCAAGTCTTTGAGAGAAGCTGGTTCTGCTTCTGAGGCCGCTGCCCGTCTGAAGATAAACAAGTACCAAAGCATTGTCAACCAAAACTATTTGTTTATTCCGCTAGCTTTCGAAACCTACGGCCCCTGGTGCAAGGCTTCAAAATCACTTGTGCATATTTTAGGTAAACAAATTGGGGAAACAACCAGCGTTCAAAATTCGGAAAAGTTTTTATGGGAGAGAATAAGCTTCGCTGTGCAGAGAGGGAATGCTGCGAGCGTTATGGGCACATTCCCGACATGCCGAACTCTAGAGGAGCTTTTTTATGTTTATTAGGTAGTTCTTATTGTATGTTTGTTGTTGTTTTTTTTTTTATAAAATGATTATTTTATCCTGCTTAGTCTTTCCATTCGGCCGATGCAGATATAAACAATATATCTACCGGCGAGCCCATCCCTCCCTTGGAGACTCACTCAGAGCATTGTTTGGCTGGCGGCGACTACGACTGATGCTAAATAAAGGTACCTAGATAACATACTCGCACATACATACTTAGCACACGCTGAACCCCAACAATCGGGGTAAGCAGAGTAATCGGTGTTGTACTGCAAGTACTCTTGTAAATTACAGCACAACACCGACCACCACGTTTAGCAATGTATTAGGACAAGTAAGGGACGAAGACCCACCTGCTGCATGACTCGGTGGAAGGACCGCGCCAAGGTGAGAGGTGGCTAGCCTGCAGCCCTTTATAGCACGGCACATTGTCCTTATCCCTTAGTCGCTTTTTACAACATGCACGGGAAGATGCAGTGGGGCTATTCTTTTTAAGTACCAGCCCCACACGGAACATTTGAGAAATTATGAAAATGAACATTCATTGATCTACATCTGTGCGAGTCAAAATTAAAGAACGCAAGGGATAAGGACAAGATGCCGAGGTAAAGGGTGACAGGGTAGCCACCTCAAACCTAGGCACGCTCCTTCCACCGAGTCATGCCGTAAGTCTTCGTGCCTTACGTACTTCCTGAGTGGATTTCCTATAGACGTGGTTGTCGGTCGTGTGTTAAGGTGTGCTATTACAGAACACGTTAATTCTTTTAGGAAAACACCAATTAATCTGCTGACCAAGCTCGTCGGTACGCAGCGTGTGTGGTATATACTCGTATCGACCGCCGTTCGTGATCATAAGCACACCTGGGCACGGTCAGAAGTTGGATGGGTGACCGTTCGACCGTTGGACCGTAGTTTGGATTCCACGTAAAACTGTAGGTCTCTTCCCTTATAGTCTTAAAAGCTTGTAGGGTTTAACCCGACCTGGTTGGTACAACCGCACTGAAAGAAGGTGTCGATCGAAGCGGCTATGGAAATAGTTCGGGTTTTCTGTTCAGTTCAGTGTAGCCGGCACGACCGACGGCAAACACTGACATGGCACCTAGATCACCAAAGCATTATGGACCGAAATCACGGTTTTTTTAGGTAATGTAGCCAACCCTGTCAATTTCTATAAGAAAAAGTTTTGGAATAAAATTCCACTTTGTAATTCAGTATTTACATAATTTTTTTTTTAATAATTGTCAATGGTATAAAAATACAAATAATTTTACATTTTAGCAAATAAATAACAACAAAATTATTCGCTGATACTTGTGTGTGTCAGAATATAAAGGAACATTATGTTATGGAAACCGCGTGAATCCAAAAGGAACTGCAATATGTGCTTTTCTCCGAAGCGTTCGCTCTTCTAATTCACCGATTCTATGATGCTTGGCGTCATAGAATCGGTGAATTAGAAGTGTGGCGTGTTGTAGCGTGTTGTGGCATGTTCTGCATGCAGTTAGTCTTTAGCCACAGCACTCTCAACAGCTACATTCATACCAATAAATGTTCGCGGAATGGCTACCCGACGAGCGAACGTTTGCCTTTATGACGAATATGTTTGCCAAAATGCTTTCGCAAAAAAAAAAATAATAAAAAAAACAAAAATGCAGCGTGGCTCGGACGACCGTGTCTATAAAAGGCTGAGCCCCCCTCCCCACCGCCCCGCTCCGCCCCCGCCGGCCACCGCTCCGCCGCAGTAACACGATCCGCCCCTCTCCAGCCGGGGCGGCGCGGAGGCGACGGCGGGGCGGCGGCGCGGCGCGCTCTGGAGCCGCCCGCCCTCCGGCGCGTCGGCGACGGTGGGCGGGCGGGCGGGTGGGGGGCGGGGCGGCGCGTGCCGCGCCGGCGCCGCACTCTTGCCGGGCGGCCGGCGGCCGCGTCGCTCTCACTAGTCGAACGGTGCCCGACCGGGAACGTAGCGCCGACCCGCAGACGAACGCAGCGACCATGTCCGCCGTAGCCAAGACATCCAAGTACTCGTACCGCTCCAGCGGCGGCGGCACCACCGACGTCAACATCGAGTACAGCGCCGACCTGAGCGCTCTCTCCAGACTGGAGGTACACAGCCTCCCAGTGATCCCTAGTGCAGTGTCCGTGTGCAGTGAGCCGGTCGGTTACATGATACCTCTCTTATATTTTTCAGGACAAGATCCGTCTCCTCCATGACGATCTGGAATCCGAAAGGGAGCTGCGTCAGAGGGTAAGCGGCGGCGGCGGCAAGTCCGCGCGCTATACTTATACGGCGATGTAACCCGAGCCCGCTACACTAACAGCATGCCGCCGCGCCGTGCGCGCTCGCGCCGCCTCCGCCCCCTCCGCCGCGCCTGCGCTTCAGTGAGGGTAGTGCGGTGGGGATGCGAGGTGTGGGGTGCGCGAGGGATGAGCGCGCGCGCGCAACAGGTGCGCTCGAGCGCTCTCCTATTTCGGTCTCGTCGCGTTTCCCAGCGCGCTATTAATATCCCAGCGGCCCTATTAAGAACACTTTCTCGCCCTTTGTGTAATGGCGCGACGTAATCGCACGCAATATTTCATGACAGAGTGCGAGATGCGGCGTCGCGTCCACTGGCGGATCACGTAACGCACGGTTAAGGGTGCGTCGATTTAATTCTGCCAGGGGGGTGGTTGTGGGGTAAAAGATCACGCAGGTGGGGCATAGTGCGCGGGGTTAACACGTAACCGCCGCCAGCTACTCAACACCATATTACTTACCGCAGGAAATCCATTACTCATTTTCTCGAACAGTTCTGAAATATTTCATTTTGTCTATTGTTTCGTGTGATGACTCAAAATGTATTTTTATCGAAGGTCAATCAAAAAAATATACTTTTTTACATAAAAAGTACACTTTCTCTCTTCATTATTTTCATAACATGGGCAAACACATTTTCTGTAAAAGTAGGTTTTTAAAAACCGTTTTGTAAAATTTTGAATAAGAACAAAATCGAACCAAAAATTTTGAAAAAAAGAATTTTTCCTCATAATTTTTTAAAAAATTCTTATAAATTTTTTTTTTATACTGTTTCAAGTTAAGTAATTTTTCAGGACATTCCAAATAATGTTCGAATATGACTGGCGACAAGAAGATCGTCCGAACCGCGTCCATGTTCGGGCGCCTCCGCGCGCAGTCTATTTCTGCAGGTCAACTCGCGTCGACCTAGCCAGGCGTAGCGACGTCGACGTCGACTCTCGACATGCGCCGACGTCGACGCGGACGACGGTGGGCGTCGCGCGCGCGACCGAGACTTCGTAACTATCGCGGAATGCGTTATATTTAGCGTGCGCGAGAGCATTCTTCCGAGAGCCGCGCGCGGCCCGCGCGAGCGACGCGCGTTGAATCTGGGCCAAATGTTGGCTGAGATGCCGCAAATATTAAAATATAATAATAGAGTTCGGCGGCAAATAACGTACAGCTCGACAATTGCCCGGGTGATGTGTTATTTTAGGTGCGCGTGCGCCTCCGTACGTCACGAAGGGTCATGGAGAAATAATACACGTGTGTTCATACCTGTGATGACCCCAAATGGCTGTACCTATTGTGGCGCCCTGACTAAAGCCTTACAGTACAGAGACCTATGTAATATAAACAATAGCTCAACATAATATGTATGTATACATGCATACATACATGTTGAAAATTCTAACAGCTATTGAAATATTCTCAAGATCTCGGGTCGAATCATCTTCGCACAGATACAGTGCTGATTGCAATTTGACAGCCTCGGTAGCTCAGTGGTGCGGTCGGTCGACTGTTGTTAAGCAACCCTGAGCGTGGTCAGTACTTGGATGGGTGACCGCTCGACCGTTGGAGGCTGACCGTGGTTCGGATTCCACGTTAAACTGTAGGTCCCTTCCCTTCTTACCTTACTAGGTGGTAAGGTTTATTCCGACCGGATTTGTACCACCGCACTGAATGAAACGTCGGTCCAAACGGCTATGTAAATAGTTTTTCGTCCAGTTCAGTGAAGCCGACATGAAATTAAGGGAAGCATTGAAATGGCACCTAATTCACCCGGTGTTATGGGCTGACATCACGGATGTTGTAGGTGATGTAAATATTGTTTTCTATTATTTGGGACAACCTACAAATAACATGCACGCATGCATAAATCCCCGTTTATTACTAACAACGCTCTGTAAATATTAATTACTGATTTAATCACGGTCGTTACCGGAGCTATGTGTTTAGATGTACCGGAACAAAAGTATGACCCACCTTCATTGTAACACACTGTACTATGTACATAGGTACCAAAACTAAATTACCTACTTAAGTATTTTATCTACGGCATTACATTATTCAGGTTAATTAACATCTGTAGAAAGCCTCGATTCCCAAGCGTCATTCAGCAAGTTTCTGTATATATTGAGAAGATAATTTATTGAATAAATAAATACATATATAAATTTGGTCTTGAACGGGATTTCTTTTTTAACCACCACCGCACTGAATAATACTGAAAGGTATTTACTACGATAATACTGAAATAATACTAAGATAATACTGAAGGTTCAGTTTCAGTAACTTTATCTATGAATCCCAAATCGCTACATTTGATTGGACTAGGCAATATTTTTTTTATTCGCTCACTACAGGTCAGTAGTTGAGACAAGGCAAGGAAACTGGACTGCCAGGCACTTAGATATTGCGAATAATGGGAAACTGGGAAATTTAAATTCAAATCATTCCTTCATACTTTTGGTAACAACGTACAACCGTATATCATGTCAAAATAGACATAGTTCACATTAGTCAAGATACTCGTACATACTAACGCCGCTAACAGTCAGGTTCAGTTGAAAATATGAGAAATGAAATGAAACTTTATTATCGACAACATGCATACAATAAACATTATTAACAATATTACAGTTGATGTAATAAATACCATTAAGTTATAATGTGCCGACAAGGTAAAGCGCAGCCATGATTGCTTATATATAAACAATCGCACAATAAGAAAGTTATAAATTATATTATACTAGCTTTTTCCCGGGGCTTCGCTCGCGGTAACTCGGTTTAATAGCAAATCCTATTTAAACGCAAATATGATAATAAACTATCGCTCTCTCTCTCTCTATCTCTCTCTCTCTCCTCTCTCTCTCTCTCTCTCTCTCTCTCTCTCTCTCTCTCTCTCTCTCTCTCTCTCTCTCTCTCTCTCTCTCTCTCTCTCTCTCTCTCTCTCTCTCTCTCTCTCTCTCTCTCTCTCTCTCTCTCTCTCTCTCTCTCTCTCTCTCTCTCTCTCTCTCTCTCTCTCTCTCTCTCTCTCCTCTCTCTCTCTCTCAACCCATACTATACTTTCTTTGATACTGCTCAGCCCTAAGGTTATTTGACGTGATGATATATAGCCTATAGTGAGCCTCATGAACTACTCTTTCCATTGGTGTAAGCCTGTTCAGTGGTTCCGGAGTTTCGGACACGTTCCCTTTTATAAGAAGTAGAGATAGAGATAGGGAAGATTATTATTGAGATTACATCATCATTTTAGCTGTCCAGTTCAACGTAAAAAAAATTTTAAATGTAAAATCTCAGAACACGTTTACGAATTTTAATTCCTGAATTTTCATGGGGTCAAATTCCGTTTATTGTATCAACTACTAGACATGTAGGTAGGTATATTCAGACACTAGCTGTTACCGCGGCTCTTCCGCTTCGCTAACCATCCTTATAATTACTTGCAAAATAAATTTCCAAAAAACACATTAACGTGTAAAGATGAGTAGTATTCGTTTTTAGGTTTTCGTATCCCCTACGGAAGCCTATTACTAAGCCTCCGCCGTCTGTCCGTCTGTCCGAGGGATGTATCTCTTGATCCGTAATAAGTATCCTTTTGAAATTTTCATAGAATATGCGTTACTATGGCGGATATAACAACAAATATTAAAAAAAAAAAGAAAATGTTAAAAATTAAGGGGGGCCCCCATACAGCAAACGTACAATAAAATCGATTAGTCACACTATTGAATAATAGATGGCGCCACAGGCTTTTATACATTGCAATGTTGAAAGACAAAAGATAGGCGGATAATAGCGGATAGATATTATTGAATATTTACTTTTTCGAAATTTTAAAAGACAATTTCATTTTGGTTTTTCTTTTTTCATGACAGTTTTCACATTGACGTATTTGATTTTCAAATATGGCATCTTTGTTTATGTTGCATTTGTGGACATAAATTGTTACCACGATTCTGATTGTTTCCAGGGTTACGGTTACTTCCTTGGTTACCGTTGTTACTTCCTTGGTTACCGTTGTTATTTCCTTGGTTACGATTTTTGTACCAACAATCTATATACGGAAACCTCCGTGCGCGAGTAAAACTCTGTATAGTAATGTGTAATGTTGCAGAGAGATAGTAATGTATAATATGTACATTATTTGCAAAGAAGAGCTTATCTCTTAAAGAAGTGTTTGAAAGGAAATATAGGTCGATTAGAATAACTTCACAAAGAAATGCTTTAATTATCCTGTTTAGCTTATATATTAATAACATGAAATATGAATTTATTTATTCAACAGATAACATGAAAGTACTCGTACTCAAAGACGTTGATAATTATTAGAGTTTAACATAGTAAATTTTTTTATCGAACGCTTTAAGTATTGGAGTAGATACAGTCCGCGCGCGAGCTCCGAGGAATCGGTATTTGTGGAAATTAATTTATTATAGAATTTGTATAGAATTTTTATGGAGATTCACATTTTGTGATGATTATACTATACTAGGCGAGTAATATTATACAATTGTTTAATATTAAAATTCTATACAAATTCTATAATAAATTAATTTCCACAAACACCGATTCCTCGGAGCTCGCGCGCGGACTGTAGGTACCTACCCGAAAGGGTACCCTTTTCACCTGAAACTGAACAACTTTTATTCTAACGACTTTTCAATCTGTAATTTTTTTTCACTATCTTTATGCAATAGTGCCGAAAGAATTTAATTTTTTTCGAAAAAAAAATATAAGTAGGTCAAAACCATTTTAGTTTCACTTAGAATTCGTTTTCGGTACAATAAAACAGTAGCTACTACCATAATTAATGATGGTAGGCATATAATCTAATATTTTCTTTAGTGAACTAATTAACATGTGGTTGGGTTTTCAGATCGAGAGAGAAAAGGCGGATTTGAGCGTGCAAGTGATTCAACTGTCCGAGCGGCTAGAGGAAGCTGAGGGCGGTGCCGAAAGTCAGGTAATTCAAATTTCGAACGTACTGCTCAACGACCGGCTCGTGGCGCGAGCGGGTGCCAACACAGAGTGCGTGTGTGTCATTCATGTCATGTATCAGTGCGTGACATGATATTGTTCCAGCTGTCCGGTTCAAATGCTATTAGGATAGTCCGTTTCCTATTGTGACGGCGGCACTATAATAAATTTAAATTACTTACTCTTAAGACAAAAATCTATATAGGTGCATTTTAATTAATAGAAAAAGCTTGTAGTGACCTCATGAAGTTGTGAATAACACCACAAAATATATAAAAATATTGGTAGGTAGGTTAAAAAATTTTTTAAGGGTTTAACCAATGCTATTGTTGAGTAGATCTCTATTTATATCAATTCTCTCAATTTCATACGCACATATACGAGTAATATAAATTTTCAGAAGCAGCAATTAATGTAAAGAAATGTCCGTTGTCGTATAAAAGCGATCTCAATAGCATTCGGACCGGATTATAAACCTATATTCAATTCAGACTGAAGAATTAAAGATTGGCACTCTAGATAGATTCCAGATTCGTAAAAAAATTTATCAAAACTATATCTTATGAATAAACAATGTATAGTTAAGCCGGAATACACCTTGATAAATACATACAAAAATATGATTATGAACTAAATAACATTTCAAATAAAATTAAGGAAATTGGAGAGTTTAATAATTTTTAAAATGAGAAAAAGGCATACAATTTTTAATAATCAAATTTGTTATCAGGCATTTATGTATCTAAATTCAATTAATAAAACCTTAATTAAATATACGAATGGATACAAATTGGGCTAAAATTTTACAAATGCTACGTCAATAAAATATATATATTCGTTCGTAATAAATCAGTGGTATAAATATAATATTACCAAATGTCCCCTCCTGTCGTAGGGGTAGGTAGGTACTACATATAATATATATTATTAGGTACTATTTAATAAATATAAAATTAAATCAACCTATAAAATAGATAAGAAAAATAAAAATAAAATAAAATATGGATTGGTATGTGAGTGTGTGTGTGTGTGTGTGTGTGTGTGCTTTATAGATCTAAGATGCTGTGCGATATTTATACGTATGTAGATATTAAGTATTTATTATTGAAGTGTATTTATTTGCATTGCGAGCTCTAGCGAGTTGTATGTGTACATGTGTATTTATTTTGTTATTTATCGTCTTATCTTCAAACGGAAATATAAGTAACTCATTAAATATAAAGGTGAGTGTACCGGTAATATAATATTTTTTAAACAGACAATATGTATGTTTACCTGCAAACAGTCCTAAAAACTAATAAGTATCTCAATTAAATAAAATCCGGATACACGAACATAATATGAACTACATATTAAAACACTTGAAACAAATGAGTGCAATACAATGTTTCTATTACAAATCAAAATTAAATAAAAACTAAAAAAAAGAACTAATTCAATAAAAATGAATACATAATATGTTAATTTTTCCGATTGAATTTCGGATAATTGACTTGAAAACGGCGCAAAAATACCAAAAATACAAAGTTCTTGGATATTTGGTCAACCCTCGAAAATTGGCGCCGGGGTGTTTTAGTCCCATTTCCGCCTCACATGCCACGTGACTTATTCGCTTCCTATCAGAGCGCCCACTTGCGTTCAGTTCTACCCTTCATAACAGTTAAAAAAACATAAATCAGGTTATATTTGAAATAGGTAACCATTGAATTAATTGTTCATGTAACGTTCAGAAATAAACTTTTAAATACGAAACAGTTAGGTAATATTAAATGTTCTACATTTCGTATTGGTTTCAAGGTTTCGTACCTGAAACTAAAGGAGTGACACGTGCGTCCGTCTGTCTGTCACAGGGTCATACATAAATTCTAAACAGTTGGTTGTATCAAGTTGAAGTTTGGGACGAAATTAGACAATAGATATTATTTTTAATTAGTCTAGAAAACCTTTTCAAAAGTTATTACACTCGTAAATTGCGCCCAGATAGAGGGTGAATGGGCATCGAAAAAAACAAAAAAAATTATTTTTTGCAAGTGACGTCTCTTTGAAACCGTGCCGATATTATAAAAAAAAAAATACGTTTTAAACTACTTAAATAAAATAAAAACAAATGAATATACAATTAAGTTCTACGGTATCGTTACAAAAACCATACAACTAAACGTTAGCGACTTAAAATGTTTGTCAAAAACTCTCGTCGACTAAGCAGCGTCCCTCTCTCTCTTGCAGTTCGAAATCAACAGGAAACGAGACACCGAACTGATGAAGCTCCGCAAACTACTGGAAGATGTCCACCTGGAGTCCGAGGAGACCGCCCACCTCCTCAAGAAGAAACACCAGGAGATCGTCGTCGACTTCCAGGAGCAAATCGACCAGCTCTCCAAGGCCAAAGCGAGGTCATTATTCACCCACCGTACTATATTCTAACCTGTCAAACATTATTAAATCTATGGGTAAATACGTTTCAAATCTAAATGGACATCGTTAGTGCTTCCTATTGATAGGATTGAACAAGACCAAGATTCTACTAAAGTGGATCGACACATTGGCCAAGTAAGGCAAACGTTTTTGTTTTATCTCTTTCATAAGCAATTAAAAGGAGATTACCTAAACAAAAATGTTTGACTTTCTTAGCCAACATGTGGACCCGACTTTAGAGATGATGGCAGGTGTGTTTTAAAAGTTTATAAATGGTGTCGTCTTTTTTTTATTTGGAACGTATCTATATAACATGTTGATTGCTGACCTCCACAAATTCGAAGAGCTTCCGAAGAAGTTTTTATTTTACCTAACAAAACTAACGAACATGTTGTTGTTTATTTTAAGTTTAGTTTATAAAAATGCGAATGCGGATGCAAATGTGCTAGCTATTTTATTTAGTTCTATTTTGTATATTGTTATGTGAGCAGTGCGAATACGTTGCAATCTATAAGTTTTTGATCACTATCTGTGTGGTCATCACTGTCATGAAATTAAATAAATGTGCTTAACTGAAAAAAATAATAATAATATTAATATCCACTCACAGTGTAGGTACATCACGCCGCCGTCCACTAAATCTATGAAAACTCATTAAACTTCAAATAATTTAATTCTTCACTAGCGCTGATATTATCATACAACCAATAACTTCGATTTTTAATCATTTTTATAATACACTAGCATTTTCCCGCGGCTCTGCTCGCGTGTTTTTTTTGTCAGACCTTCGCGGGCGCACGCACAACAACCCACAAAAGTTTCATCGTAATCGAATGAACGGTTTACGAACGCATAGAAGACGAACGAACGAACAAACCAACAAAATATATTTATTTTTGGGTTCCGTGCTTCAAAAGAGGAAAAACGGAACCCTTATAGGATCACTCTCGGTTCTGTCGGCCAGTCTGTTAGCTTTTCTCCGGATCTACTCGACAAAAAAGTTTAAATATGGTAGATAGATTTTCCAATCACCCTGTATGTATGATACAGCGTGACTGGAAAATCGATCTATTCCTTTAAAGGGGTTATACTAGAGGTTATTTGGAGCAATTTAAGTACCATCAACTGGGGGTCAGAAATGAGTGGTTTCCCAGACATCGGGATTATAAGATTCTTTTTCAATTTCTGACTAGTAATCGAAAAAAAAAGATGTGAAAAATATTCTCATTTGATTGATATTTTTTTAAGCTACCAATCATATAAAGTAAAAATATTGGCTCAAAATTCTCAATATCTCGGAAATAAAAGATCTTAAATGAAAATTATTTTTATTTTTATGTAAATTTTGAGTAAAAATAAATTCTTTTTTCATGTAAAAAAATAATATTTGATGGTCGTTAAATTGTTCCAAATAACCTCTAGTATAACACCTTTCAAGGAATAGATCGAATTTCAAGACCCTGTATAATATAGAGTTTGATGACACCAATCCGTACGTACAAGTCCGTACTTATAACACAATCACGGCGTAGATGAACGAATTTAGATTTTGGGGGAGGTCTCGTTGGAATACTAATATATTTTTATAATTTTAAAATGCATAGTTTAAAGATATTAAGTTAAAATATACAAAAATCTAAATTTTTTACGGAATGAAACTTGAAAAAAAAATTGGGAATCTCATAATGTTTACAAGAAAACAAAAAAAATAAACGAAAGTCCTAAGTCTTAAAGTTATCACGGACAACGGAACGGTACAGAACCCTAACCACGCGAGTTCTACTCGCACTTGACCGCTTTTAGGTTTCCGTACCGTAGGGGTACGAAAGCCTATTACTAAGCCTACGCCGTCCATCTGTCCATCTGTCCTACCTTTATAGGGCTGTATCTTTAAACCGTAATAGGTAGCCGGTTAAAGTTTTCATAGAAAATGTATTATTATGGCAGATATATTAGCAAATAATAAAAAAGTGCGAAAAGTAAAAAAATTACGGGGTCCCTATACAAGAAACAATTTTTTAACGCTTTTTGTGTTCGTTCTATCGTAAAAACGGTAACACATAAAGCATCAAACTCGGTGTGATTATAGTGCAAACTCTATAGTTACCAAAATTACAAAAAATAATAAAAACAGGACAATTACCTGATGATACTGAAACCTTGGTGCGCGAGTCCGACTCGCACTTGGCCGGTTTTTATATAGTAGCTTTTGCCTGCAGCTCCGCTTGCGTGTTTATTTTTTTGTCAGAAACCTTTACCGGGCGCACAACAAACCTCCAAAGTTTCATTGTAATCGGATGAACGGTTTACGAACGCATAGAACTAACAAATTATATTCATTTTTATATAGGCAGTAGAAGTAGAAGAATAATCATGCAAAATTTCATCAGTATGAAAATTCACAGTGCATTCATTGGTAAAATCAAAGAGTTTGTATTGCGTCGCTGCGCTGCGACGTAAAACAAAATCTTTGGATAAAATATCTATCAGTACCCAAATACTCATTAAAAATAATCATTACGCTTATTAAATGAAGTTCTAAATTTGATATGCCTATGCCATGCCATTTAGCCTATGTCCCATAAAAACTATCTGTATTATTTTGCGTAATTTCAAATTTAAATAATGTTTCGGCTCTGAAAAACTGGCACAGATTGGTTGAATGTTTTTAGCAGCCTTGGCTGTGTTCTCGTCTAATCCAGTGTAGCCATCAATCCAAAGGGAATTCTCCGGTATGGCACCTTTTCGGAGGTGATATTGACCAGTCGGTGCATGTACTCTGACTCCTTTGAGTCAGCGACTCATACCGGATACATAATTTGTTTTTTTAGAATGTTCAAGACGTCTACTTCTTCGACACTTGGCTTACGAAGTGAATGCTTGTTCGCAGGTCAGAGAAGGAGAAGTCCAAGTTCCAGGCTGAGGTGTACGAGCTGTTGGCCCAGGTAGAGAACGTGACAAAGGAGAAGGTCACCATCATCAAGCACTCGGAGAAGCTCGAGATCTCCATCAGCGAGCTGCACATCAAGATCGAGGAGCTGAATCGCACCATCGTCGACATCACCTCGCATAAGCAGCGCCTGTCCCAGGAGAACATCGAGCTGGTGAAGGAAGTTCAGGACCTAAAGGTCAGCTTCTCACATTCATTGTTGTAATGTTCACCAACACTTGGGTTGTATTCCAACTCAATTATATAACATCATCAAATACGACGCACAAACAAAACTTAGTCAATATGAGCACATACGTCCTAATCATTGATAATAGTCTATCTATATAAAACATTTTGGAACGCACGAGGGAGTTGTATTGTATTCTTATTATAATTCGTAGGCAAGTAAATTTTGCACTTGAATTCGTTATCTTTTGAAATGTAACAACAATGGAAAACAATGGAAACAATGACAAACAATGACGAAGGAGGGTACATTTGCAGTGATGCCTATACATTTCCTCCAAAGGACAACCTTGGGGTTTTCAAAAAGGCGACCAGAAGCCACGTGTTTGTTGCTTGAAATCGATGTGAAATAAGAAGTGTGTGAGTACCTATTAAATGTTGCGTGACTTGTCTGCAGGTGAACATCGAGAACGTCATCTACCTGAGGACTCAGCTCGCCGGCCAACTTGAGGATGCCCGCCGCAGGCTCGAAGACGAGGACAGGAGGCGCTCCGTCCTGGAGGCTAACCTTCACCAGGTTCGTGGCATACATACAATACAACGTCACACCTGTCTCCCAATGGGGTATGCAGAGAAAATGGATTTCCGCGTCCCACAATCTTGACGCACCTCTGAACTGACGCCTCTTCCACAGTTATAATGGTCTTCATACTTACATGCTCATGCGCATGTCATTACGAGTACTGCGCACTTCATCCTTTTTGACATTTTTCATTATTTTATCTTATTTCTTTGGGAAAAGCAAACAAGCACGTACCTACATAAAACAGAAGAAACTGTGTCATCTGCCGCGAGTGAAGCGGCAAACTGTACCAGACGAGCAGATGTAATCGAATAGCAGTACCTAATTAATATCAAATTTATTATTGAAGATGTTGATAATGAGAATCAGTTTCAAAGGCCAGATGGAACACAACTGACAAAGGCCTATGATGCTGTTGGGAGAATAAATACTGAAAAAGAAGCAGGGATTCAAATTACATTGATTATTTCCTTTGCAGGTTGAGATCGACCTGGAGTCGGTTCGCGTCCAGTTGGAGGAGGAATCCGAGGCCCGCCTGGACCTGGAACGCCAGCTCGTTAAGTCCAATGGAGAACTACTGCACTGGCGCAGCAAGTTCGAGGCGGAGGCAGCTGCGCGCGCAGAGGAGATCGAAGAGATCCGCAGGAAGTACTCCGCTCGCATCCAGGAGCAGGAGGAACAGATTGAGATGCTGCTGGTCAAACTCAGCAACACGGAGAAGCAGAAGTCGCGCTTGCAGAGCGAGGTGAAATTCTTCTTCTTATTTTTACGGCCCATCGTAAAATTGTGAAAAAAGGGACGATGTCTGGTGTCAGTACATTCCACCTTGTTTCTGTAGAACTTAGGTGTCCTGTAAAGGGTTCCCTTAGGTCGTCAGAAAATGTTTGTGAGCATTAATCAGCCAGCATTTATGCGTTCACTGGAAGACATAAGCCACTCCAGCTCTTCCCCAATTATCTCCAACTTCAGCAGTACTGACCACTGATTGCCTACGACGTACTTGTCGTCGTCCCACCTGACAGGTGGTGACCGCACACTCCGTTTGTGAGCATGTTAGTAAGTCAGCATGTATGCGTACATTACTGGACATATGCCTCTCCAATTGTCCTCCAGTCTTCCTGGCCTTCAGCGGAACCAGTGCTTTCAGCCGACGTAATTGTCGTCGTTTCACATGGCGGGTGGTCTTACCGCACTCCGTTTCCACGTCCACAGCCGTCGTCTCTTTCGGCTGTTGTACCCAGACCACTGCTAATTGAGCTTACCCGCCCGGTGTCCAATAACACACTTTGGTGCGTCGGCGGATTGCCTCGTTACGCACCATATCCTGCATCAATATTCCTGGCATGACTAGCTCCATTGCTCGCTGGGTAACTTTCAAACTTTGAGCATACTCACTACATTTTGATGTCGCGCAGGTGGAAGTGCTCATTATCGACCTCGAGAAGGCGAACGGAACAGCTCGGGAGCTGCAGAAGCGCACCGAGCAGCTGGAACGCGTCAATATCGAGATCAAGTCGCGCCTGGAGGAGACGGTCCAACTGTACGAGCAGTCGCAGCGGGACCTGCGCGTCAAGCAGACCGAGATCCAGCGCATCACGCACGAGCTGGACAAGACGCGCGAGCAGAAGGACACGCTCGCCAGGGAAAACAAGAAACTCACTGGTGAGCACACACAACTTTTCTACCACTAATGTCATAGTGATTTGCGGGTTTCCGTACCAGTACGGAAGTTTATTGTTTATGTGAAGGTTGGAAAATAATTTTCCTAACCTTCACACTGGTGTGAGTGTGACAGAGCAGTGTGAAGGTTAGTCCGGCGTCGAGCCAACAAACATTGCGAAGTGGAATTTGGAAGGCCTTTTCAGATGCCTGGCTGGATAGCTCAGTTGGACTTAGACAGAGGCTCTTGGACATGTAATATTCATTTCCATACATTCTGAAACTGAAAGTTATATTAAATGTATTATTAATTATATATATGTATACATATGTATATTTTAACAAAACTCAAAGAAGTTCAGGCAAAATTAAGAAAAATCAAGAATCGAGATCGTTGCAAATGCAAATTACGGATGTAATATTGCCATTTATTTACAGTGTTGCCAACATGTGGAATGCACTTCCACCTGCATCATTTCCTCTAATGTACAGTCTGGGGTCTTTTAAACATAATGTGAAGCACCTAGCCGCCCGACATGGTATTCGCAGCACCCGTAAATATGCGAATGCATAGTTACGGGCGAGTCATGAAAGGTGCATTAGAACACTGACCTCGATCTGCCGTTGGCTTTGATGACAGATGACCTTCACGAGGCCCGCTCTACCATCACCGAGATGAACCGCCGTCTTCACGAGCTCGAAATCGAGCTGCGCCGTCTTGAGAACGAGCGGGAGGAACTCACTGCCGCCTACAAGGAGGCTGAGGCCGTAAGTGTTGCGCCCTACCACTCTCAGTATTTACTTTTTTTGACGTGATGACGTCACGTCTTATAAATTGATGAACACCGGCTGCACACACGAAAAAGTGTCACGTTCCATCTCAGCCTGTGTGTACAAGGCGAGGCGCGCTCCAAGCGAGAGCGCGTAACAAGCGATAGAGAGGCATATAAGGAGAGTAGGAAATACAAAATATATTTGTCCGTCTTTTGCGAGCCTCGAACCCGCGGTCCCTGCCACCAATATTGTGTGACCGACCAGACGTCTTAACCACCCGGCTAAATCGATCATGTACTAGCGAAGCGAATTCGGTCAACAGTAGGTGAAGATTTCATGGCGTTGAGTCTTTTGGAGCGACATCTAGCGTCAATAGTAATTGAAATACTTCAGCGGTAGTTTACTTGATTCGCAGTTAGGTAGGTGTTGCAACGTTGTAGTATGCGTTTTGATATGTAGATGGCGTTATGTAAGATTATTGATAAAGTAGGTAGATTTAATTATGTGTTATGTAGAAATTTACAAATTTAAAGTATACATTGATAATTAATATTATTAGTTTTTAAAGTACTCACATTTGCGATTTAAGAATTAAACTTCTAAGGCCCAATTGCGCCAACACGAATTTAGAGTTAAGTAGCGAGTTATGGATTTAAACGCGGTTCCCACAGTCAACGGGTACTAGCTTAACGAGTTAAACTGGTTTATATCGTTAAATTCGTGTTGGTGCAAGTGGGCCTAAGCACGATAAAGTATTATAAACTGATTTTGTATCTGACTTCGCACTTTATATTATTTTGCTAATAGTTTTTATTTTAGTTCCTAGTACTTTGAAATAACACTTTCACTTACTGTTTTAATAACAGGCATTATGTTTATCACGTTTACTTTCACTTTTATAGACGTTTTGTAATGAATTTTGTGATTTATTCGACTGCTTATTAATTTGACTGACTGACTGTCTGTCTGACGTAGATTCAGTCCGAAGTCGCATTGCCTCAATTTCTTCTGCCCTGGTACTTTAGAACCGTTCCCAATAGTCTTACCACTTTATGACGTTATCACGTAAAACTATCGTCCGTAAACCGACTTTACAGACAACCAATTTTTCTTGTTAACTTTTTTTAGGGTTCCGTATCCGGTACGGGACACTATTACTAGGCCTAAGCCTACTGTCTGTGTGTCTGTCGGTCTGTCCGAGGGCTGTATCTCTTGAACCGTAATATGTATCCCGTTCAATGTTTCACAGAATATGTGTATTATGGCCGATACAACAACAAATAATAAAAATAAGAAAAAGTAAAAAATTCACGGGGTTCCCATAGAAGAAACCAAAAAGTGTATGCGCGCCATCTACCGAAAATAGTATGAAGTATTTTAACTAATCCGTAGATGGCGCGAGTGGCGCTGACCATGACATGGCGATACGGAACTCTCGGTGCGCGAGTTCGACTCACACTTGGCCGGTTTTATTTTTAGGTTCTCGTACCCTACGTGTGCAGAGTTACTAGGCCTACGGCGCGGCGTCTCTCCGTCCGTCTGTCTGGTCTACTATTGAAAGACTTTTTCTTTTTCTTTTGAACCGTAATAGGTATCCGGTTGAAATTTTCACAGAATATGTGTTGTTAAGGCGGAAATCATAACAAAAAGTACAAAACTAAGGGGATTCCCATACATGAAACGTGCGGTTGTTGTTTGAAAAGACTTACTGCATGCAAAAGTACAAATCAAATTAAATTTAAATTTGCAAAAGCACATGCTGCATTCTTTTGTTTTTGTTTGTCAGCCATCAATAGTGAAGATTTAAACATGGATAAAATTGGTCACTTGATAAAATTGGATAATTTTCATTGATTATATCTTCAAAAAGGCAAAACAATCAACGGCGAGTATTATGCGAACTTACTGCAGCGTTTGAGTGATGGAAAAAAGCGGCCGCATTTGGCAAAAAATAAAGTTTTGTTTCATCAAGACAATGCATCAGTGCATACATCCGTAATTGCGACAGCAAAAATCAATGAGTTAAAGTTCGAATTGCTTCCTCACGCACCGTATTCGCCATATTTGGCCCCTCGGATTATTTTCTCTATCCAAATTTGAAAAAAAAATTGCTCTAGGTAAAACGTTTGCCAACAATGAATTTGAGGAGCTCGACGGTTCTAATAAACAGTACCTATATTTATCTATCGAACATCGTTGGCAATAGTGTATTGAGCTGAAAGGAGACTATGTAGACAAGTGATGAGAAAATTTTCAAACAAAATTTTGTTTTCTCTGTTAGGTCAAATAATTTTAGGGACTACCCACGTACAATAAATAAGTGTTTATCGCCGAAAACGTTTGCGTGTAACATGTATCACGTTTCAGATGTTATGAATGATGACTAAATGTCAGCGCATGTCCGCAATGAACGGCAGCTAATTACCTACAAGTTTTTGGCACTGAAGGCGATGTCTCGGAAAAGATTATAAATTGTTTTCGGTTGCCAAAAGTCACGCTCTATAAGCGAAAATAATTATAAATAAATCTATCATAAAGTGATTAATTAGGTTCCCGCGTAACGCAATATTTATTATTATTATACCTATTATGAAATAGCTACACATTTGAAGATAATGAATCATACATTTTATGAATGCATCGGGCCGGTAAATAGCCCCACTGCATCTCTCCCCGTGCATATCGTAAAGGGCGACTAAGGGTTAAGGACAAGATGCCGCGCTAAAAAGCGATAGGTTAGCCACCTCTCACCTTGGCACGGTCTTTCCACCGAGTCATACAACTTCGTGCCTTACTGGCTGCTTGATAGTTATCTTGTCCGAATATTTGCTAAATGGGGTGGTCGGTATTGTCCTGTATTTGCAAGACTCTTTGCAGCACAACGCCGATTACTCTGCTTACCCTTGTTGTCGGGAACAGCGTGTGGTATATGTATATTATTATTATTATATAGGTGAGTGCTTCAGATTCAAATGTGAGATTTACGTGGCACCACGAAACTTTGTGTATAACACAAGTTAATAGGTAACTCAAATGTTAAACAAAAATGTCTTTAAAAGTCAGTAAATTTAGTAAAATGTCGCGTGAACAGGGACGCAAGGCCGAGGAGCAGCGCGCGCAGCGGATGGCCGCCGAGTTCGGTCAGTTCCGGCACGAGGCCGAGCGCCGGCTGCAGGAGAAGGAGGAGGAGATCGAATGTATCCGGTGAGTTCCGCCACTTACTCATACCTATGTACACTACACCCTCCGCCTCCCTACACCTCCACACCGCCACCGAACCGATACCAACAATGCGGAACGCAGCCCCCGCCCTGTGCGCCGTGCCGCGCGCCCGTCAACTCATCTCTCGACACGGCTCCGGGCCGTCTTTATACGAGCCCACATACCGATAACCTGGCTGGCTGACCATCAACATCGACACGCATCGATCCATCTAATATCGCAATCACGGAGCGACAAAGTAGCTCGCCCACTACGCCAGCCACCCCATCGCCAACCGATGCTCCAAATATCAACCGATAAAACGCAAGCCCAACCACCAGTCTACCAGCGCCTAGTATAACGTACTTCGGATGGGTGCACTCCCTAAATAACAAAACGCGCATTGGCACGCGCGCGGATTATAAATAACCTCGCATCCCATTGGTCGGATCGGAGAGCTTACCGCGGAATTGGCACACGAAGGCCGATAAAAATCTACAAAAGACGCCGATCGCAGGTGGCCTACTTGCAGATCTAACCTAATACGCGACCTCGCCACCCGATTAACGAAATCGGGGTGACCGATATTCGAAACCGATCGAACTAATCGCCTCGAATCGACATGACTACTGTTCAATTGCCGAACTACAACAAGTGGAGCCGACCCCCCACTGCTGTCTACGAAGATAATTATGGCTACGGCATCAACTACTACCAGCCGATGATCGACTACATCAACGCGAAGGAGCAAGGCGTCGCGACACGTCCGCCGCATCTGCCGTTTAACAATGAGCGTGGACTCGAAAAGTACAGGCACGACCGACCCATCCGCGCCTACTCGCAGGAGGAGCTCAATCGCATCTCGAGCGACGTGTCGGCGCAGGCCAAGCGAGACCTCGACAACTTCCAGGTGGCGAAGCGTTCGGCTTTCTCTGTGATCGCAACCGCCGCCGCCTCCAACATCACTAAGCACGTGCAGACTGAGACTGTTTCTACCAAAACCAGGAAAAAGAAGTTCGAACGTGAAAAGAGACTAGCGGCGACGCAGAAGAAACGAATGGACGAAATCGAGCGGGAGATACAGAAGTACGAGACGGAGACCGGGACAGCGGCGTCGTTGAAGGAGGTAGCCAGTGTTTTGCGGGGTAAATCGGCTAATGCGATAGCTCAGACGCTGCTTCAACAGTCCTGGAAGAATGTTAGCGAGGGTCATAACAGAGAGAGCGTGAGAGTGGAGGCGATGCAGCGCCAGCAGCACTCGGAGAGGCGATCGCGGGCTCGCATAGTGACCGTGGAGAGCAGGGCGCAGCACATCGACGAGAGCTATTTGCAGCCTCTCGATGAGCTACGTCACGACTTGCGTAGCTTCGACAGCAAAAACTCAAGCTACTTACAAGACAAAAGGTAATATTTTCTCAATATTGCAAATGGTGGTCGGTCGGTTTCAGTTCGTCCAAGTTAAAACTCAATTTACTCTTTATCACATCTAGTGGAGAGAATAGAATAGAAACTCTTTACAGCACAGAATTTAAACAATAATAGTAAACGAAAAGAAATAAGGGATACAGAAACAGTGCGCAAAGGCGGACCTATCACTGTAAGTTATTTATTCCAGCCAACCTTTGAGTATTGAGGAGCGAAATCATAACAAAATCACTATGGATAGTACAAGTGAAACGGATGAGGAAAATATATTTTATAAATATAGCTCTTTCCCGCGGCTTCACTGCGTGTAATTCGCATTTCAAAAGAAGAAAGTAAGTAACTAAGGGCGAGGCCGAAACCTGAGCTGCATTCTGATAGACAATAACCTTCTCGAAGAAAGTAAGTAACGAAGGGCGAGCCCGAAGGCCGAGCTGCGTTCAGGAAGAAGATAAACCTCCACGAAAAAAGTATGTAATCAAATGCGAGGCCGAAGGCCGAGCTGCGTTCAGGAAGACGACAAACATTTTTGAAAAAAGTAAGTATCTAAGGGCGGGGCCGATGGCCGAGTTGTATTCTGGAAGACGAGGTTTATCAGGAAGAAGATACACCTCCTCGAAGAAAGTAAGTAACCAATGGCGAGGCCGAAAGCCGAGCTGCGTTCAGGAAGACGATAAACCTTTTTGAAAAAAGTAAGTAACTAAGGGCGGGGCCGATGGCCGAGCTGTATTCTGGAAGACGATAAACCTCGTCGAAGAAAATAAGTGACGAGTTACATTTAAATTTATAATATTCGTATGGATACTGTATATAATATTCTCCTTTATATTATAAAAAAAACATTTAAAAAATACAAAATTATAAACATACATCATACACAGAACATATATATATATATATATTTATTACACATATGTACATAGAAAAGTTTGCGCTCGAGATATAGTCTACTGACAGAAGGCCTTCCAACCTACGCTCTCAACCAGACAATAGTTATGGCAATCATTTTTCCTCGGAAATAAATGTGAGTATGTCATGTGTGATAATTGTCCACAGTAAGCAGACCAGCATCGAGATTGAGCAGCTGAATGTGCGTGTTGTGGAGGCGGAGACCAAGTTGAAGACAGAGGTGGCCCGCATCAAGAAGAAGCTACAGATCCATATCACCGAGCTGGAACTTTCCCTAGACGTCGCCAACAAAACCAACATTGACTTGCAGAAGACCATTAAGAAGCAGTCTCTACAGGTGGGTAATCTTGACGATATGGCTCCGGTGGCATCCAGACTACGAGCCTTTCATAAGAAAGAGAGAAAGAAAGAATGATTTATTCGTCACAAAAAAAATCACAAAAACAATTAACCAAATATAAATAAAACTTATATGTACATGTATGTGACGAAAAGGGGCACTCAGCTGGTACACTTCGAAGATCCCTGCAATCAGGGGGTTTTCGTGCCTTACTTGCTGCTTGATAGTTGTCTTCCGAATACTTCGCGAAACATGCTGGTCGGCGTTGTGCTGTAATTACTTTGATTACCCTGATTGTCGGTATACAGCGTGTGGTATGTATATCTATATGTATGTATGATATAAGTCACTCACGAGAGATGTTATGGTTCCAGCTGACTGAGATCCAGGCCCACTACGACGAGGTCCAGAGGCAATTGCAGGTGACGCTCGACCAGTACGGAGTCGCGCAGCGCAGGATACAGTCCCTCACGGGAGAGGTCGAGGAGATCCGCGGCAACTACGAGCAGGTGCGACAGTCAAACGCTTCAAATATTGTATTCCCAATGACAGAGACAAAGATGGCCGTGCGTGAATTTATGTCGATATCGATACTGATATTAAGGGATTGAATATAAGTAGCCACAAATTATCCTAGACAAATTGGATCAAAGTATAATTAGAATGAAAAATAAAAAGTTTGGCAAAGGGATAAAAATTCGGAATCCAAAAAAGGTATAACAAAATATCACTTGCCGTGTGCAAAGCGTCGTTGCTATTGCCAATTGTATCACTTTTATAAGTTTTTCTCTAAAGATGTCAATAATTGACTTGTTGTTGTTGATGTGGTCAGGCGCTGCGCGCAAAGCGCTCCGTGGAGCAGCAATACGAGGAGGCTGTCACGCGCATCAACGAGCTCACCGTCATCAACGTCAATCTGTCTAGCAGCAAGGCGAAGGTCGAACAAGAGCTGGCCGCCGTCGCCGCCGACTACGACGAGATCACCAAGGAGCTTCGTGTCGCCGACGAGAGATACCAGCGCGTCCAGGTTAGTTCAGTTCATGTCTTCTTTGTCAAGTCCGTAATGGTTATTTCACCATCATCATCATTGATATCTTGCTGTCTAATGCTGGACATAGGCCTAGATCAGATGATATAGATGACCATTTAGTGTTCTACAAATACATCCATGGCCTGTAGAGTGTTTTCATTTTACGAAGGCACGAGGGGTACGAGGTAGGAAGTGGTGCGAGAGGCGATCGCGCGGAGCTCAGTAGAGAACGAACTCGGTGCCCGGTCGGTACACACGCTCTACACGTCTCCGCATCGCTCCGTCAACCCGAGTCGTTCCCTACTGAGCTCCGCGCGGTCTCACACCACTTCCTACCTCATACCCCTCGTGCCTTCGTAAAATGAAAACACTCTACCATCCAGTAACTCAGTCTAAGGGCAAATTTAATTCTGAGTGTGTTAGTGCTAAAAAAAGTATCTGTAATTTAGAAAGAATTCCATGCTGTATTGTTTCGTTGATGTCTTCTTAAAATAAAACGGGCTATTGTCGCTGATGCTAGAAAACAAATTTAGTTATGTGTAAAGTAATGACTTTCGCCATTTAACGGCGATAATGTGAAATAACCTGGACTATACTTTTGAGGGAAGCCCATAGCAGTATTTCAAGTGAATCTCTTACAATTCTTACCCCCAGACATTACTAATTATTGTTCTTATAAATATGAATGTCACTCTTGGCCATAGGTTGAACTGAAGCACACCGTAGAGCACTTGCACGAGGAACAGGAAAGGATCGTTAAAATCGAGACCGTCAAGAAGTCGTTAGAGATTGAAGTCAAGGTATGTATATTTTGTTATCTGGACAATTTCACAACCAACTTATATGCGTAGAAGCCTTACCGTCTGTTAAATCACTTCCTTATACGAATTCCAATAAATGTGCAGAATCACATAACCTGTATGTCAATAACATCACAAATAAATGTCTCGTTATCATCATTCGCAGAATCTCTCAGTTCGTCTGGAAGAGGTCGAAACCAACGCGATCGTCGGAGGCAAGCGCATCATCAGCAAACTGGAGGCTCGCATGAAGGATCTCGAGCTTGAGCTCGACGAGGAGAAGCGACGACACGCCGAGACCATCAAGATCCTCCGCAAGAAGGAGCGCACCGTCAAGGAGGTGATGATCCAGTGCGAAGAGGACCAGAAGAACATCGCCCTGCTTCAGGACTCCCTCGAGAAGCAGTCCCAGAAAGTCAACATCTACAAGCGGCAGGTCCAGGAACAGGTCAGTGTCTGTAATCATTGTATTATCTGCTAATGCTGTTTGTTGTGTTGTACTTGTCTTGTGTTCTCCTTCACATATCTCTCAGTTTGGATTCATTTCTCACTTCCCTATCAAGTGTAATGTGTGATATTAAATGTCATATGTATGTAGATAGTTTATAATATGGGCAGTTTGATTAATTTGTGGGTTCCATAGATTCAATGAGTGCGTTGGTGTTGGATCACCAAGCCAATATGCTTTGTCGACAGTGGAGTATAGGATGCCATAAAAGATATATTATAATAAACGAATGTATCAGCGTAGTCGTTACGGCGTTTGTCAACTACATCCAATACGAGATCCGATATGACGACGACGACATGGTCCAAAATAGCGGCGTACACATTTCCATTATCGTCTGTCCATGCGACGTCCATCAGTCATCCGAGACGATCATGAGAAGTAACGATGGACTCCAAAAATTTGGCCAGTTCGATACTACCGCTAGATTGGATCCGAGATCGTTAACCAACCGATGACTATATCGGTTACCCCCGGGTAGGTGCCATACCGGAGACTTCCCTTTGGATTGTTGGCTATGCTGAATTAGAGGAGAACACAGCCGGGGCTGCTATGCGCCCATCTTGAGTCTGATATGGTGGTCCAACCCAGTCGGCTACCGTTTGACCCTATAACCTAGTAAGGGGCAAGGTAATGGACACCAACAGTTTTATATCGGTTCCAAACGGTGAGGCAACAGGCGTAGGCATACACTTAATTCCGTCAGAAAAACTAATTGATGAATGTCAGCCGGATTTGAACCTCGGATACGAGGTCACGGGTTCGAGCCAAGACCGCGCCGATCACCCAGTTGTGCTACAGTACCTATGTGCAGGATGTGTATTTTGATGGAGTAATGTGTGTGTTGCAGGAGGGTATGTCGCAGCAGAGCGTGACGCGCGTGCGCCGCTTCCAGCGCGAGCTGGAGGCCGCCGAGGACCGCGCGGACACCGCCGAGAGCAACCTGTCGCTCATCCGCGCCAAGCACCGCACCTTCGTCACCACCTCCACCGTGCCCGGCTCCCAGGTCTACCTCGTGCAGGAGTCCCGCTCCCTCAGCTCCGAGTGAAGGCGCCGGTCGGGAGAAACCGCCTAGTCCTTACTCCACACTTTTTTTATACTTGAGGCGGTGCGGCGACGGCGCGGCGGCGCGGCGCGTAGGCGGCCGCCCGCGCCGCCACCGCGCCGCCCGCGCCGCCACCGCGCCGCCTCCGCGCCGCCCCGCGCGACTGCCGCTCTGCGCGAGGGCCTCGCCCTACAGCCAGTGTCTCTTCTGACCCTCCGCCGACCGCCAGTCACGCCGATCGCTATCACTATTTATTTATATTATTATAAAATCTTACACTGTATGACTAATAAATGATACGAAGTAAACTTCTTTTTCACTATTTTTTTAAGAAATGGGTGCGCGGCCGCCGCCTCGCCGCCGCCGCCGCTGTAATTTAGGCGATGTAGGTTTAAAAGATTATTTTATTATTAATTAAAAGTGCAATATTGTACCTACATGTATCTTTATCTTATAATTATATGCATAAAGCTATTTATGTTAAATAAATAAATAAAAAAAACAATAAAAGTTTAAACGCAGGTGCAGAGTCTTATTATAGTCACATAAAATTATTGTACGAATGACAATAGCGACATCAAAGAAGTCACAGACTCGATTATCATAATAATTTTTCTTGCAGTCTCCATGTGGCCCACACGCCACCTAAGGGTATGTGATTTGACCCATCCACCTAGCTAGATTAACACGTTGACCCTTTGACAAACCAAAGAACTGAATAGAGGAAATTGTTACTTGATAAATATCAGCAAGTTAATTAAATACGTTTATTGAAACGAATCTATAAAAGAAATTTCCCAATATTATAAGTCTTCCCACATCTAGTCAACGATAACATGTATTATTAGATGAGATCTTTGGGTATAGTGAAATTATCAAAAATATCTGAAATTATGGCAAAGAATAATAATCTTTTTTTACCTGACTGCAATTATTACCCGGCTCATTAAATAATGCAAAGCATTGCATTATGCAAAGAACTATTAATGAGTGTCATATTATGTGGGTAGATGTGAGTGGTTGAGTTTATCCGATTTTTTTTAATTCTCTCGTAACTCCAAAACGGCTGAATGGATTTTATTATGATGGATTATTATTAGGATTTTATTATTATGAGGTGCGTTGCTTCGCACTACGAGTTAGGTTTTGAACTTATTGAGAAAGAGAGAAAGGAAGAAGACGTTAATTTGCCAAAGGAAGCACATACGCAAATGGAAACGTTCGATAAATAAGCCTGGTAAAAGATATTACCCATCCTACATCACCGAACGCAGGTTCACTTGAAATGAGTTTGTATATTACTTAGACTAGCTGTGCCAGACTACTCGTGGCCAGACTAGACTAGCGGCTCCGCTCGCGGTAAAGTCCGTGAAACTCTATTGTAAATCTGGTGAGTAGCTTTCGAGTAAATCACATGAATGAATAAATCGCATGACTCTGCATTCACTTCCTACCCCATTACTCAGCTCAATATAACCTATGGGTAACCTACCTGGTGGTAACCTATTTATGTCGCTTTGGATAGGCGAAAACCGCAAGTAAATAGAATAAGTCGTTCTTGAGTTGTATATAAGCGAACATACATACATACTTACATACATACAGACGGCTTCACCTACATGTCCCATTGCATAGGCGAAATAAAAACCGCAAGTAAATAGAAATATAGATAATATGTAGATAGAAAATTGCCCAGCGAGCAATGGAGCGAGCCATGCTGGGAATATCGCTACGTGATATGGTGCGTAACGAGGCAATCCGCCGACGCACCAAAGTAGTCGATATTGGACACCGGGTGGCTAAGCTCAAGTGGCAGTGGGCTGGGCACGTTAGCCGAAGAGACGATGACCGTTGGAGTAACCGTGTCCTACACTGGCGGCCGTGGACAGGAAAACGGAGTGTGGGAAGACCACCCGCCAGGTGGGACGACGACATCAAGTACGCCGGCGGAAATCAGTGGTTCCGTATCGCTGAAGGCCGGGAGGACTGGAGGAAAATTGGAGAGGCGTATGTCCAGCAGTGGACGCTTACACGCTGACTGACAGATAGAAAATGCTTTATTGCTCCAATAATAACAGTAATAGTACATTAGAAAATTTACATAAGGTGCAAAGGCGGACTTATCCCTTACAGAGATTTCTTACAGTCAACCTTTGGATGTTTGAGATTTGATTAATATAGTGGAATGTAAGTAGGTAGTAGCAAAGAGTTGAGCGTGAGAATTGAAGATAAAATATTAATAAGAATAATACGTGTAAGTAATAATAATAATAGTACATGCTAGTTAAATATATAGTACCGAGTCGTTCTTGAGTTATACACACAGACAGCAGACGTTGGATCTTATAATATGTAGGGATAAGAAAAAAACTATTTAAAAAAATATAAAAACCGCCTTCAAAAATGTATGAAATAAAAAAATAAAAATCGAACCCTAGATTTGAAAGCGGTCGGTTATTTTTGCTTGCTTTAGCACCACCGCCTTCAACTCTAGGGTTCGATTTAAATTTTTTTATTTCATACATTTTTGAAGGCGGTTTTTATATTTTTTTAAATAGTTTTTTATTTCACGCTTTTTTTAGTAATTTTTATTTGCTATTAATGTACTCGGCGGAATCGCTCGGCCTTCGGCCTCGCGATTCCGCCTCGCTTTCCAATCCGATCTTGACCAAAAAAAAAATGGGACCACCTTGGAGCTAGACTGAACCGAACACAAAAAGAATCATCGAAATCGGTTCACAATTGGGGATGATATTGCTGAACATACATAAAAAAAAATACATACAGCCGAATATAGAACCTCCTCCTTTTTTGAAGTCGGTTGAAAATGTGCTATGTTAGAAGCTCGCTGGTAGCGCCTGTTTTATTTTTATTTTATATTTTTAAACTTTTAAACCTATGTGACCAGTTCATGCTCCTGGTGACGTATGGGCACCGAGTATGGTTGTGAAATATGGACTCTCGCGGCTCTGAGACGGCCACCATCATACACATAAACATCCACAAATAACAGGAAATTTCCCAGCGAGCTCAAGTGGCGGTGAGCTGGGTAAGAAGACGACCGTTGGAGTACCGTGTACGTGACGGTCGTGCACAGGGAAATATCTAGTGTGTGGGAAGAGAAGACCACCCGCCAGGTGAGACGACGAAACGGTGGTTCCGTGTCATGTGCCATGTCCAAAGAGATTAAGAGGGTGGGTTTAATGTCTTTGGCCATGTCCCATGTCATGTGTGATGTGAGTGTGACCATGTTTTCAATGGCATGTTATGAAATTGAGACATCTAGTGGGGATGGCTGCAATTCGTTGTCAAAGAGGTGGATATCATTCATGATGTGAGCGGTAATGCAAAGAGGGCGCCACATTTATATAATTTTACAATTTACTTACACATTTGTATAGGTACCTTTCTCTATATCTATTCATACATTCTTCAGGAGCTTCAGGAGGAAGAGAAGTGATGGAAATATGTTCTGTTTGAGGAATGGGTCGACACACAGAGCATCGAATACCACGCGCGCCCCCTCCTAGAGACGCCCTGAGCGCGATTTCCCTACAACGCCGTTGAAGCCTGCGGGCCCTCGCGGTCGGTATTCGATGCTCTGTGGGTCGACATATTGTCTCTATACCGTTTTCCATAATCGTACATGTAAAAGTACGTACGGTATACTTGCGGTATACACGGTTTATTGTTTATTTACCATCTTTTGGCAGTACACTGCGTTCAGATTTGTCATATTTACACAATGACGTATCATGTATTGTATTTACATTGTAACATTCCGCCAGTTCGATTATCACAGCGAAGAAGAACTGACAAGAAAATTCACCGGAATTTTTTTCAATGTCCACTTAGTCTACTTTACAAAAATGTTTGCTAAACCTAAACACGCTGTGCTGGTTTATGACATACATTGCTTCGAGAAAAGGATGGTACGGCCGGGCCGTGCGTCTTTGCTCGACTTGGCGGGGGCACTACCTTGCCTCCAGATTAATAAGTTTATGAAAATTGGAACACCCCTAATCTAACTTCCAAATCATAACGGTCGTGGAAGCACTCTCAATGATTGTTGAATATTATTGAGAGCCTGAGATACTGATGACTTTATACTGAGATACTGATGAGCCTTTCTCTATTATGATGAGCCTTTCTATATTCTATTATGTTCAGTTTTCTTGCAGGTATGCATGTTTCTAGCTTGTTTCACATGTTTATTGTGCACAAAAACAATTGAAAACAACGACACACAGACGTTTTTTAGTTCACTCTCGGAGACTCGGCGTCGAACCACAGATTACTAAAATCGAACTAATGATGTCACGTGGTTCGGCGGGCTCTCTGATCGGCTGATCCAACGTCTGGGCACATACGAACGCAACGACGAATGAAGCAGAATCTTGACGCTTGGATACGTTGTTATGCCGGCACTTCACTTGGCTTAGCGTATTCGCGATTGTTGCAAACATTTTAGTTTTATCTCGCTCTAAACAAGCCATTAAGCCAATCCGTAGTTTATGAACAATGCTATCATATTGGAGTGTTGGTAGCATGATGTGCACCTAACTTTACACTTCATTCGGCCATCAAAGTGACTAAGGACCTCGCTAAGGACGCACGCATTGTTAGTTTTTCGTAAATTTAATTAATTTAATTTAATTTTACTTCTGTGTGTCATTTTGCCTTTTATTTATGGATTACCCAACACAAAAAATTATAATCATAGTGTTAAAATAAATATTTTATTCATAAACTACTGCTGGCATATAAAAATCCGACATAAACCACTACTGGGATCTATATTATCCCACCTGAAAAACCTGAAATCTATGAAAATAGAAGACTGAAAAAAATCAAGTACATCTATTTTTATGTCTACAAAAAGTGTACAAATTTTCATAAAGGTTGCTCTTCTAGTTCCCGAGATCAAATGCAGGGGTCTAAGGGTCAAAGGGAGACGAAACGGAAATTTTTGCCAAATATTTGTGCGCATACAGCCAAGTGTGGTGCCAGCATTAGAGGATGAATTATATGAAGAAATTTTACTTATTACTGCGTTCCATTTTGTGGAATATTTCTACTTTGGACACATACGCTCTAAACAAGGTTTGAATTTGGTGGAGCTGAGACAAGAATTTTATTTTTAAGCTGTTTAGAGGTGGAAAAATATTACTTTTTAAATACAGAAATGTGTGGATAAACATACTGAATTGAACCGCATTCATAACTCATTTTGGCCGGAAATGTCCGTTTGGGCACATACGCACTGGAGCGACGTATATTATTATATTATATTCTAACCGTATATTCTAACTTCAATTTGTATATGTATATACATACAAATATACATAAATACATAAATGTATATCATATATACATAAATGTTGATACAATCGAACGCTTGATGAAAAATTTAGACATTAGTAAAGGTGCAGGCAGTGACAATGTGCCTCCTGTGTTTATCAGGAGATGTGCCCTTTCTCTCGCCAGTCCGATAACTAAAATATTTACACGATCAATCAGAGAGGGCACGTTCCCTGGCAAATGGAAGGAGGCACATATAGTTCCGATACATAAGAAAGGCCTAAAAACAAAAGTAGAAAATTACAGAGGTATATCTATTCTCAATGTGTTTAGTAAACTTTTCGAGAAGGTAATTTTCAATGCTATATATCCTACACTGAGCAGTGGTATTTCTGATTTTCAGCACGGTTTTCTAAGAGCACGCTCCACTACAACTAATCTCACAGAGTTTATTAATTACATAATTAAAGATATACAAGGTGGAGGACAAATAGATGTCATTTATACCGATTTCGAAAAAGCCTTCGATCGAGTAGATCACAAAATTTTACTGTTGAAGTTAAACGCACTGGGAATACACGGTGACTTGCTACGCTGGGTAGAATCATATTTAGATAATCGGTCGCAAGCTGTTGTAATAGGTGGTTTTAAATCAAATTTCATTAAGATACCGTCCGGTGTCCCCCAGGGATCAATTTTGGGGCCATTATTTTACAATGCTTACATATATGATATAGGATACAGTATAACCCATGCAAAATATTCCCTATATGCAGACGATAAGAAAGTAATCAAAGTAATTAACGATACAAGTGACTGTCATAAATTACAAGAGGATTTGAACTGTCTCTCTGAGTACTATGAACGAAACAGAATTAATGTCAATGCTACAAAATGTATGCACATGACCTTCACTCGTAGTTCTAAACCAATACAACATAACTACACAATCAACAAAATTTTTATACCTAAAGTGTCTACAGTGAGGGATCTAGGGGTAATACTTGATTCAAAAATAACTTTCAACGATCACTATGACTCAATTATAGACAAAGCATATAAAAATCTAGGATTCGTAATCAGAGTGTCCAAAAATTTCAAAAACATTGAATGTATTAAATCGATGTACTATGCTTATGTTCGTAGTGTTCTAGAATACTGTTCTTGTATATGGTCTCCAAATTATAATGTAAACATAATAAGAATTGAACGCCTACAAAGAAAATTCGTCAGGTATATTAATTACAAATCTAAAGTGCGACCCGACTCTTATTTAGAAAGCTGTAAATATCACAATGTCATGACATGACACTAGAAGAAAGACGACTACTGCTCGATATGGCTTTCCTGTACGACCTGGTAAACAGTCGGATTGACTGTCCGCAACTTGTTGGAGAGATTGGCTACAGTGTATAAATATAAACTGTTGTTGATGACACAACAGCGATTGCTATAGCTACATCGTTGTTGTGTTCATATAATAAATGCTATATATTTTTTAGGGTTTTGTTTTTTGTTTCCTTGTGTTTTATATATATACCATTAATTTATTAGACTTTTTTTTTGTTGTTCAAAATTGTTAATTCGTTACTATTTTCTTTTTTATGTAATGTGTCTTTGAGTTACCTACCATTATGTTTTTAAATATTTTTGTGGTTATATTTTGTTTTTGGTTGTTAAATTTGATTTTCAGTTTATAATTTGATTAAATCTAAATTGTTTGTTATTAAATAATGTAAGGGGGCAGGCTTAAAACCAGCCGCAACTACCTACTTGTTAGGTTTTGCATCGTGCTGTGTCTGCTCCCTTTCAGCTAAAATATGTTGTTTTACATTTTTATAATCTTGTTTTGTATTTTATAGTTATAGTTTTGGCTGAATAAACGTTTTTTCTTTCTTTCTTTCAGTGTTCCTGCTCGTCGGACACGCCACACTAACCTATTTCACATTCCACTACACCGCACCAATTATGCAAAGAACTCAACTATTACTAGGCTAGCTAGCACATATAACGAGCATTTCAGCGACATTGATCCTTTTATACATACTAAGAACACATTCAAAAAAGATGTTATAAAAAATATTTTGCTAAAAAGAAAACAGTAATCATTATAAACAACCTATACTAAAAAAAAAATAAAAAAAGTTTATTATAATATTTGAGTCTAAAATCATTTTAGTTACATTTCATTATCTTTATTTATTCAATTTATTTATTATACATTATTTATTTATACTTCTTATTTATTTATTTTTTCTCTTTATTTTAAATACGAAATGTCAACTCTATTAATTTCTTTGTTTCACGGCACTGTGGTACAACAATTTTTGTAAATGTCTTTAATGTAAACACGAGAAAATCTTTTACTGGTTTAGTCATTTATGTGAAAAACCGCTTGCAACTATATGTATGTACTATAAACTGTTGATTTTCCAAATATAATAAAATAAAAATAATAAAATAAAATAAAATAATATAAGGATTCGGGTTGAATGAATAATAATTTTACCCGACGGCGAATGCAAAGCATTATTAATTCGAGGCGCTACACTACTTACAAGCATCATCTGAAAAAACTGGCCAAGTGCGAGTCGAACTCGTGCACCGAAAAGGTTCCGTACCAATCGTAACCACAACACAATAATTTGTGTTACTCGTATGGATTTACCAAAAAAAATAATTGTTTTCTTTCATTCAGTTCGGGATCCTCAGCACGAGCACGACTCACATTTAGCCGGTTTTGATTATTTACTGTTTTACATTAAAATCACACCAAGTTTGACGTTTATATGTATTATATACCGTTTTTACGATAGAGCAGAAAAAAAACAGACAACAGTTTCTTGTATAGTGACCCCTTAATTTTTTTCTTTATGTTTTTTTTATGATATCCACCATAATAACACAGTTTTGTGAAAATTTTAACCAGTTACGTACTTCTGATCATCGCCAAATGTAAGCAAAAGGGTGACGGTGGTTCAGTTTCCACGTAAAACTATAGGTTCCATCCCTTACCTTACTAGATCGTAGGTTTTAACTCGTCCAGATTGGTAGCATCGCACTGAAACAATTGAACGAAGTCGTCGTAGCGGCTATTAAAATTAGTTGTTTCAAATAATATAGAGAAAAAAAACTTTGTTGTTTTGTTACCATAATTTGTTTCTGCCCATTTTAATGTAGCCGGCACGATCAAAGGGAAGCACTGACATGACACATAGTTAATACAGGTGTAATAGGCTGGCATCACCGGTGCAAAAGCCAACCATGTCAGCTTCCATTAAAAAAACTATTTAAAAAAATATACAAACCGCCTTCAAAAATGTATGAAATTAAAAAAAATCGAAGGCGGTGCTAAAGAAGGCTACACAAATCACAAAGGATATCATCCACTCATGTTTTCTTTCATGCATCACCGCCTTCAAGCACCAGCTTTCAAATAAAAAAATCGGTTCACCCAGTCGAAAGTTCTGAGGTAACAAACATAAAAAAACCGTCGAATTGAGAACCTCCTCCTTTTTTTTTAAGTCGGTTAAAAACTAAGTGTTTAGGTCATGTTTTTTTTTTTCAAAGAAACCAGCATTATTTTTTTTTTTTTTTTGGTTGTTTTATCCCTTTTTTTGGGATAGGCAAAGGTATTATACCATGCAGCCTTGTCTGTTGTTATTCTTTAAATTATTTATATATCGCCAATTGTTGAAATAATGAAATCGTAAATGGATGGAAAACCGTCTGTGTTGGCAAGTAAATCTTGAGTGACGTGCGGCATATTGTCAGGTGTTCGGAAGATATTTGGAAAACCAAGTTTTTTCTATAGTGTTGCGGCAAACAGTTGCATACCAGCGTCCAGTTACTGCGTTTCTCCAAAAATCTGTCCATTCTTGAAAAAATTGTTTTTTAACGACATTAAATATTTCCGAGTGGGACATGGCAACATCGCGACATCGCCGCTGTCATTTTCAGTTATAAATTTCAGCATTATTTTATATTCGTGCCGTGCGGCGCGGCGCCGCCGGTACACTGTCCTCGTCAAACGAATTCGAATTTAGAATACTTAGCCTAGAATATCATAATCGTCTTGATTGAGCATGAGAGTCTGCAATACTGATGAAATAATTGACCGTGTAGTGGCCGCGGGGAGGCACTTCGTCTTGTTGCGGTGCCGTGCTGAGTGGGGGGGGGGGGGGGGGGGGGGGGGGTGGCGGACGAAGGGCGGGCCGAGTGCGCAGACGCACGCCAGTGTTGTCAATGTGCCATAATTGCCGTGCCATTCGATGACTCCAAACGCTAAGTATGTATACGGTAAGATATGCAATGCATGCCAGAGCGGTTACTGCCATATCAAATAATACGGCAATCCGCCAGTCACATTTTGTTTTGTTCGTTGTAAATTAGAACGTACCAACGGTAAGTGGTAACACTGCTGTAAATATTTAGCCTAGTCCAGAAATTATGGAAATAATGCTTCTTTCATAAAAATATACAATGAATGCCGAATTACCGTTTTAACTGTTAGACTGTGAACATTTGTTTTAGTCTAACAGTTATATTTGTCGTTTATAGTCATTATCGACTTACTTACTTACTTAACATTAAATGAAATGAAAATATACTTTACTAGCTGAGCCCGCGGCTCCGCTCGCGTGAAATTCGTATTCCAAAGAAGAATGTAAGTAACTAAGGGCGAGGCCGAAGGCCGAGCTGCATTCAGGTAATCGATAAATCTTCTTAAAGAAAGTAACTAACTAAGGGCGAGGTCAAAGGCCGAGCTGCTTTCAGGTAAACGATAAACCTTTCTCAAATAAAGGAAGTAAGTAAGGGCGAGGCCGAAGGCCGAGCTGCGTTCAGGAAGACGATAAACCTTCTGGAAGAAAGGAAGGAAATAAGTGCGAGGCCGAAGGCCGAGCTGCGTTCAGGTAAACCAAAAACCCTCTTCCGCCTTCGGGCCTCGCCCTTAAAGACTTCCTTTCTTCGATAGAATATAATATCGTTTACTCAATCTATTTATTTCATAAAAATTAAAAAGTAATATTAATAACTAAAGAATTAAACCTACCTAACAAACATTAAAATAACTATCAAAACGGGCATTTTCAAATGTTCTTAGAGCACTTGCGGCATTACCCCGCTGGATGGCAAGGCTTACCCTTTGAATGAAGTACATAAGCCCTTGATGGCGGGACACCAGTTGCGTCAACCAGCTCAAGCCTCTTTTGGCTTCACTGCTCCACGGACCGAGGGTTTCAACCGCAAACGCAACAAATTCGAAATCTTGAATTATATTTCTATATTTGCTGCGTTTGAGGCTCTCCGCCCCAGCCTCGGCCGCGCCAGCCGCTCTTGAAGATGTTCTAACGTGTTGGAGCCAATGTGAGAACAAAAGTGGCGTCCCACATCAAAGAACTACCCTTAGTCCATGGCACTAAGGTGATAGCATCGGGCCTCTTGCCATCCAGCCGGGAATAACCGCGAGGTTCTAGGATGCACGGTATATTTGCCGTTAGAAGCGTGGACTTTATAATAAAATTTAAATTAAATTAACTCAATCTTAATATTAATTAACTTTATTCGAGATGGTTTAGCTTCTTCCTGAACGCAGCTCGGCCTTCGGCCTCGCCCTTAGTTACTTGCTTTCTTCGAGATGGTTTATCATTTGTCAGAACGTAGCTCGGCCTTCGGCCTCGCCTTAGTTGCTTACTTTCTTCAAGATGGTTTAGCTTCTTCCTGAACGCAGCTCGGCCTGCGGCCTCGCCCATAGTTACTTACTTTCTTCGAGAAGGTTTATGGTCTTCCAGAATAGAGCTCGGCCATCGGCCTCGCCCTTAGTTACTTACTTTCTTCAAGAATGTGTTTCTTCTGCCTGAACTCAGCTCCGCCTTCCGCCTCGCCCTTAGTTACTTTCATCGAGAAAGAATATCGTTTACGTGAGCGCAGATCCGCCTTCGAGCCCGCCTTTAGTTACTTACTTTCTTTTTTTTTAATACGAATTTCACGCGAGCGAAGCCGCGGGCAACATATATATAAATTTTATTGCACCAATGACAGCGACATAACTTCGACTTTCAATTATTATTTTTATTTATCAAACAATTTGTCACCGGCCAGCTCACGTCGAGATGACAGTTCTCCGTTGTCAACATGACATTTAAAATTGTTTTTTACCTTTACTTTGGATTACGTGATATTTTTTATATTTTTTAATTATTATGTTCATCCGGGATATACACTTGTCACTATAAAAAGTTTCGTCAAATTCCGTTCAGTGGTTTTTGCGAGATGTGCGTACAAATAGACATTTTTGCATTTACGATTTTATGATATGTGTAGAAAGAATAGATATGTATAGACTATTGTGTTCAAGTTATAAAAAAGAAGAACTGTCATTTTCGTTGTATCTACTTATTTTTAAATTTCGAATGAATATTTTATTCAAATTGTATTTGCTGCCAATTCTCAAGATATAATTATGTACTTTGGACTACGTGATTTTAAACGCGCAATAATGTTTATAATTGGTAATTTTTTTTTATTTTTGTTATTTTTTTTTACGTATTATGTTAACCCGGCATATAAACTGCCACTATACAAAGTTTCGTCTAATTCCGTTCAGTGGTTTTTGCGTGATGCGCGTACAGACAAACAAACAAACAAACAAACAAAAATTTTAAAAACTGTTCTAACATGTTCAGTATCTCATTTTAAGCCACCCTGGTTAGTTTTTTTCCGAATACATTGAATGTACAGACTTTCTTACCTCTACGATTTTATTATATGTATAGATTACATAGTTGGCAAAAGGCAGACTTAAAGCCTAAAGGTACTCTCTAACAGTCATGCCTGGGATTATGGGTACATAAGATCGGTAGTGACAAATTAAAAAAAAAATAAAAAAAATATAGGTACCTATACATTTACATAATATACAATTAAATAAATTCATTACATACATACATATAACATATAACAAATATATACATACATACATAACGCAGTTTCTATACAAACGATAACACACATGGAGACATTACGAGTTTCAAAACATAATATGTTCCCTCAAAGGGGATTTGAAAATGTTGTGGGAGGCGGGAATGAGATGGAGTTGGTTCCAGAGATGAGCTGATTCAACAGCAAAATAATGGGTATAGAAAGAACTGGGATGAACCGGGTTACTTCAATGGTTATAGGTAGTGACATGTATCATATATCTGACAGAAGTTGACCGACAACCGACAACTACATTTAAACCGAAGGTGATGAAATCGGCCGTGTGACCGTTTTACTGGCAAATGAGGATTAAGTGATTGATGAGTTTTATTTTTATTGAAGTGAAAACTTCTTTAGCGGCGCTTGGGACTTTTTTAGGTGGGTAAAAAATGTATAACTCGCGACATCGCGACATCGCGTCAGCGTCATTTTTAAAATGAAACCTTAAGTCATTGCATTAAGGGTTAAGTTAGAGTGGCACGTAATCTGCCGGCACTCCCGGAGTGCAACTGTTATGTAGGGTTCGGTAACACGTTTATGTCTGTCCATTCTACTAAGTTCTGCAAAATGAATGTAGGGTTCCGTAACAAATGCATGTCTGTCCGTTCTACAAAATTTAACATTTCTTTCAAAATGAATGTAGGGTTCCGTAACAAATGCATGTCTGTCCGTTCTACTAAATTTTACAATTTTCAACCAAGGTCCTCCGACGGTTATTTTATAATAAAAGTAGGGTTCCGTAACACGTTTATGTCTGTCCATTCTACTAAGTTCTGCAAAATGAATGTAGGGTTCCGTAACAAATGCATGTCTGTCCGTTCTACTAAATTTAACATTTTTTTTTTTAAGCTATGTTACGATGTTGTTTTCACTTCTGCCGGCACTCCTGAAGTGCAATTGTGGCTTTTTTTTTAAGTTTTGTATAGTTACGGCAATTGCTTCCGGAATACGGCAATTTGGTTGCATCAATACGGTCGTCTCATGCCAAATATCTAGCAACACTGGCGCGCGCGCAGTGCGGCGCGCGGCGGTCGCTAGGCGGCGCTCGGGGCGGGCGGGCTCTGCGGCGCACGCGCACCGCGCGATTCCCGCTCACACCAGCACGCCGCCGCCATGGGCAACCAGCACTCAGGCGCCTACTCCGGCAGCAAGCCGCGCAAGAACGTCCACTGGAAGACGGCAGGTAACCGCACGTGCTTACCCGGCTCCGCGCCCGCGCACCCGACCTTCCACCTCCACCGCCTCGCACCGACACTTTCCACGCTATTTATAGCGGCGACAGCGCCAGCACGCCTGCTCCTAAAGCGTGCCACAACAAAACAATTCCTCCGTCCGACCAAACGACCGTTATCACCCGTCTAAAGTTAGCTGTATGCCAAATGCTCTCCCGCACTCGTCCGCCTTAACATCCTACTGAGTTATTGCTTCGCTGTGTTGTAATCGGTCACTCATTCATTACTAATCGTGGTTAACCTGCATTTCAACTCGATCTCAAATGGCGTCATTCAAGTAAGCTCACTCTCGATGCTATTCGCAATTTGATTGAACTATTTCAATACATGCAAGTACCTTCCGGGGAATAATCTAGTAGCTTTGTTTAGGTCGATCCAGATTACGAGCATAATGTTATATTCGTGCTATGACGAGCACGAATATACCAATATCCGGTGTTCTGCAAGCACCTCATTAAATGTCTTTACGACACACAACGAACGATTATGTTTCAGAGAAACCCAGCAGCCCCGGCAAACCAGAGATTATCCCGATCGCGAGCGAAGATGAGCCGAATGCAGTCACTCTAAAATGGGCGCTGCCCAAACACGACGGCGGCGCACCGCTGCAGGGTTTCCAGGTGGAATGCAACCGCATCGGAACCACCGCCTGGATACGAACGTCCCCGCCGATGATCAGCAAGCCGGAGCTCATCCTCACGGGACTGGAGGCCGGCTTCCGCTACCAGTTTCGCGTGTCGGCCGTCAACGCTGTAAGCTCGTCCGAGCCGGGCGAGCTCAGCGACATCCTCACGATCTCCAGCGACCGCTCCGCCGTCACCGCGCCCAAGTTTCTCAGCAAACTCGATGATGTCACTGCGCTCGAAAATGAGACGAGCGAGTTCCGGGTTGCATTCGACGGAATGCCTCCTCCCACTATCGCCTGGTTTAAAGACGGCTTCGAGATATTTAGCAGTCGACGGACTGCAATTACGAGCGAGGACAACTCGAGCGTGCTCGTGTTCCACCAAACCCTGCTCAGCGACGAGGGTGAGGTGAAGTGCACTGCCACCAACCGCGCGGGTCACGCGGTCGTGAAGGCGCGACTCTCGCTCGAGGCGGCACCGAAGCTGCGCTATCCGCGCCAGTACGAGGACGGCTTGCTCTACGAGATCAACGAGACTATATTCCTGAAGACCTCCGTCGTCGGCAAGCCCGTGCCCGATGTAGAGTGGCGGCATGACGGGCGTCTGCTCGCAACCGACGAACGAATCGAAATTTCAAACACGACCAAGTTCTCGATTTTGCGAATCCACTCAGCGCAACGCACTGACCGCGGAGAGTACCAGATCTATGCAAGAAACAAGATAGGCGAGGACACGGCCGCTTTCCTGGTGACGATCACTGCTCCTCCGGACCCGCCGCGGCGCGTTGTCGTCACGCGGCAAGTGGACAAGTCGGTGGCGCTGACGTGGGTGCCTCCCGAGGACGATGGCGGCTGCCGAGTCGGCAACTACGTGGTTGAGTACTACCGCAGCGGGTGGAACGTGTGGCTGAAGGCGACCACGAGTCGCAAGCTCGGCGCCACGCTGTTCGACCTGATCGAGGGGAGCGAGTACCGGTTCCGCGTGAAAGCAGAAAGCCCATACGGCATGAGCGAGCCAAGCGAAGAGTCGACGTCCGTGTTCATCCCCGGCAAGAGCGTCGACATGGACTTTCTGGCGATCGAGTCGCGGATCATCAACGATGCTCTCGTGAGGGAGGATGGGGACGAGGTGCTGCCCGCGGTCTCGCCACGCAGGAAGAGGAACATCGCCAAGAAGGAGGCGCAGCAGGCGAGCTCGCGGGAAGCGCTGCCGGAGCGGGCGGCGGCGCGGGGCGAAGGTGAGCCGGCGGTGCGCCGGCGCAGGGTGTCGGATGCGGCGGTGGCCTCCCCGCGTGTCGGCAGCACTGAGTTCATGCTCGTCCTCTGTCCTGATGGACGAACATCCAATGCAGGTACATTACGCCGTTTCACTTCACCACTATTATTGTCTTACATTCGGTCGTACGTGGGGGTTGCGAATGTCATGCCGCCCTGACTGATGCCTATTCACGCCTCTATTGAAGAATCCGAGACTATACTTGGGAGGAAATATCCATTAAATAGGTAATGTTTGTCTTATCCATCGACACATCCAAAATGATTAAATTTAAGTTTGGTTGATTAGATCTTGTGGGATTCTTCTTTACGAAGATATATCTTACAATTGCTGGCGACACTTACTTTTAGAATGGCGTAAATGTAAATTTGTATGACATTTTGTTAAACGTTTACTTATGCAGTGTTATAATTTTTATTTTAGATTAATTACGATCCTAATGAGTCTGTCCTATTAAGAATAATATTTTTGAATTATGTAAATACTAAAACACTTAGCGAATGTGCTGCTTTATGTGCGATGCGAACCACAGTGTACGTAAGAAATTATATAAATATATATATATATATGTATATCTACGGTGTAAACACATATTACCTATTTAAGTAAAATATTTTCAACAAATAACATAAAAAAAAAATTGTGCGCTAGCGTACTACCTAGGTACATGAAAAGTAGTTGATATAAAAGCCTATCTACGCGCCGCGCCGCCGGTAGAGTTTCATATCAACTACTTTACTCGTCTTTGCCTATGTGGTTTTTAAGCTCGCGTAACGTACCTGTTGACTACCACGCCTACTACACCTGAGATATAAGATCATGAAAACTTGGTTATCTAGGTGTCATGTTAGCGCTTACCTTTCCTATTCGGTTACACTGGCGAAATGAACGGAAAACACGAGAAAAATAGTTCTGAGAGTGGAGATTGTGTTTTGTTTTTTTCGCAACAGACACAAAATGGCTATATTGGAAAGTGGGTGACCCCAATAATTTTAATTAAGGGGTCCTAGAAAATGTGTCAGAACCTTCCGAGACCGTGAATAATTTGATTCTATGGCTTATTCCCAAAAATCTAAACAGATAAAAATTTCAAAAATGATCTCGATGCATTCTATTACCTTATTTTTCATCTCCCCAATTCATTTTTTTGCAAATATCTTAAATGTGCCGACACACCAATTTCGCAATTGTATTATACCAATGTAATTGATTATTAAATGTTTTGTATCTTAGCCTGGTATATTTACAATGTTATTTTCACATTAGTCGTGTACCTACCTAAACGAACCGCCTTACTGAACTCTCTGTTCAATTATTTAGCTTAGCGCAATGTAACCATATTTAAATATGATAATGGGATATTATCAATATTGTGTACAATATATTCTGTATGCAACCTGATCTGCTCACACAATAATTAGTTTCGTGTCTTAATTATACTAAGTTCCAATAAGCTGGCATTTATCTTCCTTTCCCTAGTAATTCTGTTTGCTTTCCTATAAGACGTCATGTTGGAAGAATGAATGATAGGAGACTAACGAAATAAATTTATGGAGCCAATGTGAGTGGAAGAGTCGGAAAGGGTCGCCCTGGAGTCTAGGGTGACCTTTTTCAACTCTTAGAGCCTAAACGCACGTAACTAGACCAGATCAGGCATGTGCACAAAAAGGGTCAAACGCGTAGTACCTTTATGAGAGGGGAAGAGGCGGCAGAGGTGTGTCTGGCACGCCGAGATCAGTTGTCTCTGCCTACCCCACTGGGAAACAGGCGTGACGCTATGTATGTATGTATGTACGTATGTTATATCAAGCTATAGCGTAAACATTTTTTTATGGAAGCTGACACGGTTGGCTACATCACCTACCAACAACATCCGTCCTGAGCTCACGAACACCTTGGTGAGCTAGGTGCCATGTGACTGCTTCCCTTTGGTCGTGCCGGCTACACTGGACGGAAAACACGAACTATTTACATTGCCCTTTCGACAGACCTTTCATTTAGTGCGGTGGTAGCAACCACAGAACAACGATCGGGCCACACAACCCGCGCCAGGCCGACAAGACCGGAGTTTTTTGCTCTGTGGTAGCAACCCAGGCGGGTTAAACCCTACCACCTATTAAGATAACAAGGGAAGGAACTACAGTTTTGCGTGGAATCCGAACCACGGTTAGCCTCCAACGGTCGAACGGTCACCCATACAAGATCTCGAACGACAGTCGATCGATCGCATCACTGTTACACACACATTATATTAGTAAGAGGAAATATATACTTACCTACACTTACAAATCGTGGGTCGCCAGCCGAAGTTCACTAAATGCATTTTTTTCGAAAATGACTTTTTTAAGCTGGCAACTTTGTTTTTTTTTTTCTCTATCCAGGAAAAAAACACTAAAAATCCTATCTTCACGATTTCCATCTGAAATAAAGATTAATAGTTTCACTAAATTCATTATTCGAAGTAAAGATGCCAGCGAAAATTCACTATAACTTATAGTTAACTTTTGCTGGTGTAATTTTTGTAGCTAGCAACACACATTATATTAATATTGTGTTCAGCAAGAACTAGCTAAATGCGAAAACAGTTCAAAAATCACTAAAATTAACTACGAAAACTAACTTTTCTCGTTTTTCTTCCATGTGTCCTGCATTTTGTAAATTAATAATAATAGATATTATATTGTGCCACTATGTGCCAAAAAAAAATAACTCTTTATCTGTTAAGGTTTTTCTGTAATAAAAATAATAAAGTATTAAAAAACTTTAAATGCATTTATTTCATGATTATGATTTTTGCATTTAGTGAACTTTGGCAGGCGACCCACGAAATGTATATGCTTTGTAAAATTAATTGTGCACTATTTAACGAATATAAATTTGTAATCTCACAATAATAATAAAAACTATTTATTCTACTTCCAGAAAAACGTAAATCCTTTCAATTGGAATTGGAAGATTCCCTATCTCCGCCACCGATATCCTTTTCTGCACCGGAACTCGGGTCGAGATGTATTCCGTTCAGCCCTATTCGCAACTGCGTCAGCTCCACAGAACTGCTACACGAGCGGGCAATGGACAGATTCTATCAAGCGGTGGCCATGAAAGAAGGACTTAAAGCTAAAAAGGAACCACCATTCTCAAACGATGTACCAACGAACGCACATTTTCCCAAGCAACCCGCGATAGAAATACATCAGCCCGAAGATCCCGAAACTCCCATACACGTCTACATAAAACCAGAGATCATAATAAAATCCGATTCAATCGAAGACAAACAGTATTCATATGACCGACTTCCAGATACTCAGACTTTGGATGTGAAGCCGGTGACACGGTGGCAAAGCACTTCGTTCGACGACGACTACACAGCGAGCACGGTGTCTGACAGTAGCGAGGATCAATCCGACCAAGGCAGCCTCCTAGGCGAAATGGAAAGGCGCAGTCAAACATTCTTAGACGAAGAGTTCACCTACAACCCTAGAGACAAGCCTGTGAGGCCCTCACCGCAAAAAGATGAGCAGGCTGTAGAAATATTAAACAAGCCCGCCCCTCTTCCAGATCCCAACTTCATACCGAAGCCCATTCTCAAACGACGAGAAAATGAAAAACCAGAATCGCCAGAAATAGAAAGAAAGCAAGATAAAATTACCATTTTCAAGAAAATTACGAAAATGCCGATCCCTAAAAGTTTCCCATTTACAAAGAAAGATAACAAGCACCAATCGGAAAAGCTAAATGCAATCTCAAGCACTAATGACTCCAATAAAACCAACTTAACACCTAAAGACAAATTAAATACAAATGATGATAAAGAATTAGATGAAGGTAAAATAGTTATCGAATATTACGGGAATATTGTCAAAGAATTTGGCTCTCAAAAGAAACCTGCAACGCAGTTATATCTCAATACAGACGACTTGAAGAAAGTGGCTGAAGAACAACAGCATACCAAAAAAGTATCACCAAAACCGAAACAATCCAAAGCTCAAGCCAAATCAAAAACCAACCCTCCAAAGCCCTCCAAAGTGCCGCTCAAACAAAAATCTGTTAATTCAGTGCCCCCGAAACAGTTAACTCCGCAAAAATTCCCTTCAAAAGGTTCGACCGCGACTAAGCAGGACAAGAATGCGCCTTCAGTAAAACCGGAAGCAAACAACATTGAGAAGCAAGTGGCTATCAAAAAGACAGCGAGAGCGACGATAGTCATACCTATCGACTACGAGGAGCTGGAGCAACAAGCTAAGCTGAACGTTCGCTCCGCCATCGACTACACCGTCGACTTGTGTTTGCTCCTTCTAGCATTCTGGTTTTATTTCTTTAAGGACGAAAGACTTGCGATACCGTTTCTCATTCTCATTATTTACCGACAAGTGCAAGAAGTAGTGTTGCGCAACACACCCTTGTGGGTCAAACGACACACACCTTCCTGGATGAAATCGAAAAACTCTTGACTGACTTTATAAAAGACACTTTAATATATATTTTTCATGTAATTACCTGTGTATATTGTTTGTTGTGAAATGGTGTACGTACTGTTTATCAGTTATAACCTCGATTATTTTAACTCTCTGGACCATTTTATACTTACCTGTAAGATGTAAGACATCCTTGTACAATGTCGGCTTATCACTGAACAGATTATGTATAACGAAATAAATCAAAGTACACATCGAAAGTGTCCATTCATATACGTAAATAAAGTTATATCAGTTAACAATAAATGAATATCTTGTTCACTTAAAATCGACGGAGTGAATAATAATATATAACGAAGTTTAGGTGATGGACAAAAGGCCATTCCATTAACAAACATTGTAATTGGCTAAAATATGTTTATCGTCTGTAATTAGCTAAATGTTTTTGGATAGAACCTAACTGTTTTAGTTCATTAGAGTTGCTCGATACATACAAGTGAAAGTTGAGGATTGTTGCAGGGAGAGCTCCATTAATTGAAAATAGTTACAGATCTTGTTGTAGATTATCGGCAGCTGTCGAGGTGATGGTGGAAGCCAGCCATCGAGAGTCACATTGGAACAGAGGATGGAATTTTGACCAAATGTTCCTTAGATAATTTCAGTGAAACATTATTTTATGCAATTCGGTATGAATGGCTGAGCAGAGAGAGTAGAGCACAAGCACCGGCAAGCCAATATCACCTCCACGAAGGTGCCATCTCGGGGACTTTCTTTAGATAGCTGGCTCTTTCGCCCAATGTATGCTAACAAGTAACGACGACCAACACCATGTTGACGACCACGTCAAAAGCGCCTCGATGGCAGAAGTTTAACTCTTTTTCAACAGCTCCAACCATGGCGACGTTTCTGCTTAATTTTCCTGTTGAACGCGGAATTGAGGTGCTGCGTTTATTTGTCAGTCTCGATAACTCAGTGATGCGATCGGTCGACTGTCGTTCGTGATCATAAGTACAGCTGGGCGCGGTCAGAAATTGTATGGGCGACCGTTCTACCGCTGGAGGCTGTGCGTGGTTCGGATTCCACGTGAAACTGTAGGGCCTTTCCCTTCTTATACCTTACTAAGTGGTAGGGTTCAATCCGCCCGGGTTGATACCTACCACCGCACTGCATGAAAGGTCGGTCGAAACGGCTATGCAAATAGTTCGTGTTTTCCGTCCAGTTCAGTGTAGTCTGTACCACCAAAGGGAAGCTCTGACATACCACTTAGTTCATCAATGTGTTATGTAATAACCCCGCAGCGTAGGGTCGCCGTGGCATTGTTGAAGCTGCCAATTAACATGCCTAACGCTCGTTATTGATGCACGGAGTGATGCCAAACTGTAAAAGTCCTCGATTCGGATTTACTATTAAACAGTGCCAAAAATAAAATGTCACGTCGTAAGTTCGTCTCAATCGACTGATGATATGTCATAGTGGATGTACTGTGTGGGGTCGGTACTTAATAAGAATAGTCCCACTGCATCTCTCCCCGTGCATGTCGTAAAAGGCGACTAAGGGATAAGCGGCCTGCAAAACACCCCGGTCGACTTGTGGCTTTCATGGAAGACATAGGCTGTCTGGGGTAGCTGGAGACTGCGGGGTTTTGCACGAAGGTCCCCATCCAAACGGGATTAGTTTGCAGGCCTAGAGCCAACCCCAAACCAAAACAACAACAACAACAATAACATGTCATAGTGGATGTATGCTAGAAATTCATGGTCAAAATATTTAGTAAATGTACAAACACATTTTCAACAGGTTTATTGGCAGCCACCGACTGCTTCGGCTATAGACTTGCCGCCATACTTACTTGATGTGCGTAGGTGATGGGTGTATGGAAATACCTTCACTCTGGAACTTTTATCCAAGAAATTATAACTCAATGGACATCTGGTGGTCGCCGAGATGATGGAGAAGTGGTCATCATCTCCAATCTGGCTGTACGGTATTTCTGAAGCAGATTGTATACGATTTATATAGTATATTGATTGCCTGGAAGTAGACACGAATTTGTGTATATCGAACTTTAGTATACTCTTATCAGCATACTCGTATGGTTCAATGTGATGGCCACTATACCCCTACTATATTCCATACTACAAGGTTGACTACAAGGTGTACATAAATAATTATGTGTTTTGTATGTGTGACTTCTATAAGAGTTTCCATTCATTTGAATTCCTAAACTTATCCATCACTTAACAATATTAATACACATATTGACTACAGAAAATGATTGGTGATAGATAATTATGGCTTATAATATACTAAATTCGGTACCTATCTTCTCGTTTCTGAAATTAAATACTTTTAAAAATGATCCGACCTTGTTTTATTTTACCTAGAGATTGAAAGTATTTGATTACAAACTAAACCACGGACCATTTAAGATGTATGGTTAGTTTGTGTAATATAAAATAAAGTAAAATAGTTATTTCTACTTACATTCATTCCATAAAATCTCCCTCCCACAATAACGCGCCTTATCAATGGAATATATCACTTGAACAAGAAACATTTTCGCCTATTCCAGCTAGACCAAGAGAACCGTTTAGTAACGCAACATAGACGAAAGTCTAGTGCTTTACCTCGAGCTACCTACATAATAAAAAATAATAATGATAAAAATACCACGTACCACCACTAGTACCACCACCTATCGCTCGTAGCTTGCCTCGCGTCGTCTCGGAGAGCTCCGTAGCCACGGCCTGCACCCGCCGGTGTGTTTGGAGGCTTGCCTCCCGCCGCCGGCGGTATTCCGTTTATTATTTTTATATTAATTTTGAGTATATGTGGTGTATTTTTATAATCTGTATGTTTAAAATTAATGTAAATATGTGAATGTGATAATAAATGAATAAAAATAACAACCTCGTCAGTAAGGAAGCAGAGAAGATGTTAAAGTATGTGGATCTTCAGCACGAGGTTACCAAAATGTGGCCCGTCGTCTCGACGATCGTTGTGCCCATAGTCGTTTCGGCGCACGGGCTGATAGCGAAGAGCCTCGACGACCACCTTGAGAGGCTCTCGCTGAGTGGTTGGGTCAAGGGCCAGATCCAGAAGGCAGCCCTGCTCGACACTGCACGCATCGTTCGGAGGTTTCTCTCTTTGGGGCCCGACCATCGGTACCCTGCGTTCGCCCCGCCGCCGGTGGTGGAAACTCCATGTATTTTATAATAATTTTATATATAATTCTTGTATATTTTGGGTATAGTTTATTATATGTAAAATTATTGTAAATATATGTGTTAATAAAGGTAAAAAAAAATAATGGAGAGCGGGCTCTGCGGCGAAGGCCGGCGGCCACCGCGCTCGACTTCGACGCCGCCGCCGCTACCGCTCGCCCGCAGCAGCACTGCCTCCACCCACCGCGTCGCCTTGCCTGCCCTCGCCCGGGTCGTCCATCACGAGAGCCGCCGTGCTTCTTCTCATCACATACGCACACCCCACCACCCAGCTCCACGCCGCCGTCGTCGGTGCATATCATCGACGACGAAGATGAAGCGTTGACGTCGGCCGAGCCACAAGAACTACGGCGAGGAAGACGTCCACCACCGGCCAGCTTGGGGTCATCGGGACTTTGCGTCCTGTCTAGTGCCCCCGCTACCGGTGGTGCAGTGCAAAATTGAGGCCATGCGCGCGCGAAGAACGAGATATGTGAAAGAGCTGCGCGACGACATCGCCGTGCAGTCCGGCGGATACGGAGCTCTCCGAGATGGGGGTGGTGGTGGCCTACGTGTCTAGTACCACCACCTATCGCTCGAAGCTAGTCTCGCGTCGTCTCGGAGAGCTCCGTAGCCACGGACTGCACCCGCCGGTGTGCTTGGAGGCTTGCCTCCCGCCGCCGGCGGTATTGCCGTTTTTATTTGTTTGTATTAATTTTGTGTATTTTTATTACTTTTTATAGTTATAATATATGTAAAATTAATGTAAATGTATTATAAAAATGTGAAATAAAGAATATAAAATCATAATAATAATGGTGTGGCCGGAGGATCCAGTGACAAGACCTGCCGCTTCTTTCAACACCAGCAGCGCACACAATCCACCACGCTTTGCTACTCCATCGCCCGCGTCTGCCGGTGAGGGTGGCGAACCAGGGACGCGCCCCGCCACACCAGCTACGACGGGACGAAGTCCGCCGCCACCGGTTATCTTGAGGCTATCGCGAACCTGTGTCGCGCTTGCAGCCTCCGCTACCGGTGCAGCGCCGTGCGCCACAGCGACGCACGCAAGAGGCCTTTCAAGTATCAAGAGCTCTCCGAGATGGGGGTGGTGGTGGCCTACGTATCTAGTATCACCACCTATCGCTCGTAGCTTGCCTCGCGTCGTCTCGGAGAGCTCCGTAGCCACGGCCTGCACCCGCCGGCGTGCTTGGAGGCCTGCCTCCCGCCGCCGGCGGATATTTACCGTTTTTATTTAGATTTTTATTAATTTTGTGTATTTTTATAAGTTTCTGCATAAGATAAAATATGTAAAATTAATATAAATATATGGTGAAAATGTGAAAATAAAAAAATAATAAATAATAATAATGAGGGACGGGACCATCGACATCTGCCGCGCCTGCTACCAACCTGGCGAGTCCCTCAGACATGTGATTTCCGGTTGTTCGCAGCTTGCCAACACTGAGTATTTGCATAGACACAACGTAGTAGCCAGGATTATCCACCAGCAACTTGCCTTAAAGTTCAACCCCTTGGTACCCGACCATCGGTAGCCTGGGCTCGTCTCATAAAAAATCTCATAAAACAAAGTAACTTACTCCATGACTATCCGTCACAGATTTATTATTTTTAGTACTATAGTATTGATTGATGATGATTGATTAGACAATTGAATGAAGAATAAAACAAAAGGGTGTCTGTCTCAGGTTATTGCTGCGACAGCGGGCGAGCCTTCTGCCGCAGCACTGATTATTAGACAGAACTTCCTTGGACTCGATACCACGCTGATGACCCGAAACTTACAGATGGTGTGGAGTCTCTTAGTCACAGACGATTTGTCGGTTCGTTTAGTCTGATTTGCAGGTGCCTACTATCATGAGCGCTGCTCTGAGGAACTAGCATGCCATTCGTCTCCGTATTCTCGTCGTCGTCTTCGTGTCTCCGCAACACTCGTGACAGGGTGCTGAAACTAGGCTCACAGCAATCTTTCGTTGCACATATTGGACTTTTGAGAACAAATAATTGAAATGAAATGAAAATATACTTTATTGTACACCAGTATTCATATACAAAAGGCGAGTTTAATGCCTTGTGGAATTCTTCACGAAGTAACCTTTGGGATGTGGAAAACACGTAGGGCAGGACAAAGCAGTACCTACCAAAGAGTGGACAGTATAATAATTGCTTCAAATCTTGGTCGCATTTCGGTGGAGGGAAACGATGTAGGCACGGTCTCTCTCCCCCCCCCCCCCCCCCCCTCTCTCTCTCTCTCTCTCTCTCTCTCTCTCTCTCTCTCTCTCTCTCTCTCTCTCTCTCTCTCTCTCTCTCAAGTACTCCTACAAAATTTCATCCAAATCCGTTCAGTCGTTTAGGTGTGAAAGTGGAACAAACGAACAAACAAATGTCCATACCTTCGCATTTATAATATTAGTGAGATGTAGGTACATTTTAATGGAGTTGGGGAAGATTATTTCATAACTTAATTATATTTTCAATTCAATATTTAATATAACAATATTCAATATTAATTGTCCGGCAACAGCCCGCAAACCTCCTGGCATGGCGTCTC
>CAMPPU010000003.1:0-79963 GCA_946902875.1 Nematopogon swammerdamellus | reverse complement strand
AGTTAAGTACAGTTACTGTTGGATTTTACGCCAATCCTTTAAAACATCCTATCCATCAGTCGTTCCTTTTTCAAATTTACCTCGGGATCACTGCACAAGATATCGCTCCAAGCTCCAAATGAAGGAGCGACCAGCGCGCCTGCGTGAACAACTTGAAAAAACAAATGCCATCAAATATTGCGCTTCTTAAAAAAAAATGTTCTCAAGGAGTCTACAGCCGTGCTGTTTATACAAAAGAAAATAATTGCACAACGACCGTGTCGCGTGCCTGGCCATTTCTACTGAAGCATCCAGCATTGAAGAACAGGAGGCGCCTCCAGAAGACGACACAAAGAGCTTACTGAGTCCTGTGAGTCCTTTCCAATCCTTCCTTTTTCCGGCGTATTATTTTTCAGTGTCTGCATCGTACATCAGCTTGATTTTCTTTTCACATTTCTAAAATATAATTCATACAGTCCACTGCTCTCACCAACAATTTTTGGTCACTTCGAACCTAATAAATGAACATATTATCATACCTATTTACCGTGTAAATATGGTTTAGCATTACTTTAGCCGTGCTGTCGTATTTGCATTTTCTCTGACTTGTTTCAATCATAATTTTCACTCATTATGCATTAACTCAGCCGTGCTGTTTTATTGCACTTTGTCAATAATTATTATTTTTACTTATTTAATTTATTTCTTGCCTTCGAGGTCTTTGCCAATCGAAGTTTGCCAATGATTTGTCAATAAAAATGAGTAAAGATAACTCTTCCGTCACCGAAGTGTCAATGGCGGAATTAAATAAATTAACTCTAATAAGGGAACGATTATTCTCCCAACTTCAGACCATCTACGATCATTCCAAAAATGTAGGAAGCGATCCGGACCACGATGAGTTATTTATGGTTCGATATTCTGAACTTTCTGCCGTCAGAGATCGGTTTGAAAAGGTCGTGTATGACATGATCGACATTGAGTCCAAAATAAATCCGAAATCTGTGCCCAGGGTTCAGGATTTAGATCGGTTTGATGATCTGTACTTTCCCGTAAAAGTAACTGCAACGAGACTGCTCGCTCGCGAGCGCGAGCGTGACGCGGCCGCGCATGCGTCCGCCGCCGCGCACCCGTCGTCATACGCGCAGGGTTCCGTGAACTCCGCCGCGCCTGCGGTCGGTCCTCGATTGCCTAAAATCTCACTCTTTCAATTTGATGGCCAAATTGAGAATTTTAACACATTTTATGAAACGTTTTGTTCGTTAGTGCACAATAAAGTTAACATAGATCCAATTGATAAGTTTCATTACTTGATCTCGTGCACTACCGGCCCTGCCTTGAACATTGTGAAGAGTCTCCCTCTCACCTCAGACAACTACCAGATAGTGTGGAAGGCGTTGCTTCATAAATACAAAGATGACCGAACACTACTAGGCAGGTACCTAGATAAAATGTTAAATTTCACGCCCCTACAAAAGGAGTCTAGTGGCAATCTTGAAACATTTCTGGAAACTTTCGAGTATTCGACTAAAGCTATTGAAACGCTAAACCTCAAAGATTTATCAGGAAACATATTGTGTCATATAGCGCTACGTAACCTTGACCGCTTTACCCGCAAGCAGTTCGAGCAGAGTCTCGACCAGGCGACCATACCTACGTTTTCGAATCTTGTCGCCTTTGTGCAGAACCAAGTCAAAATTCTCGAGCATGCATCGTCGTCGTCCAATACGGGAAGCGATCTATCGCATTCAAATGCACAATATTCAAAACAAAACCAAACTAAAGCCCGCAGTGCTCGCGGCAATAATGTCACGTTGGCGGCAACCTCAAGTAAAGATTCGGTTGTGAAAATGCATTGCGTTTACTGTGATAAGGAAAATCACATGATTTATCGATGTTTTGAATTTAGAAAACTGACACCGGTTGAGAGACTGTCACATGTTCGAAATCTGAAACTGTGTAAAAATTGCTTGAAGTCTCACGGCTCCAATAATTCGTGTACCAGTAAATTCAGTTGCCTCTTGTGTGGCCACACCAACCACACCACATTTTGTTGCATCTTGATCGCGAAGTACCTACGCAGCTGACGCCCTACGCGCCGCCTCACGCACGCCCGGCGCCGCCGCCGCCGCCGCCTCCGCCGCCGCCGCCGCCCGCTTCCCTCTCGGCTAGCGGAGCACGCGTAGCTTGTCACTCGTCGTCGGGTCAGTCCAATATCTACACCGTGCTGTTGGGGACTGCCTTGGTGCATGTCGAAGATTCGGCCGGCAACTTTCAGCCGTGTCGTGTCGTTATCGATTCCGGAGCAATGACGAGTTTCATTACAGTTGACTGCGCTCAGCGCTTGGGCCTCGCGCGCGAAAAGTGCCCGTTCACGATTTCCGGTTTAGGCAACGAAACAGTGAAAAATCATGGTTTGACGCGCTGCAATATTAAACCTCGTCAATCTGACGGACCGACACTGAAAGTCGATACCGTTGTGTTATCTAAAATAACAACTGATCTGCCTACTGTAAAAATCTCACAAGACGTTCTTGGTGAGTATCATCACTTAAATCTCGCGGACCCACATTTTTATCGTCGGTCAAGTATAGATATTCTACTCGCTGGTGACGTATTCCCGTACATTTTCGACGGAAAGAAATTAGAATTAGATCCGTCCGTCCCGCCAGCTCTTCGAAGCATTTTTGGGTATGTGGTGACTGGAAAATTCCCAATCGATAAAAATCTATATGAAAATATCAGTCCGTCTCTTTCGTTAGTATCGTACACAAGCGAGGAAAACACAGACATCTATCTGAAGCGGTTTTGGGAAATAGATAATGCGCCGTGCGCAGTCCCTCCCGATCCACTCGAAGAGATCGCTGAAAAAATGTTCATTGAGAAGCACCGCCGTGACGAGAGCGGCAGGTACACGTCTCCACTCCTACTCTCTCCCGAGTGCGACCTGCAGCTCGGGAACTCACTCGATCTCGCGACTCGATGCTTTCAGCATCTCGAAAGACGGTTAGCTTGTGCGCCGGAATTGCGCGCTGCTTATGTTGAATTTATGGATGAGTATGAATCTCTCGACCATATGGAGGTTTATCAAGGTTCTCAGCCTAGTAAATACATAATTCCTCACCATTGTGTCGTACGAACATCCAGCAGCACCACGCCGGTTCGTGTTGTGTTTAACGGTTCGGCGAAAACGACTAGCGGTGTGTCGCTGAATGATACTCTGTTAACCGGACATAAGCTACAGTCGGATATTTCAACGATAATAACTAACTTCAGATTATTTGACATTTGTCTAACGGCCGACATTACTAAAATGTATAGGCAGATCTTGATCGAGCCATCGGAAAGATGCTACCAGCACATTCTGTGGCGCCACTCTCCCGACGAGCCGATCAAAATCTACGAACTAAAGACTAACACTTACGGCCTGCGCAGCGCACCATACATCGCCATACGCGCACTCCGGCAGTTGGCGTGTGACGAGCGAGAACGTTTCCCGCGCGCCGCCGCTATCTTGCTTAAGGCTTTTTATGTCGACGACTTCCTGTGGTCCGTGCGAACTGTGCAGGAAGCGTGCGAGTTACAGAAAGAACTCAGCGCTTTATTAAAATGTGCATGCTTCGAATTGCGGAAGTGGTCGAGTAACAGCGCCGAGGTGTTAGCGAATATTCCGACTGATTTACATGAAAAAATAAAAACTTTCGAAGATGAAAATAATGTTCCGTCAAAAAAGGTTTTAGGCCTTCAATGGCAACTCAGTGATGACTGTTTCACATTTTCAACTGAATTAATTGATGCAGTCGTCACTAAACGCTCAGTGTTGCGTATCTTAGCCAGCATTTATGACCCGGTCGGTTTTCTGACGCCGTGCGTCTTTCTCGCGAAATGCATTATGCAAGATTTATGGAAATTAGGACTGGGCTGGGACGTTCCCTTGCCTAGCGAACTTCGCGATAAATGGATGAAGTTCATCTCTGACCTGCCGCGACTATCGGACTTGCGCATCGAGCGGCACGTCTTGATCTCTGATTTTGTAGACTGCGAGCTCATCGGCTTTTGCGATGCGTCATCGCGAGGCTATGCTGCAAGCCTATACGTCCGCAGTGTCAACCCAGCCGGCGAACTAAAGGTGCGCTTATTAATCTCAAAATCAAAGGTAGCACCATTAAAGCCCATCTCAATTCCGCGATTGGAATTAATGGGCGCGCTGCTTCTCACAAAACTTATTAAGTATGTCGTGGAGACATTTGACAATTTAAGGTTCTCAAACATAACGGCGCTCAGTGATTCGAGTGTTGTTTTGTCGTGGCTACAGACGGCGCCGTATAAATTACACACGTTTGTAGCAAATCGCGTATCTCAGATAATTGAGCAGGTCCCGCCGCAGTGCTGGGCACACGTCCGCAGTGAGGACAACGCGGCTGACGTGTGCTCTCGGGGCGCGCTGCCTGAAAAGCTGGTCGTCATCGCACCCGAGTGGCTAGCTGGACCCAACTGGCTTCAAAAAGTCAGCAGCTCGTGGCCTATCTCGACATTTTACCTAAAAGATTCAGATGAAATTCCTGAACTGAAGGTGAACGTAGACACTTATTGACGAACTAATTGAATTCGAAATGTCTACTATCAATAAATTTTCTTCGTTTACCAAACTGCTACGTGTCATTGCGTGGTGCTGTCGATTCTATAAGAACTCCCGCGCTAGTCACGCTGCTGATAGATCTCGAGGCCCACTGACGACTCTGGAGCTGAATGAAGCTCGCGAGCGCCTCATAAAAATAATTCAGCTAATTTATTTCTCTGATGAAATTTCATCACTCGAAGCTGGGAAAACGTATATACCTACGCTGCGCAAACTCACACCCTTTCTCGACCCCCACGGGTTTCTCAGGGTGGGGGGCAGGATTTCCCAGTCAGAACTGCCTTTTGGTGCAAAGCACCCATTACTTCTACCAAAAAAGTGCCACTTTACTATGTTGCTCGTTCAGTGCTTCCATAAGCAACACCTACACGTAGGGCCCCGTGCTTTGCAAAATATTTTAAGTCGACAATACTGGATTGTTAGCGCTCGCAGCCTGATACGGTCGCTTCTATCAAAGTGCATAACTTGCTTCAAATGCACTCCCTCGTCTGTACAACCAATTATGGCACAGCTACCTTCAGCCAGAGTAAAACCTGGAAAAGTGTTCGATCACGTCGGTTGTGATCTTGGCGGGCCGTTTTACATAAAGGAAAGTCTCAGGCGAAATGCTAAAATCGAAAAGGCGTACTTGTGCCTATTTATCTGCTTTTCAACCAAGGCCGTACACTTGGAGGTCCTCTCATCGCTTTCAGCGGACTGTTTTCTTAGTACTTTAGACAGATTTGTCGCCCGTCGCGGACTGTGCTCATGCTTATATTCTGATCGCGGCACGAATTTTGTCGCGTCTTATAAGCACTTGAAAGAAGTTTCAAAATTCCTCCTCTCAAAAGAGCAGCAGGACCTGATCTCTGACGGATGTGCATCGCGTAACATCAATTGGAAATTCAATCCTCCAAATGCTGCAAGTATGGGAGGCCTGTGGGAGGCAGGCATAAAATCTGCTAAAAGGCACGCTCTACGCGCGGTAGGCGATAAAGCCTTAACATTCGAGGAACTCACAACACTCTTTTGTAGAATCGAAGCAGTGCTAAATAGTCGGCCTCTAATTCCTTTGTCAGACAGTGATAACGAGTTTGATGTCTTGACGAGTGGTCATTTCTTGGTAGGACAACCACTCCTAGCTGTTCCTGAATATGGCGAGGATTCTTACTCGGGAACACTGTTAAAACGTTGGCAATTCGTACAAAAATGCTCTTTACATTTTTGGAATAGATGGTCTAAAGAATATTTACACACTCTTCAACAAAGAGCCAAATGGTTCTCTTCTCCTCCTAATATCAAAGTTGGAGATTTAGTACTGATCAAATCTGACCAGCAACCAACGTTGCATTGGCCTCGAGGTAGAGTTCATGAAATTCACCCGAGCTCTACTGACTCTGTAGTCCGCGTGGTCACCCTCCGGACACAAAAAGGTTTTCTTCAGCGGCCAGTCAACAAACTGTGCCCGCTCCCTTATTCTCATTAAGATATTTATGTTTATTTTTTTATATATACATAGAAGTGTATGTCGATTTGTTCATTTATTATTAATTTTTTCTTAACTTTTCATTATTTTTTTTTTAATGTGTTCTCTTCAATTGTACCTTAGAGAAATCATGCTGATTTCGGTGGCGGGTTTGTTGGATTTTACGCCAATCCTTTAAAACATCCTATCCATCAGTCGTTCCTTTTTCAAATTTACCTCGGGATCACTGCACAAGATATCGCTCCAAGCTCCAAATGAAGGAGCGACCAGCGCGCCTGCGTGAACAACTTGAAAAAACAAATGCCATCAAATATTGCGCTTCTTCAAAAAAAATGTTCTCAAGGAGTCTACAGCCGTGCTGTTTATACAAAAGAAAATAATTGCACAACGACCGTGTCGCGTGCCTGGCCATTTCTACTGAAGCATCCAGCATTGAAGAACAGGAGGCGCCTCCAGAAGACGACACAAAGAGCTTACTGAGTCCTGTGAGTCCTTTCCAATCCTTCCTTTTTCCGGCGTATTATTTTTCAGTGTCTGCATCGTACATCAGCTTGATTTTCTTTTCACATTTCTAAAATATAATTCATACAGTCCACTGCTCTCCCCAACAGTTACAGTACAGTTACATACATACAGTTAAGGAGCGCAGCGACGTAGGTAATACAAACTCTTTGATTATGTGATATTATTAAAAAGTGTGAAATAAAAAAACTGTTTTAAAAAAACATCCGACTTCAAACCAAAGAGTAAAGTAATATGCTTCAAACCCTAAAAAGTATTGTCAAATCAAAATATTATTTATTTTGATCATGAGTAGAAGGCGGTACAAAAGCACGTCTGAAAATTTATAGATGGAATCTTTTGTGCTTTTGTACCGCCTTTTAGTGCAATTCATTAGAAATAACCAAATTAGCCTCTGATTACCCTATATTTATTTACATTCGCCACGCCAACGTCAACCAGATAATCAAGCGGTCTCATGCCTCCGTGAATATACTCTTATCAAGTAAACTAGAGCCACCAGGAGTTTTCCGTGACGACGACGGCAAGAGGCCAGACGGCATCACTCTTTTGCCGTGGAGGCAGGGGAGAGCCATGATATGCGACGCGACGTGTGCAGACACTCTATTTACTTATTTATTTATTTATTTATTTATTTAAATGTTTAAAGAGCTCACAGGAGCTGTACATTCACTCTTTACACAAATTTAATTAAAGTGTTATAATAACAATACAAATACATTATTTTATTACATAAAAATTACAATTATTTAAACATTTCTTTCATTCTTAATTAACCAACTATAAATTACAATTACAATTATTAAAAAAATCTTCTAAATTATAAAAAGGCCGACTGAGTAAATAACTTTGCAATTCTTTTGAAATTCTACAATTGTATTGCAATTCTTATATTATCATTTAACTTATTATATAATTTGATCGGTAAATAATTCGGTGAATTTTTTAACAGCGCACATTTAGGACCTGTTGGCCGAATATTATCTTTATTTCGCAAGTTATATCCAAACTCCCTGACAGTGTCGAATTGCTCTTTGTTTTTATAAACTACAATGCAAGTTACGTATATATACAGAGATATAATAGTCATTATATTTAAATTAACAAATAAAGGTCGACAAGTGTCATCATATTTTGCATTAGAAATAACTCTTATTGCTATTTTTGTAATATTAGAATGCTATGTTTTACATTGGCGTTATTACCCCAGACTTCAAATCCATACCGAAGAATGGATTCAATATAACTGAAGTATACTGTTCTAAATTCTAGCCCCAAGCCACTTGGAAGGCTCTTCTAGAGCAGCAGGGTATGCCGCAGCAAAGGCGGAACTTGTAAAACTAAATACAGTTTAGTCAAAGCAAATTACGCGTTTGTCGCCTTTGCTGTGGAGACTTTTGGAGTTTGGAGCCCAGACGCCAAAAAGCTGGTTAAAGAGCTTGGTAAACTGCTCACGGAGGCGTCTGGGGACATCCGCGCGCCAAGCTACCTTACGTAGAAGATCAGCCTAGCCATACGTACTCAATAAGGTGCTACGGTAATTCACGCCGGACCAAAAGCTGCTTCTGTATAAATCGCAGATCAGGTCCTGCTTGGAGTACTGCTCGCACCTGTGGGATGGCTCGGCCAAATACCAGCTTGCGCCTCTGGCTATTCTGTGCCTCTGGACTCAATCCAGCGTCGAGCCGTGCGACTAGTGGGTGACCCCGAAGTGTCCTGCGATCTTGAACCACTGCAACACCGTAGGGATGTCGGCTCCCTAAGTGTGTTCTATCGCTTATTTCATGGGGAGTGCTCGGAGGAGCTGTTTAATGCGATTCCGGCGTCCCCTTTCCACCTTCGCACCACGCGCACTGGGCAGGGATTGCATCCCTACACGTTGGACTTACCGCGGATGCGTACCAATCGATTCTGCAGATCATTCCTCTACAGAACCGGTAAATCCCTGGAACGCTATCCCTGACCATATATTTCCCCCAAGTACAGTCTCGGGTCCTTCAAGAGGGGCGTGAATGAGCACCTGTCAGGCCGGCATGGCATTCGCAACCCCCGCATACGACCCAATGTCCATGGGCGTCGTTAGACACCTTATGGGTGGCTCGGCGCCATATGTCGCGCTGTCAATAAAAAAAGCCATTCAGAGGGGGAACGCTGCCTCCGTCGTCATCGGCACAATGCCAATTTCGCCGACGATGGAGGAATATTTTTATTTATAGTTATTCCATTTTATTTTGTACCTATTAGTTTAAATAATTGTATATACATTGTGCAAGTGTCCTGGGTACCGCAGGGGTGTTGGCAGAACTGGAGGAGATTTACCTCCTTTCATAGCGCTCCCACCGCACCCGCGACGCTCAAGCGGTGCAACCCTCCTTTCTTCATTTGTTTAATTTTAATAAGTATTTAATATATAGTTTGTTTATAATTATTTTTTAATAATAATAATAATGTGTGTGGAAGAAGAGCTGTCAAACTGACATGTCGAACAAAATTTCTCTGGGGAAAAAAATTACTAAAATATTTTTCTTGGGGCGCAACAACCGAGCCCCCGCCACGCGCGGGCCTTTCTCCAGCGGCGCAACGACCCGCACGGTTGGAGGTACCGTGCCGGTATCACCACCGCCGCCGCTCGGCGCCTCTGGAACTACTCCACCACGACTCCACCCAACTCGACATGCCTGGTGATAGTAGCGGCTGCAGACCACCCGGGACGCGACCTGCGTGATGGAGAGCGGGCTCTGCAGCGACGGCTGGCCGCCGCCGCCTCGCTCGACTTCGACGCCGCCGCCGCCGCCACCGCTCGCCCGCAGCAGCACTGCCTCCACCCAACGCGTCGCCCGGCCTCGCCGCGCCCGGGTCGTCCATCACGAGAGCCGCCGTTCTTCTTGGACACCAAACGCACACCCTACCACCCAGCTCCAAGCCGCCGGTGAATTTCATCGAGGGCGAAGATGGAGCGTTGACGTCGGCCGAGCCACAACACCTACGGCGACGGCGACGTCCACCATCGGCCAGCTTGGGGTCATCGGGACTTCACGTCCCGTCTAGTGCCCCCGCTACCGGTGGTGCGTGCGACCACGAGGCGACGCGCGCGCGAAGATTAAGACTTCAAAGAGCTGCGCGACGATGTCGCCGTGCAGTCCGGCGGATACGGAGCTCTCCGAGATGGGGGTGGTGGTGGCCTACGTGTCTAGTACCACCACCTATCGCTCGTAGCTTGCCTCGCGTCGTCTCGGAGAGCTCCGTAGCCACGGCCTGCACCCGCCGGCGTGCTTGGAGGTTTTCCTCCCGCCGCCGGCGGTATGCCGTTTTTGTTTTTTACTGTTTATATTAATTTTGTATATTTTTAATATTTTTTATCATGTATAAAAAATTAATATAAATATTGTAAGATAAAAATGTGAAAATAAAGGTATAATAATGTAAATACAGATTTGAATGCTGGAATTCTTGTCGAATAGCAAATAAATACTGATATAAACATGTTTAAATGAAGGATTTATCAATTTCCATTCTATTTATAACATTTATCGGTTCTGAAATATCCTAGTTATGTGGGTCTTTCTCCGCCGTCGCAATATTTCGATGACTTCGGTGGCACTTTTTTTTTCTTTGAATTTAGACATTCTCACAGGCAAAACATAATTTAGAATTAATTTAGAATCAAATGGTAGTGGAGGGAACGAAATTGATTGAACGGTTATGAAGTTATTGAATTTAAAAAATATGATGTCCACCGAAATCAATATTTTAGTCACCGAAATCAAATCGTGTAATTACTTTATAACTTAACACTGTAAACACTATGCAACTGTGCAAAAGAACAAACAATACCGACTACAATTGTGTGCAATTTCGATAGAGTAGGTATTGAGTAGATTTATATTGTAAACATTTTTTTTTGTGATATTGCCGGTCTCTTTCCGGTCTCTTTAAGTGCATAAAGTATGGGGTCGCTTTTATTTCTAGCTTTTCTAAGTCTTTCAGCCACTCTTTTTTTAGCTAAGCGTTCCTCTTTTGAATCCGCTATCACGGCAAAGCTGAAAAGGATAATCACACGTAATACTATAATAATAAATCGACCACCGATACGTCGAGATACTCCAAAACTTGTGTCGGTAAACGGCGGTGACTGTGAGGCTCCATGAAAATACCCGCCCCATCCAATGATATTCTGCTACTCGGCAACATACATTGTTATGCGGACAAAAGTAGGTACACGGATCCTACACCAGTCACCCTTCAGCCAGACGGGACGTTGTGGATGAGAAGAGGCGAAGAACAAACGCTTCGGTCTATTTCCGAATGGGGCCGTACTAATTTGGTCGAGTTTAACGCTTCCAAGACACAAGTCTGAGCGTTCAGTGCGAAAAGAACGGCGTTCATACCCGCTCCTTCCTTCCAGGTCCCGTCGATAAAATTAAGCGATCACCTCGGAGTCCTCGGAGTCGAATTGTCGCACGACCTAAACTTTCGGCGCCATAATCTACTTAGGGAAAGGCCAACCTAGTTTCTAAAAAGTTACTCAATAAGGTGCGACGGTACTTCACGCCGGGCCAAAAGCTGCTTTTGTATAGCACAGATTAGGTCCTGCTTGGGGTACTGCTCGCACTTGTGGGTTGGCTCAGCTAAATACCAGCTTGCGCCTTTGGATTCGATCCAGAGTCGAGCCCTGCGACTAGTGGATGACCCCAACGTGTCCCGCGATCTAGAACCACTGCAACTCCGTAGGAATGTCGGCGACCTAAGTGTGTTCTATCGCTTATTCAATCCACGGTAAATGCTCGGAGGAGCTGTTTAACGCGATCCTTCCGTCCCCTTACCCCTCCGCACAACGCTCACTGGACAGGGATTGCATCCCTATACGCTGGACTTAAACGGGTGCGTACCAATCGGTTCTGCAGGTATTTCCTCCACAGAACTGGTAAACTCTGGAACGCTCTCCCTGCCCACGTATTTCCCCCCAAGTATCGTCTCGGGTCCTTCAAGAGAGGCGTGAATAGCACCTGTCAGGCCGGCATGGCATTCGAAAGCCCAGCGTACGACCGAATTTACATGGGCGTCATTAGGCACCTTATTGGTGGCTCGGCGTCGCATGTCGCGCTTTTTATTAAAAAAAAAATGCTTCTTGGTAAGGGAGTGAGGCAAGGGGCCGTGATCTCACCCAAGCTCCTTACAAAAGCACTTGAAGACGTGTTCAAGACGCATGAGTGGGAGAACATTGGAATAAATGTCAATGGGGAGTTTCCCAGTCGCACATACCCGGGTTCAGCTTCAAGAGACGCTCAGCGACCTTTACGAGGTCTCGCTGAACGTCGGCCTGAGGATGAACCTGGATTCTTTTACTTCCGAACTGGGTGGCTCTGCCCGAGGTCGAAGCTTCAGGCGCAACCAATTTCACCGCCGAGGAGGTGCCAGTCCGGCTTGGAGGTGGACTAATGTCGCTGGGGAAAGTCTATTAACCCGCGATTTGAAGATCCGTGTATTGTAGGAGTGGGGAAAGATATTCCCTGGGAGCCCGTTCCACACCTTTGCAGTGCGGCACAAGAACGATTTAGAGATTCGTGCAGTTCGAAGAACTCTTCTGTCGACTACAAAGGGGTGTTCCGCGAGAGTATGGCGGGTTTGGCGAAGGCGAACGGTAGGAGGAGGGATAAGGGAAGCAAGTTCATCAGAGCAGCGGGCCATAGTAGTACCGATAAAACAGGCTCAATGACCCCACGATACGTCTGTGCTTTAAAGGCTGAAGGTCCTTTGTGAGTACAGAGTCACCAATGAGGCGAATGGCTCGTCGCTAAATTGAATCCAAGGCTGAAAGAAGGTACTCAGGGGAACCCTCCCATTCCCAAAGACGACTGCAATATTCCATCACCGGTCTTACTTGTGCTTTATACAGTGTAATCAAATATAAACAAAACCCGATCGATTGAAATTCATCTACAATCCTCATTAAAATGTGATATTCTATGTATATCCGAACATTGGCAATTAGAATCTGATTTGGCACAGATAAGGCTTATGAATTATAGTCTCTCCGCCTCGTTCTCACGAAACACTCATATACACGGAGGTGTTTGTATCTACGTTCGTGATGGACTAGTGACTAAAGAGAGAGTGGATGTGCGTAATCTATCAAGTGAACTGAATTTCGAGGTTTGCGCTGTTGAGTGTATTAACCCTCCTACTGTTATCGCGTGTGTATACAGATCAGGGGTAGGCAGCATGGACGAGCTGACTAGTAGTCTAACTACGCTGTTCGATACGATCCACACCGATGGTATGAATGTTATTGTGGTAGGAGACATGAATGTCAACTTGTTAGAACGATCGCCTAATAGTAAATCAATTCTGGATGTCATATCACAGCATAACATTAATCAATTAGTTAAATTTCCTACTCGAATATGTGGAAATAGCGCCACACTAATAGATCACGTCTACTCGAACCGATCAACTCCCGACATAACTGTTGAATCGTATAAATCAAATCTTTCTGACCATGATGCACAGATCATCAAGTTAACTGACACATACGTAATACCGTCAAAAAATCCCATAATAAAAAAGATAATGTTTTCTCAAGTTAATATATATAATTTTATTCATGGTCTGGATTTATTCGAGTGGAATACTTTAATGTTAAAAAACAATGTGTATACTGCCGATGTACAATTTAACAGAATTATGTATACTATAAAAAATTTATTCGACTGTTACTTTCCTATCAAGAAAGTACCTAAACAAAATTCTGACAAGGTATGGGTTGACGACGACATCCTCTCAATGAAATACCTACTCTCAGAACTGCACGCGCTGCACACCACATATCACAATAACACACAACTCACACACACATTACATACACACCAAACAACATTCAACATCATGCTCCTCGCTAAACGTAAACACTACATCAATAACACCATAGCGGAGAGCACGAACCTTGCTAAATCTATATGGAATGTCATAAGTGCTGAGACATGCAGAAAGAAAGGTAAGTGCGAACCGCTCGACATCCTAATGGAGAGTGTGGTGGGGCGTCGCGGAGACGGTGCGCCCGAGCGGCTAGCGAGTGAGCTAAATCACTTCTACATCCACACAGCCGACAACTACACAGTACACACCAACACACACACAGCGCTGCAGTATCTATCTCGTTACAGTGCGCGCGCCGACCGCTCCTTGCGTTTCAGTCCCCTCACTGTGACTGAAATCTGTAAAACTATACAGCTAATAAAAAAGAAACCGACACGGGATTACTATGACATGCCGTTTCACCTCCTTCACTTTATGCCGAAAGTTGTCATTGAGGTGATATGTGCGTCGTTAAACAACTGCATCCGAGTAGGTAGGTATCCTGCCTCACTTAAAATGGTAAAGGTTACTCCAGTCTACAAAGGGAAGGGAAGGAAGGAGGAGATGAAGAACTATCGTCCAATCTCCATAATACCTATGTTTTCCAAAGTGCTCGAGCTTGCCATATGCAGCAGACTAAGATCATATTTTGACCAGCAAAAATTACTATGCAAGGATCAATACGCATATCAAGCAGGCCGATCGTGTGTAGACGCTGCGCGCCACTTCCAGCGAATCCTACTGACTCACCTAGAGGCGGGGAACCAGGTCGCAGCTGTATTCTGTGACCTATCTCGCGCTTTTGATCTTGTCGATCATCCTCTGCTGCTGGCCAAGCTCGAGCACTATGGAATTCGAGGGCCATTCTTGGAGACCATAGCTTCCTTCCTTTCTGACCGCGTCCAAGTGACTGTGGTAGATGGAGGTGGTTCAAGATCAGACCCTGCTGACATTGGTAATATAGCAGTGCCACAGGGATCCGCTGCTGGAAATTACCTATTCCTGGTACTCGTGAACGACCTACCATCTGCTGCACCGGATAGTCAGTTTATACTATTTGCTGATGACGCTTGTGCGGTAGTAAGTAGTCCATCCCCTGCAGAGCTTCAGCAAAAAGTCAGTTCCACAGTGAGAGGACTGATGGCATGGTTCCGTTCGAACGGCATGGTTCTGAACCTCGATAAGACGCACGTGGTTCACTTCTGCCTCCGTGGTGTGCCCCGTGATAGGCTATCAGTGCGGTGTGATGGTATTGACGTCCCCCTGGCAAATTCTGTAAAATTCTTGGGACTAACTATAGACTCCGGGTTAAAGTGGGAACAGCACGTCGATCAGCTGTGCGACAGGCTAGGACGAGCTTGTTTTGCACTGTCGCGACTTGTACCTACACTTCATCCCGAGAATGTACGTAAAGCCTACTTTGGTTACTTTCACTCGACAGCCACCTATGGGATTGAACTGTGGGGACAAGCCGCCGACAGAGACAGAGTGTTTCGCATGCAAAAGCGTGCTGTTCGCACTTTAGCTCGAGTGCCATTGGACACGCCGGCACGCGATCTGTTCCGACAACTCAAAATCATCACACTGCCTGGAGCCTACATCATGGAGGTAGCAAAATTTGTAAGGCGGAACCCACACATGTTTCAGGTCAATGGGGTCAGTCACAACTATCCCACTCGATCCCGCAACCAATTACGCAGTGTGGAACACAGACTCACCAAGAGCGAGAAGTCGGTATTTGTGATTGGCCCCACGATCTACAACAGATTGACAATGTCAATTCGAGAGGCCGCTTCGGACGGAATATTTGTATCCAGACTCAAGGAGTTTCTGGTTGGTAAAGCGTACTACTCTCTAGGTGAGTACTTGACGGATGTCATCGCTAACCCTACCGATACTGATTTATGCCAAAATATGGCTAATAATAAATAAGGATGAATTATACATATTTGTATTCTATATTGTATACCTGCCTTTGACTTGTAATATGAAATATGATTACGAATAAATGATTTGATTTGATTTGATTTGATCAGTTGGACCGGCGTGAAAAATCGCCGACATCGGTAAAGGATCCCTAATTTTCGAGACGCTAGTTTCGCCTTGGACTCTATGAACGATCGAAACCCAACGTCCCTGGACACTTCCATACCCAGGCCGCCCAGACTACCATCTTTGGGGACTTGGCTGCCCTGGAAAGTGGCTTGGAGAGGAAACGGATTAGCCTTAGTAGAGAAGGCACAAGCTTGCGTCTTGGCTACGTTGAAGTTGACAAGTTCTTCCCCCAAGAGGATACTTTTCGAGAACCTGGTCAACCCGAGCAACAGTTTCGCGTCTCGCGTTTGCTGCTGAGGCTTCTCTACCCTTCCAGTCCTTGATGAACCCTTGATGCACCGTGCTGTCGTCCATGTAACAATGTATTTCGCCGAGCGAGAGCATGTCGTTGATGAATAATAGAAACAGCGTAGGCGACATCACGGATCCTTATGGAACACCAGCATTGATTGAGTAGTCGGCCGAGCAGGCACCATCTAGGGTGACAAAGATCGACCGACCACTCAAAAAGCTGGAGATCGAAGTGCACAGTTTTGTAGGGACACCGTAAGCTTTCTTAACAGTCCCCGGTGCCAGACGCGATCGAATGCTTTGGATATGTCCAGGGCGACCGCCAGCGATTCCCCAAAACCATCGAGCCTTTCAGCCTACAAATGCGTGACGTACGCAAGAAGATCTCAGTCGACCTTTGCTTGCCGAAGCCGTATTGCTTGTCATCGAGAAGTTTACAGTCTTCTAGATACGTCAGAGCGCTGAGTTGGCAATACGCTCCATAACCTTACTCAAAAGTAAGGTTAGGGATAAAACCAACGTCATAACGATGGAGGTTATGGGTGAGGGGGATATTCTGATCGACGGTGAAGTGATCAAACAAGTGGAGGAATACGTATATTTCGGAAAAATATTTCGGCTAGGTAGGTCGACAAGGCCTACTCAAGGAGGTAGAGAGACACATTCAAATGGTTGGGCTGCCTTCGGAAAGCTAAAGTTCGTCCTAAAGTTTGATCTACCGTAACGCAAAACATATTTAATAAGAAATATATACTAGTCTCAAAAGTTATTTAGTTAATACAGTGTAAACGGCATAATCTAACGTCGATTAAAAGAAAAACTGTTCTTTTTTTTTACTTCATTCGACGAAAACTCTCAATGACGCAATATAATACAGTAAGTTAGGTTTTGCTATGTAGAGTTTGTAGTCTTAAATGTTTTTAACTTTATGTGAATTTAATTTTTTTTTCATTTCTAATCCTCAAATACATAAGTTATCCTGTTTATAAGTTTTAATAGGCATGCTATTTAATTAAAAAATATGTTTCTTGCTTTCGGTGGTTTTGAAATTGATTTCGGTGCACCTATTTCCACCGAAAACACCGAAGTCATTGACACTGAAATCAAAAAAGTAAGGAAAATCTAAAATATTTGCAAATATAACCTATATATACAGCATTGCTCTCTAAGTTGGAGATCTAGTACTAATAAGACAATCTCTAATTAAAATATAATAGTAATATGTCAAATAAATAACGAGAAAATTGGTTCAGCGAAATCAATTTTATAGGTTACCAAGCCACCGAAAACGATTACATACCTTAATAACACGGCCGCACAGGAACGCACAGACGTGTTGTTCTCGCCACGGAAGCGGCGCGACTGATATTTTTTTTCGCTTTAACAGCTATTCACGCAGCTACAATAGTATAGGATCTATGAGCGTATTCCTGCGCGCCACCGATATCAAAGGAAACTAGCGGACGCAGATAAAATAATTCGTATTTCGTCTTCTAAAGCGTATTCATGCTTAGTAAAAATATACGTTAAAGCATAACTAACTAGGTTTTAGAGAACATATACAAAGTAGCGTAATTCCTTATAGATGACAAGAAAAAAAAAAAATCTACCGCAAAGTGTAGTCCGGACGCGCCAGTGAAGTCAAGATTTCAGCAGTTTTAATTTTTTTTATTGCATTTCTAATTAATTAATTTAAAAAAGGACACAGCCCCCCCCCCCCCCCCCCCCCCCAGTATTTTAATCATATCTACAATATAAAAAAATATAAAAGTATTACGAATCCATTTTATAAGACTTTTCGATCCGGACTCGCTTATTGTGCCCATCCGGAGAAAGACCCGTGTATGTAAGTATACTTATGTTTTTTGTGTGTTGTCAAAATCAAGACTCTCGTGTTCAGTTAGAATTTTTTCTCCATAAGTAAGTGACCGCACCATGTATTCTCACTTACATGACACTGGCCAAAATGTCTTAAAAAGACGATAGCCAATCAAATAAAAAATAATAATGACAGGACGACTTCGAAGGAAACATGGCTGCCTTTTGTTGACACGAAAATCATTCTTTATTTTTGTAATAGCGTGAGTATGCGAATTTTCTGACTAGATATATATCGACTCAAAATCAATATTTTTTTTATGCTTTATAATTCCAGATACCTATCAATCGAGTCTACCGTACCCCTCGACGAAATTATTACAGAAGAAGGTCTATCATTCCGATTCTTTTCATGATTGGGCGCTTGGGAGTTTGGAGGAGATATTTAGCTATTAAAGCGAAGGAAATATCATGATATTGCCTGTAAGTGCCTGTAATTATGTCACACACTTTGTTAAGGACTCGGAAAGAAAAGTGGACTGTATTAGGTAGATATTGGTCTTGCAAGGGTTGTGAGGTTTGACTTACCGACCCTTCCCCACCTTCCGCAGCTGCGTCCTGCCTGGCTGGATCGGTCTTCGGTCGGATCGGTAAGCGTGTAACTTGAAAATGATTGGTATAGGCAGCTAGGTAAGGTTTTCTTTCTTGTTTCGTGTTTGTTCTTGGTGCGCGCACTCCGATCGTGGTTATTCGGAAAACTCAACTAGATAATCTCTCCCGCTGTCATCGCGAGAGGATGCGCAGGTGATTTCCAGCCAGTTGCGGCGAACAGTGCCGCTTCCAGTGAATGAAAGAAGGGAAAAGTTCAAACCTCCACAGGTTTCTTGCAAGATAGGTATGTGAAAATGAATGGATAGCAGAATGAAATCTATTTTGTGCAATCATAATATATAAATCATGTTCGGTACGGAACACACTTTGCTGTCCGTCCTCCGCGCCACTACATTGAACAGAGTCTGCTTATTCTTGTCGCATTTTAATAGCAGACCTCTCAAGATTTCGGTGTGGTTCGGATTTTGGCAGCTTCTATAATTAATTCGCATACATCGGCATCATTTTTTATAGCTGCTATGTGCAACGCAGTCTGCTTATTCGTATCGCATTTTAACAGAATAACTCTCAAGAGGACGGTGTTGATTTTGGCAGGTTCTATAATTAATTTGCATACATTGGCATGTTTTTTACTAGCTGCTACGTGCAACGCAGTCTGCTTATTCGTATAGGTTTTAACATAATACCTCTCAGGGTTACGGTGTTGATTTTGGCAGTTTCTATAATTAATTCGCATACATCGGCATCATTTTTACTAGCTGCTATGTGCAAAGCAGTCTGCTTATTCGTATCGCATTTTAACAGAATATCTCTCAAGAGGACGGTGTTGATTTTGGTAGGTTCCATAATTAATTTGCAAACATTGGCATATTTTTTACTAGCTGCAACGTGCAACGCAGTCTGCTTATTTGTATCGCATTTTAACAGAATACCTCTCAAGGTTATGGTGTTTATTTTGGCAGTTTCTATAATTAATTCGCATACATTGGCATAATTTTTACAAGCTGCTACGTGCAACGCAGTCTGCTTATTCGTATCGCTTTTTAACAGCATATCTCTCAAGAGGACGGTGTTGTTTTTGGCAGGATCTATAATTAATTTGCATACAGTGGCATAGTTTTTACAAGCTGCTATGTGCAACGCAGTCTGATTATTCGTGTCGCATTTTAACAGCAGACCTTTCAAGAGGTCTGTGTAGTTTTTGGCATGTTCTAAAATTAATTTACAAACATCGGCATAATTTTTACACGCTGCTACGTGCAACACAGTTTTCTTGTCCGTATCGGAACTCAATATCAGAGCTTTGAAGACATTCGGGTAGACACACGCAGCTTTTATAATAACGTCACAAACTGTCATGTGGCGCCTTAAGACAGCAAGATGTAATGCAGTTCGTTTATTCCTATCGGATTTAGTCACTAATTCTTTAAAAACATTGGGATATTCCGTAGCAGTTTGTAAAATAATTTCACAAATTTCGCCATAATTGTTCCACGCCGCTATATGTAGTGCTGTTTCCATATAGTTGTCACATTTAGATATCACACGTCTGAAAAGGTCGGGATATTGTTTAGCTGTTTTTAGAATAAATTCGCAAATCATGAGGTCACCCCTACAAGCAGCTACGTGGAATATGTTTACTTTATTGTTATCGCTATTCTCGATTAAATATTCCACGATGCCGGGGTACTCGCCCGCTGTTGCTAAAATTAAATCGCATATATCGTAGCGACGACAAAACGCAGCAAAATAAAGACAATTTCGTTTATCCTTGTCGCGTTTAGTTATTAATTGTTTCAAAATCTCGGGATTCTGTTTGCAAGTGCCTAAAATTGATTTGCAAAGGGCCTCATCATGTTTCGACACTAAGTGTAGTGCAGTTTGTTCATTGCTGTCTACTGCTGTCAGTAAAGTTTTTAAGGCATCTGGATATTCTTCTGTAGCTTTAATTAATAAATCGCAAATTATTCTGCGAGGCTCACAGATCGGATGTAATGTGGCCATATGTAATACGCTTTGTCCAAACACATCGCGCTTCATTATTAAAACTTTGAAAATGTCAGCATTGTATGTTTTAATATCTATAAATGATTTGACATCTACTAAATTGCTTTGGTGTACTGCTAAATGTAGTGCAGTCGATCCGTATCTACCTTCAGCGGTTACAAAATCTTTGAATATATCTATATGCTTTTTGACCGTTTTCAGAATAGTGGCGCACATTTTTCCTTTGCTGTAAACGACCGCAATGTGCAACGAAGTATATCCCTCATCAGTGGTCGTCATTAACAGTAATTTTATTACATCTGGTCTTTTCGGAAATGAATCTACAATAATGCTGTATATTTCGCTATGACAATTTTTTGCCGCCAAGTGTAGCACATTCATATTGTTTTTATTACTCTTCATTACAAGATCAATATAACTATTGTACGTCATATTATTTAAAATAAACAAATAAATGTGTGCGCATCCATCGCGTGCTGCTATATGTAAAACGTTATCGTTGTTGTTCTGTATTTTGGTATCTTTGAACACTTCCGGTACGAGGACATCTTTGAAAGGATATAGAGATTGATCACCGTCGAGATAATTATTACTCTCACACTGGTATAATGATTGAGACCGCGAGCGTAAAAATGCATCAAAAAACTTTCGAACAAGCGCATACTCTTTATCGACTAAAATGTTGGCGAGAATTTGTAATTGAACGTGTGGATTTTTTAAATGAAGAGTAATATATTCACTAAAAAAATACTCTGCATAGCTGTAATGTATAAATTCGACGCGATTTCCATTATATTTTAAAAGTCCCATCCTCGTCAAACCCTCGCATATGCTTGGGTGCTTACAACAAATATTTAGTTCGGGCAAGTGGTATTCAGGTAATTCTATCACCTTCGGGAACAGCGTTTTGACGGCCACCTCGCGGTGCATTTCTCTAAAGCTGATGTCCGCTACGTTTCCTCGATCCTTGTTGGCTTGATTGCCTCTTTTGTTAGCACTTTTAATTTCTTCATATATTTTGAACTTATTATTTACAAATTCTTTGTATATTTCAAATAATTGAGTATTTTTATTATTAGAAATGTTCCATTTGCCTGTGAATATTTCTGCAAACATAACGAGATTAAGTGGCACTTTCAAGAAATTACCGCCATCGCGAATTAGATCTTTCCATCTTTCAATAGAGGTTTCGGCGTAACTCCACAGGCTCGTGTCGTAATCCGCTTGTACTGGCGGATATGGAAAGTTTGGTGCAGAATAGACATAATTTGGATTTCCAAAAAATGCTTATAAATTTAGCCTGCTCTTCTTCAGTAAGCGCTGCCAGCGTGCACGCCGGCACTTGCAGCTGTTCCTCCAAATACTCTTTCATGTGAACTCTGGTCGTGATCCAAATTTGTCTAACTTTGCATTTTATCAGAGCCTTTATCAAAGTGTAACAATTTTCCTTATAGTCCGGACTGATTTCATCAAAACCGTCGAACAACAAAATAACCTCTACTCTAACATAACCACTGAGCGCAGAGCACAAAAGCATTCTTTCTAGTTTAATATTTATATTTGAATCTTCACCTTGGATAGCCATCAGGGCGACTGCCTCTACAGCCTTACTGGTATCTTCGACACTAAATGTTAAATCTTTTAAGCTTATAGGACTTTTATTCTCCGTGTAATTTTTTAAATCTAAACGAATGATCCACGAATTCGGTGTCGTTTTCTTCTTAGCGTGTGCCAAATGAGTCAACACGGTCGATTTTCCTTCTCCTGGGTGGTTAGCAACGATTACTACTTTTTGGTCGAGCTCTTCCGGCGGTACACTGTACTTATCTAACATTTGTTCAAATAACTCATTGTTTTCATTGTCATCTTCTTTATCTCTCCTGAAAGGCAAATCTTCTTTGAATTCCAACCAGAAACTTTTAACAAATTTATTGGAAATAAGCTCGAATACCTCTTCGCTCGGCTTGGTTGGTTGAATGTCGTCGGAATGAGGCATCAATGTTATGCCAAAATTGAAATGCTTACCTTCTTCCCAATAACGTATTTCATTTTTAAGTTCGTGTACTTTATGAATTAATTCTTCTTTAGTAATTCCAGTGACAAAAAATAAACATTGGTAACAATTATTTAATATTTTTATATCGGTGAATAGTATTCGTCTCGGAATGTAATATTTAGTATTATATTCATTTGAATGGAAAGCGTCCGCGTTGCCTATCGTAATACCTTCTCTATTCGTGACAATCGTAGATAATATGTCTTCATCTATAACCTCGCAAGCTGAAGAGAATGTGAGTAGGTGTTTCAGTTCTATATCTGTTCTGGATGAATTTGGGTTATTTTGGAAGTTGACAGTACGGTCTAGAATCATTTCCTGAGACTCCCGTGTGAGATCTTTAAATCCAATGCAAACATGATGCGAATCATATTCCTTTATAATATATTTTAATCCGATTGCTAGTTGATCGTGATCTCTAGCTATTATGATGGCTTTTTTGCTTGAATTTTCCGTAATAATAATTCTTAATTGATTAAAAAATCTACACAATGATTCACTTTCTGGAGAGTCATCTAGACATTCTATAATAAGAAAATCATTACTTCCATTGGTGGAAAAGGCGTTAAGAAGCATACTTAGAATTTCGTTTGATTTAAAAATATGTTCTGAACTAGTGAAAATAATTTTTTCAAAGAATGTCATATTATTTGCTCGGTCTTCAAAGGTTTTTAAGTTTGTAAAATATGAATGGCGTGCAAGCGCGGATGATCCGTGATGACATGGATAACTTTAGCATTTTCGTTATTTAAAAAGTTTAAAACTTTCTGGTTTTCGTGTTTAAATTGTATATCGAGCGTCTTGAGGTCCTCAAGGTATGGTTTGTTCAAACCATTACATATTAATCCGAACATATCACGAAACAACTTTTTGCCGTCTCTGTCCGTAAATAAGTTGGCTCGCCCATTTGTGAAATCACTAACCCATTTGGTGAAATGCTGTACACAGTGATGGGCCAACAGTTTTGAATTGTAAGAATGAAATTCTTCACTAATCTCTTTCGTAATTATTTCATCGAGTTTATTGGTGTTGGGACAATTGGTGTAAATGGAAAAATTATTTGCGAAGTTTTCAACTTTTTTTTTTAAATTGAATGTTTTGAAATGTAAGAATATTTCTATATCGCTTCTCACGCTTTGTATGATCTCAGTAATTTTAATAACAGCACTCTTTCTAAAAGCTGGAATCGCAGTATCTTCTGTATGAAGCGGAAGTTCCCACTCCTTTGGGAAATTCTTTTTTATTAATTCCACCTCACTCGCTCTATTAATCGCGATTTTAGATGCCTCTAGAATATTCAAACATTGTTCGATAGCTATCAGCGCTTCGTTAGCTATAGTAGACACATAGCACGAAGTGATCTCTACAAAATATTCGGCATTCATCCTCTCTGTTTTAATTTTATCAATTTTTTCTAACAGAGTGTTAAACTTTACTTTATTTTTTATCTCATTGGCCATGTATGGAGAAGCTCCTATAAAATTCAACAAAACGAATATAATTTCGATATACAAATAATGCCAATCGTGGATTTTCCATTTTTTTGCACCAAAACCACACAAATAATCTTCCTTACCCGTATTTACCTCTCTGAATATGTTTAAAGAATCGGAGACGGGCCTGAAATCCGTGTTAGTACAGAAAATAAATTCTCCCAGAACTGTATCGTTTTCAGAATAACTGTCTGCAATTTCAATAAATTTTATCACCATCTTTACAATTGTGTCGTTTCCTTTTAAATATGTCTTCGTAAATTTGTCTGGTTTGAGAATAGTGAAGAAATTAGACTGTTCAATTTTATTTAATTACGGTTTCTTCGTCTGCTTGATCTGAACAAAACGGCAATGCGTTATTCCGTTTCTCGTTTCTCGCAGATAAATGTCATCGAAAGGAACTAGATCCATTACTTCAGTTCCTAGTTCATATGTAATATTATCTGAGTTCGCTAGCCTCGTATATATTACGGCATACAGAGTTAAAAATTTTATTTGTTACGTATCGCCACTCAATCGGTTCGGAAGAGCCTGTATCACGTTCACCTCTCTGTCGCGTGTACATTTTTGATCTAACATATGTTCAATTGTTTCCAGTTTTTCTTTAGTTGTCGAATTATTTTTTCGCGTCAGAGAGTTTTTGACTATATCTAAAGCAGTCGTTTTGTCCTTAGTTCGTGCATTACAATCAGCACCATTGGCGATTAAAAAGGCCACGAAGTCGGAGCTACATGTTTTTAGCACGGCAGCGTGGAGGGGAGTGTTGCCATTTCTTACGTTAGTATTAATATCCGCTCCTCGTTTCAATAGTAAAGTGACTACATTCATGTTCTCAGCTTTAACTACGAAATAAAGGCCTTCGTTGACATCAGCACCGCGGTCCAGTATTAATGTGATTGCGTTTTCGTTACAATTGTGAAGAGCGATATCGAGCGCTGCGTTCTTTTGGATTCCACTCTTCAATCAATCAATCAATACTAATAATAAATCTGTAAGAGATGGTCATGGAGTAAGTTGCTTTGTTTTATGAGATATTGAGTTTGTAGACTCTATAAATGATACTAAAGCTAAATTGACGATTTTTAGAAATCTTTTCTGTATGTATGTATGTATGTTCCGCCATAACTCCTAAACCGATTACCTGAATTTGATGAAATTTTGTACAAGCACATTTGCCTATACGGGACACAGGATAGGCTAAATAGAATTCACTTGCGGTTACGCTAAGATGTGGCTCCCATACAAATCGATATGTTCCGTCCGCCGTTTACCGCGAGTAGGTATATGAACGAGCCGGCGAGACGCGACGCATGGCGACGGCGGGTCGGCGGCTGGCGGGAGGTGGCGCGGCGCGGGGAGGTGGAGCGGTGGCGCGCGGGTGCCGCCCGCACCGCACTCACCGTATAATAGAATACCAAAATTTTAATTTGATTTCATTTAAATTTTTTGATCTTACTCATATGTACAAGGTGGGATGAATGTAGGTAAGCTAAAATATGACGTCACCGACACGAAACATTTACCGGGAAAATTGTCAATGCTTCGTTTCTAAGTAACGCACATACAAAACATATAAATCAGTAAAATGATTTTTTTTCAATTCGTTTCAATAGTAATTAATTAATTATGAATGATTTTTATAGATTAACTAGCTTTTGCCCGCGGCTTCGCTCGCGTGAAATTCGTATTTCAAAGAAGAAAGTAAGTAACTGAGGGCGAGGCCGAAGGCCGAGCTTTATTCAGGAAGACTATAAACCTTCTCGAAGAAAGTAAGTAACTGAGGGCGAGGCCGAAAGCCGAGCTGCCTTCAGGAAGACTATAAACCTTCTCGAAGAAAGTAAGTAACAAAGGTCGAGGCCGTAGGCCGAGCTTCGTTCAGGAAAACGATAAACCATATCTAAGTAAATAAGTAATTAAGGGCGAGGCCGAAGGCCGAGCTGCGTTCAGGAAGACCATAAACCTTCTCGAAGAAAGTAAGTAACTAAGGGCGAGGCCGAAGGCCGAGCTGCGTTCAGGAAGACTATAAACCTTCTCGAAGAAATTAAGTAACAAATGGCGAGGCCGAAGGCCGAGCTGCGTTCAGGAAGACTATAAACCTTCTCGAAGAAATTAAGTAACAAAGGGCGAGGCCGAAGGCCGAGCTGCGTTCAGGAAGACCAAAAACCTTAGCTAAGAAAGCAAGTAACTAAGGGCGAGGCCGATCGCCGAGCTACGTTCAGGAAGATTATTAAACTTCTCGAAGAAAGTAAGTAACTGAGGGCGAGGCCGAAGGCCGAGCTGCGTTCAGGAAGACTATAAACCTTCTCGAAGACAGTGAGTAACTATGGGCGAGGCCGAAGGCCGAGCTGCGTTCAGAAAGACTAAAAACCTTCTCGAAGAAAGTAAGTAACTAAGGGCAAGGCCGAAGGCCGCTCTGCGTTCAAGAAGACCACAAACCTTCTCGAAGAAAATAATTAACAAAGGGCGAGGCCGAAACCCGAGCTGCGTTCAGGAAGACGATAAACCTTATCTATGAAAATAAGTAATTAAGGGTGACGCCGAAGGCCGAGCTACGTTCAGCAAGAGCATAAACCTTCTCGAAGAAAGTAAGTAACTGAGGGCGAGGCCGAAGGCCGAGCTGCGCTCAGGAAGACTATAAACCTTCTCGGTGAAAGTAAGTATAAACTATGGGTGAGGCCGAAGGCCCAGCTGCGTTTAAGAAGAGGATAAACCTTCTCGATGAAAGTAAGTAACTCAGAGCGGCCTTCGGCCTTGCCCTCAGTTGCTTACTTTCGTCGAGAAGGTTTATAGTCTTCCTGAACGTAGCTCGGCCTTCGGCCTCGCCCTTAGTTACTTCCTTTCTTAGATAAGGTTTTTGTACTGTGTGGGGTCGGTACTTTATAAGAATAGTCCCACTGCATCTCTCCCCGAGCATTTCGTAAAAGATGACTAAGGGATAAGCGGCCTGCAGACACCCCGGTTGACTTGTGGCTTTCATGGAAGACATAGGCTGGCTGGGGTAGCTGGAGACTGCGGGGTTTTGCACGAAGGTCCCCAACCAAGCGGGATTAGTTTGCAGGCCTAGAGCCAACCCCAAACCAAAACAACAACAACAACAGATAAGGTTTTTCGTCTTCCTGAATGCAGCTCGGCCTTCGGCCTCGCCCTTTGTTATTTAATTTCTTCGAGAAGGGTTAAAGTCTTCCTGAACGCGGCTCGGCCTCGGGCCTCGCCCTTAGTTACTTACTTTCTTCGAGAAGGTTTATCGTCTTTCTGAACGCACCTCGGCATTTGGCCTCGCCCTCAGTTACTTACTTTTTCGAGAAGGTTTTAGCTTCTTCTTGAACGCAGTTCGGCCTTCAGCCTCGCCCATAGTTACTTACTGTCTTCGAGAAGGTTTATTGTCTTCCTGAACGTAGCTAGGCCTTCGGCCTTGCCCTTAATTACTTACTTTCTTTGAGAAGGTTTACGGTTTTCCTGAACGCAGCTCGGCCTTCGGCCTCGCCCTCAGTTACTTACTTTCTTCTTTGAAATACGAATTTCACGCGAGCGAAGCCGCGGGCAAAAGCTAGTAATAAATATATTTATTATTATATTTCGAACTAATTGTCGAAAACACATAAATTATAAGTATGTGTTTTTTTTTAATTGGTAATATACCGTAGAACGGGGTAGCCTTGTGCCACATTTTGAGGTTTTATTCACTTTACAAAGACTTCGGAGAATTTTTGGCCAATAAAAAAATTACAGTTATTAAATAACTCTTTGTTAATAGTACAATACATACCCAAATAACTTATATCAAAAATGTGCGGGGCGAGAATGTGCCACTTTGCATTTACATTCATTTCTCCTACACTAGTTACACTGGAACATTGTCGCCTACTCTTACTTCTAGAACAAGACCACAAGTTAAAATTTTTTTTTATAAAAACGCTACATCAAATTTTTTTTTTAACAAAATCCTCAATCAAATAATTGACAATTTTGTGATCAGTCGCACATAACCATACCTTCGCGAGGAGAGGTGATTTTGGCTCTGTCGACTGCACCATTGGTCTCTCGGCACAGCCAACCATGCTGGTTTACATAAAAAAAAATTGTCTGTAAAGTCAGTTTACGGACGATAGTTTTACGTGATAACGTCAATTTGTGCTGCCCTGGTACTTTAGAACCAGAGAGATAATTGTGTACAAGCCGACGCCTAGGCCGATTGTGCCTCTCTATCGCTTGTTACGCGCTCTCGCTTGCACACACAGGCTCAGATGGAACGTGACACTTTTTCGTGCGTGCAGCCGGTGTTTATCAATTTATAAGACGTGACGTTATCCCGTCAAAAATAATTAGATACCTATAAAAAATGACAAAAATAGATTAATATTAAATTTTCCTAGGTAATTTTGAATTTGAATTTATAATAACTGGATATTGAAAATAACAGAACTTGGATTTTAATGCCTTACATATTTGAAAAAATTATGGAATATAGCATGACGTGGCTGTATGGTGAAGCGACAGATAAGAACGAGATGCCGCGCTAAAGGGCGACAGGATATCCACCTCTCACCTTGGCACGGTACTTCCACCGAGGTGGGTATTTGTGCCTTACTTGCTGCTTGATCGATTGAATCTTGTTCGAATGCTTTGCGAATCGCGGTGGTCGGTGTTGTGCTTTAATTTACCAGAGTTTGTGCAGCACAACACCGATTACTCTGATTACCCCGATTGTCGGGATTCAGCGTGTGTATCTATGTTATTTTTAAAGGAAACTGACACGATCGACCCCTCCTCCTCTCTCTCTCTCTCTCTCTCTCTCTCTCTCTCTCTCTCTCTCTCTCTCTCTCTCTCTCTCTCTCTCTCTCTCTCTCTCTCTCTCTCTCTCTCTCTCTCTCTCTCTCTCTCTCTCTCTCTCTCTCTCCCTCCCTCTCTCTCTCTCACTCTCTCTCTCTCTCCACCGTAATGGGCTCACTACCTGTCAATTGTGTAAGTGTTGTGAGTTGTGACATTCCTGGTGACTAGGCGCAGCGTAGGTAGAGAGTAGTCAAAAAGTAGAGTCATCCTACTCGTCTCCTTTGACTACTATGACCATTTGCTGCTACAAGTTTTTCCCTCCAAATCTAAGTATGCACAGTAACCTAAAAATCGACCAAATGTGTTAGTTTATCCAGGGTGTTTGCAGTCAGTGCAAAATTTATTTCTATGAAAATTGTATGTGCAAAAGGAATGCAGTGTTGTGAGATCTGGAGGTTTTCCTCCAAAACTGGAGGTATTTCGTTTTCGGGTTACTGGAGGAACATATTAGGAGTTACATATTAGTCAATCATTACACCTTCACACAGATCATACGTGTTTCATTGACTCCGGTACATAGCCGCCGATATTAGTCTATAGAATGAAGGATTTTCGTACAAATGTAGGTTTTCCGGAGGTTTTCATTTTAAAGCAAAAACATGTCGTGAACTACAACTTCACGAATTGTATTTAGATGTTAATAATTAACAATAGTTTAGTTTCACTCGTTCATCCTTCCTTTCCCTGTTATCCTTATTAGTAAGTGGTTGTGCCTTCCTCTTACATTAACCTATCCTTTTCTGAGAATTAATGTAAGAGGTTTTTATTTTAGAAAATATGGGAAACTGGAGGTTTTTAGGGTTCCGTACCTCAAAGGAGGAAAAAACAGAACCCTTATAGGATCACTTGGTTGTCCGTCTGTCTGTCTGTCTTTCTGTCTGGCTGGCTGGGTGTCTGTCTGCCTGTCAAGACCTTTTTTCTCAGGAACGGGTAGAGGTATAAAGTTGAAATTAATATCAAATACTAAGGTCTACGTTTCCTCGGAGGTGTAAAAAAATTAAGCTTATAGGTCCACGCAATCACTAGATACGCCCATTTAAGTCACATATTTTGCTACCGGCAAACCAAATCAAAACTTAGAGAGTACTTCCCGTTAACCTAGAATAAAGAAATTTGGTAAGAAGCAAGGTCTCATAGCACAAGTAAAGGAAAAAATCGAAAATTGTAAATTTATAGTTATGTGATATTAAAAAGAAAATTTTGTTTGTTTTGTATGTCAAGGTCCCTTTTTCTCAGGAACGAATCAAGATAACAAATTGAAATTAATATGAAATACTAAATTCTACGATCTCTTTAAGGTGTAGAATATTAAAGCTTCTAAATCAACGCAATCAAAAGATACGGCCATCTATGTCATATTTCATGCTCGCAAACTCACTCAAATGAAATCTAAACCTATAGGGTACTTACCGTTGACCTAGCTAGAGTAATGAAATTTGGCAAGAAGCAAGGTCTCACAAGTAAACATAAAATCCGAAAAGGATATGTCGTTATGTCATATAAGAAATATATTTTTGTATATTTCAACTTCACGAATGCCGCACAGTCAAAAACCATTGCTGTAGTGTTTATTTAGGCGGTTCGGGATTTTCCAAAACAATTGTTTTTGTACATGCATAATACCTACAAATATATTGAGTGATGCTGATGATACGGAACCCTCGGTGCGCGAGTCCAACTCGCACTTGCCGACTTTTTTTTCTAATGATTTGGAGGGATTTGGTATAACTGATCTTTTTTTTTATGTAATCCGGTATGGGTGGCTGAGTTGGCGGGGCTAAAGCGCATGCTCCGACCAGCCAATATCACCTCCGAGAAGGTAGGTGCCATACCGGAGACTTCCCTGGATTGCTGGCTATACTGGACTAGAGGAGAACACAATCGAGGTTGCTATGCGGCCATCTTACATCCAGTACGGTGGTGCCAACCCAGTCCGCTACGATTTGAGCCTACCACCTAGTAAGGAGTAAGGGAAGGGACCTACAGTTTTACACCGGTTCCGAACGGTGAAGCAGCAGGTGTAGGTATGCACGTAAATGTTTTCGTAAGAAAAACACATTGGTACACGCCGACCGGATTCGAACCGCGGACCTCTCGCATGAGAAGCCGATGCCCAAACCACTCGGCCACCCGCCGATCTGAGAACACTGAAGGAACGGTGCGGTATACATAGTTTATAATTTTTGTCAATCAAGTGAAGTGTGGTTTGTGGTTTTTATCAAAGATATATTACGTACTAGATCAATCACTCGGCTAACTAACATGTTCCACCGAGTTGCGGTTCACGATCCGCAAGTCTCTTAGTCGAGGGCGAGAGGCCGCAGCGCGCAGTCGTCGCCTGCCTGCTGCGATCGCGCCTCGCCTACTTTAAACTAATACATTTACACATCTTCGTCGATGCGAAGGTGCGATGGCGAATCTGGAGATGAAGTGTTAGAATGAAAAGACAATATGCACACCGACGCACGAGTGCGATCGTTCTCCTTACCCCTTGCCTCTCTCCCGCACGCTTCCCGCCCCGCGTGAGCCCCCCAGACCGGCCGCCAGCCAGACCGTCTCCCACACGCTTTCCGCCCTGCGCACGCTCCCCTCTATCGCTCGACTCTGTACTCCGCCTCCCCGCTACCTTACCCCAAACCTCAGCCGCTCGAACACCGCTTCTCTGTATATTTCTTCGGAGCGCGAACTCTATATAATATTTCCTCAAAGGTTTTTATACGTTTTGTTTGCTCATGGTGTTTTCTTCAATTATTTGTGATACTTACCTGTGACCCGGCTTTGTTTTTTAGGGTTCCGTACCTCAAAAGAGGAAAAAACGGAACCCCTATAAGGGTTCCGTTTGTTTGTTGTGTTTGACCTAGCTAGAGTAATGAAATATGGCAAGAAGCAAGGTCTCACAAGTAAAGATAAAATCCGAAAAGGATATGTCGTTATGTCATATAAGAAATATATTTTTGTATATTTCAACTTCATGAATGCCGCACAGTCAAAAACCATTGCTGTAGTGTTTATTTAGGCGGTTCGTGATTTTCCAAAACAATTGTTTTTGTACATACATAATACCTACAAATATATTGAGTGATGCTGATGATACGGAACCCTCGGTGCGCGAGTCCAACTCGCACTTGTCGACTTTTTTTTGTGTTTTCTACTTTCTCTCCGACCTCGGTTACGTTTATTGGACAGATGAGCGGAAATAGCAGCAGGAAAAAAGTTTATAAGGCGATACCATCCAAAGAGAAGCATTGATATTTATTAGGAAACAAAAAATAAATATTAAATGATATATTTTATTCATTCAATTGTTTAATTTCTCTTTTAACATACATTCCTAAAAATAAGAAAATATTGAAGTTATGAACCTACCTACCTCATACGTATTACCCAGTATAGAAACTTATAGATAGATATAAGCTACTTTGGAACACCATCAATAGATGGCGCCTATTGAGGAGTGAAGCTGATGCCAAAAACTGACGAAATGAATGACAGGCAGCTTCTCAACTAGGTAGTTCCGAATGCGTCTAATAGATAGCGCAGCTAGTTACGTTTCGATCAATGCCTGCAGAATTCCCGCCAGCTCTGCTAGAATTCGGAATTCAATTCAAATGTGTGGCGGGACATCCGTTGGACATTCTCACCTATAATGCGCGGGGCGGATCTCGGCGTGTCGCCGCCGCAGCGGTTCGTCAGTGTTCTCCCTCACACCCGCACCGTACTTGTATAGTGTATTCGCGTGGCAGGTCGCCCGCTGCGGCGACGACACGCCGAGATCCGTCCCGCGTATTATACCCGGCACAAAGTCACCCTACGTACATAATACGTACATAAGTTATACGGTACATAATATATATAAAAAAATTACTACCTATAATTACAACAGTCGTACTTTTGAACTTTTTTTTTATAATTTGCATAATGTTATAGACAAAATGTTGAACACTAGTTAATTATTCGTCATATGAATTATTTAATACGTAGTACTACGTGAAGGAAAACATCATGAGGAAACACTTCCTGGTCCTGCGCTCACTAGACGGTACGGTTTATCCACCAGGAACGGTATGTATATAAATATTATAATGGGTATGTAAATCTCCATCGTGTGATATTTACGGCTAATTCAACTTCGAGTACGATATTTTTTGTGAGTTCAAATTCAAACCTGCATATAGTGCGAACTAACCCTACCACTTAAACCGAGCGCTATTAAATCGTGCCTGCCCCAGCAATTGGTTGGGGCCAATAGGTTCCGATAGATTTTCGGTGGGCAACATTGCAGGGATGAGCACATTTATGAGTCATAGGTGCCGCAAAAATCTATTTGAAATGTTTAAGGGGCTACGAAACCCTCTGTATGTGAACACAATTTTTTGTAATATTATATCGGCAAACTTGGTGATTATCTTTATATGTCGAAAGTGTTACATGTGGTACTATTAATTGAACTACTCGGCCGGTATTTTCCAAACTTTACAATTAAATTTGAAAATTTAACAAATTAGACGATAGTTGTGCAATTTGTTCAACTATTTCGAAAGTTGAAAAAAATGGACGAAAGTTGTCCAATTTGTTCAACAGGTTGAACAAATCGTTGAACATATTGGAACTAATCCTATACTTAATAAGAATAACTCCACTGCATCTCTCTCCGTGCATGTTATTGATGTTTAAGCAACGCTGGGCGCGGTCAGTACTTGGAAGGGTGACCGCTCGACCGTTCGAGGCTGAGCGTGGTTCGGATTCCACGTAAAACTGTAGGTCCATTCCCTTCTTACCTTACTAGGTGGTAGGGTTCAACCCGCCCGGGTTGATACCACCGCACTGAATGAAACGTCGGTCGAAACGGCTATGTAAATAGTTTGGGTTTTCCGTCCAGTTCAGTGTAGCCGGCACGACGGAAGGGAAGCACTGACGTGGCAACAAGTTCACCCGGTGTTATGGGCTGACATCACGGATGTTGTAGGTGATGTAGCCAACCGTTTTCAACCAACAAGCTTTTTCCGCTAGCAAATCATATTTAAATGAATAGTGCATTTATAAAATGAATAAAGATTGTTGGTTCTTGTTTCAGATCCCCGCAGCTGGTCGAGGTGCGACGTGGCGCGGTGGCTCCTGCACGCAGCCTCCAGGCACAGCCTGCGGGTCCACACGCCGCGCTTCCTCATGAACGGGAAGGCTTTGTGCTGAGGCGCACATTTTTCCATTGCTCCAAAAGACCGCAATATGCAGCGAGGTTAAATCATTAAAAGTAGTCTTCATTAACAGTTGTTTTCTTATTGCTGGTTTTTTCGGAAATGAATCTACAATAATGCTGTATATTTCGCTATGACAATTTTTTGCCGCCAAGTGTAGCACATTCATATTGTTTTTATTACTCTTCATTACAAGATCAATATAACTGTTGTACGTTATATTATTTAAAATAAACAAATAAATGTGTGCGCATCCATCGCGTGCTGTTATATGTAAAACGTTATCGTTGTTGTTCTGTATTTTGGTATCTTTGAACACTTCCGGTACGAGGACATCTTTGAAAGGATATAGAGATTGATCACCGTCGAGATAATTATTACTCTCACACTGGTATAATGAAAATGATTGAGACCGCGAGCGTAAAAATGCATCAAAAAACTTTCGAACAATCTCATACTCTTTATCGACTAAAATGTTAGCAAGAAATTGTAATTGAACGTGTGGATTTTTTAAATGAATAGTAATATATTCGCTAAAAAATACTCTGCATAGCTGTGGCTGTGATGTATAAATTCGACTCGATTTCCATTATATTTTAAAAGTCAAATCCTCGTCAAACCCTCGCATATGTTTGGGTGTTTACAACAAATATTTAGTTCGGGCAAGTAGTAATCAGGGAAATCTATCACCTTCGGGAACAGCGTTTTGACGGCCACCTCGCGGTGCATTTCTCTAAAGCTGATGTCCGCTACATTCCCTCGATCCTTGTTCGCTTGATTGCCGCTTTCATTAGCACTTTTATTGTCTTCATATATTTTGAACTTATAATTTACAATTTCTTGGTATATTTCAAATAAATGAGTATTTGCCGTTGGAGCGGCCGATATCGGTCGCTTTATACATTATACCTTTACGAATGGAGCGGCCGATATCGGCCGCTTTCTTTTTTTTCTTTGTTTTGTTGGGTGGCCCCAACGAAATTATTTTATTATTTTATCTCACTTAGCCGTGTGTATTTGAAAGTGACGAATTCAAATAGTAGAATAAATTTCCCTTTAGGCGACAACCATTCCCCCATAGAGAAATGTCAGATTTACCGCCCTGTCAGTGTCATCAAGACAGCGGTTATAATAGGAGGGCATTGTACGTTGCTCTTCTGTTTTCGGGTTTGCTGAGTGTTTTTTTGTGCAGATGAACCCATAAGTGATGTTTTTTCTCTTTTTCATTATATTCCGGATGTATTGAGTGCATTTGTTTGCGCTGAGTTGATCTGAATTTTTCGTAAAAATACTAAGAAAATGCCTCCTTTTCGGTACCAATTTCGGCTGTTTTTAGAGGCTTGTTTCTCGATATAAATCCGTTTTCTGGATAAAGTGAGGTGATAGAAGTGTTATTTAGTTCCTGTAGTTGAAATAATATATGCCGTATAGTGTTTGTATACAGTACATTTACGAGAAATAAGCAATTTTTGTGACCTAGTTTTCTCCATACAAACAATACAAACCATACAAGTTTCCACATACAAATTTTATTGTGAACGACACGGGGGGCTGCTGATACACAAGAAAGGTATGATTAGGTCCGTTATTTATTAGTGTTTATAATAAAAATACTATATGACCGATTGGCGGTCTAATAAATTTATAAAAAAAAAAAACCTGAGAGAGGTCGCGATTTTCACATAGAACAACTTGACAAAATAATTTTGTCACCTAGAATACGTAATGTAAATAAAAAAATGCCATTTATAGCTAGAATATTTATCTGTAAATACAATCCATATGTTAGTTCATGAAGTTTTATGGAAAAATCTTCCAAAATGATTTTTTTTCGAGAGTAATGCGCCGGCGCCGAACGCGGCGCGCCACCTGGTGTAGCAGAAGGATTGTTTTGGTTATTGCTTCCAGAGCCAAAGGGTTGTTGTATTACCTGTGAATATTTCTGCAAACATTACGAGATGACGTGGCACTTTCAACAAATCACCGCCATCGCGAATTAGATCTTTGCATCTTTCAATAGAGACTTCGGCATTACTCGATAGCCTCGTGTCGTAATCCGCTTGTACTTGCGGAGATGGATAGTTTGATTCAGAATAGACTAATTTGGATTTCCAAAAAATATTTAAAAATTGCACCCGCTCTTCTTCAGTAAGCGCTGCCAGCGTGCACGCCGGCACTTGCAGCTGTTCCTCCAAATAATCTTTCATGTGAACTCTGGTCGTGATCCAAATTTGTCTAACTTTGCATTTTGTCAGAGCCTTTATCAAAGTGTAACAATTTTCTTTATAGTCCGGACTGATTTCATCAAAACCGTCGAACAACAAAATAACCTCTACTCTAACACAACCACTGAGTGCAGAGCACAAAAGCATTCTTTCTAGTTTAATATTTATATTTGAATCTTCACCTTGGATAGCCATTAGGGCGACTGCCTCTACGGCCTTACTGGTATCTTCGACACTAAATGTTAAATCTTTTAAGCTCATAGGACTTTTATTCTCCGTGTAATTTTTTAAATCTAAACGAATGATCCACGAATTCGGTGTCGTTTTCTTCTTAGCGTGTGCTAAATGAGTCAACACGGTCGATTTTCCTTCTCCTGGTTGGTTAGCAACGATTACTACTTTTTGATCGAGCTCTTCCGGCGGTACATTGTACTTATCTAACATTTGTTCAAATAACTCATTGTTTTCATTGTCATCTTTTGTATCTCTCCTGAAAAGCAAATCTTCTTTGAATTCCAACCACAAACTTTTAACAAATTTATTGGAAATAAGGTCGAATACCTCTTCGCTCGTCTTGGTTGGTTGAATGTCGTCGGAATGAGGCATCAATGTTATGCCAAAATTGAAATGCTTACCTTCTTCCCAATAACGTATTTCATTTTTAAGTTCGTGTACTTTAAGAATTAATTCTTCTTTAGTAATTCCAGTGACAAAAAATAAACATTGGTAACAATTATTTAATATTTTTATATCGGTAAATAGTATTCGTCTCGGAATGTAATATTTAGTATTATATTCATTTGAATGGAAAGCGTCCGCGTTGCCTATCGTAATACCTTCTCTATTCGTGACAATCGTAGATAATACGTCTTCATCTATAACCTCGCAAGCTGAAGAGAATGTGAGTAGGTCTTTCAGTCCTATATCTGTTCTGGATGAATTTGGGTTATTTTGGAAGTTGATAGTACGGTCTAGAATCATTTCCTGAGACTCCCGTGTGAGATCTTTAAATCCAATGCAAACATGATGCGAATCATATTCCTTTATAATATATTTTAATCCGATTGCTAGTTGATCGTGATCTCTAGCTATTATGATGGCTTTTTTGCTTGAATTTTCCGTAATAATAATTCTTAATTGATTAAAAAATCTACACAATGATTCACTTTCTGGAGAGTCATCTAGACATTCTATAATAAGAAAATCATTACTTCCATTGGTGGAAAAGGCGTTAAGAAGCATACTTAGAATTTCGTTTGATTTAAAAATATGTTCTGAACTAGTGAAAATAATTTTTTCAAAGAATGTCATATTATTTGCTCGGTCTTCAAAGGTTTTTAAAGTTTGTAAAATATGAATGGCGTGCAAGCGCGGATGATCCGTGATGACATGGATAACTTTAGCATTTTCGTTATTTAAAAAGTTAAAACTTTCTGGTTTTCGTGTTTAAATTGTATATCGAGCGTCTTGAGGTCTTCAAGGTATGGTTTGTTCAAACCATTAAATATTAATCCGAACATATCACGAAACAACTTTTTGCCGTCTCTGTCCGTAAATAAGTTGGCTCGCCCATTTGTGAAATCACTAACCCATTTGGTGAAATGCTGTACACAGTGATGGGCCAACAGTTTTGAATTGTAAGAATGAAATTCTTCACTAATCTCTTTCGTAATTATTTCATCGAGTTTATTGGTGTTGGGACAATTGGTGTAAATGGAAAAATTATTTGCGAAGTTTTCAACTTTATTTTTTAAATTGAATGTTTTGAAATGTAAGAATATTTCTATATCGCTTCTCACGCTTTGTATGATCTCAGTAATTTTAATAACAGCACTCTTTCTAAAAGCTGGAATCGCAGTATCTTCTGTATGAAGCGGAAGTTCCCACTCCTTTGGGAAATTCTTTTTTATTAATTCCACCTCACTCGCTCTATTAATCGCCATTTTAGATGCCTCTAGACCATTCAAACATTGTTCGATAGCTATCAGCGCTTCGTTAGCTATAGTGGACACACAGCACGAAGTGATCTCTACAAAATATTCGGCATTCATCCTCTCTGTTTTAATTTTATCAATTTTTTCTAACAGAGTGTTAAACTTTATTTTATTTTTTATCTCATTGGCCATGTATGGGGAAGCTCCTATAAAATTCAACAAAACGAATATAATTTCGATATACAAATAATGCCAATCGTGGATTTTCCATTTTTTTGCACCAAAACCACACAAATAATCTTCCTTACCCGTATTTACCTCTCTGAATATGTTTAAAGAATCGGAGACGGGCCTGAAATCCGTGTTAGTACAGAAAATAAATTCTCCAGAAACCGTATCGTTTTCTGAATAACTGTCTGCAATTTCAATAAATTTTATCACCATCTTTACAATTGTGTCGTTTCCTTTCATATATGTCTTCGTAAATTTGTCTGGTTTGAGAATAGTGAAGAAATTAGACTGTTCAATTTTATTTAATTCCGGTTTCTTCGTCTGCTTGATCTGAACAAAACGGCAATGCGTTTTTCCGTTTCTCGTTTCTCTCAGGTAAATGTCATCGAAAGGAACTAGATCCATTACTTCAGTTCCTAGTTCATATGTAATATTATCTGAGTTCGCTAGCCTCGTATATATTACGGCATATAGAGTTAAAAATTTTATTTGATACGTATCGCCACTCAATCGGTTCGGAAGACCCTGTATCACCTTCACCTCTCTGTCGCGTGTACATTTTTCTTCTAACATATGTTCAATTGTTTCCAGTTTTTCTTTAGTTGTCGAATTATTTTTTCGCGTCAGAGAGTTTTTGACTATATCTAAAGCAGTCGTTTTGTCCTTAGTTCGTGCATTACAATCAGCACCATTGGCGATTAAAAAGGACACGAAGTCGGAGCTACATGTTTTTAGCACGGCAGCGTGGAGGGGAGTGTTGCCATTTCTTACATTAGTATTAATATCAGCTCCTCGTTTTAATAGTAAAGTGACTACATTCATGTTCTCAGCTTTAACTGCGAAATATAGGCCTTCGTTAACATCAGCACCGCGGTCCAGTAATAATGTGATTGCGTTTTCGTTACCACTGTGAATAGCGATATCGAGCGCTGCGTTCTTTTGGATTCCACTATTCAATAAAAATATAATTATATCCTCACTACTTACTTCTACAGCGGCTTTGAAAAGAAAGATTAAATTCTTCTGTGACAGCACTTGTGAGCAGTTTTCGAAGACCGATCTTATATATTCTACGTCATTACGCTTTATATAATCTACAAGTTCTACCAAAGTTATCTTCTCCATTCTGATGAGGTCAGCTGAGGCGAGATGGTGCATGAAGTGTATGCCGCAGCTTCGTCTGTAAATGAGAACAATAATATTAAAAACATATTAATATTTATTATTTTTGTTTGTTTTTTTAACCTGACAAGGTTGATCACATCTCGTGCACCCGCGATGGCAGCCCATCACAATACGCCCCTGCTGAAGCGACCAGAAGGTGACAATCGATATTCATGGTGTGGACGTGCGACGTCAATATTTGGTTTATGCCAGCTGCACAGAACTGTATGAGAAATAAGATTTATGCCTAACGATATACTGTGTTACTGTAATTAACTACGAACAGATGTAGAGAACAATGATAGACTAGTCTTTCTGGATAAAGATATAGTTAATAGAAAAAAAACCTTTATAAGTTTGCTATCCTAATGAAACACATCAAAAATTTAAGAAGCTACATTTGAGTGTTAATTAGGAATTTGTAGGCACTTACTTACGAGATACACATAAGCCGTGCGCGCGGAGTGCGTACAGCGGAGCCGGCGACACACAACGCGCGCTGGCAGTTCAGACGTCACCCGTCGGCAGCCGCTCCACACAGAACGTGCGCGGTTCAGCTCCAGCCGACACGCGCTCCCACACAGCGGAGCCGGCGACACACAACGCGCGCTGGCGGTTCAGACGTCACCCGTCGGCAGCCGCTCCACACAGCACGTGCGCGGTTCAACTCCAGCGGACACGCGCTCCCACACAGCGGAGCCGGCGACACACAACGCTCGCTGGCAGTTCAGACGTCACCCGTCGGCAGCCGCTCCACACAGCACGTGCGCGGTTCAGCTCCAGCGGACACGCGCTCCCACACAGCGGAGCCGGCGACACACAACGCGCGCTGGCAGTTCAGACGTCACCCGTCGGCAGCCGCTCCATACAGCACGTGCGCGGTTCAGCTCCAGCGGACACGCGCTCCCACACAGCGGAGCCGGCGACACACAACGCGCGCTGGCAGTTCAGATGTCACCCGTCGGCAGCCGCTCCACACAGCACGTGCGCGGTTCAGCTCCAGCGGACACGCGCTCCCGCACAGCGGAGCCGGCGACACACAACGCGCGCTGGCAGTTCAGATGTCACCCGTCGGCAGCCGCTCCACACAGCACGTGCGCGGTTCAGCTCCAGCGGACACGCGCTCTCACACAGCGGAGCCGGCGACACACAACGCGCGCTGCCAGTTCAGACGTCACCCGTCGGCAGCCGCTCCACACAGCACGTGCGCGGTTCAGCTCCAGCGGACACGCGCTCCCACACAGCGGAGCCGGCGACACACAATGCGCGCTGGCAGTTCAGATGTCACCCGTCGGCAGCCGCTCCACACAGCACGTGCGCGGTTCAGCTCCAGCGGACACGCGCTCCTACACAGCGGAGCCGGCGACACACAACGCGCGCTGGCAGTTCAGACGTCACCCGTCGGCAGCCGCTCCACACAGCACGTGCGCGGTTCAGCTCCAGCGGACACGCGCTCCCACACAGCGGAGCCGGCGACACACAACGAGCGCTGGCAGTTCAGACGTCACCTGCCGGCAGCCGCTCCACACAGCACGTGCGCGGTTCAGCTCCAGCCGACACGCGCTCCCGCACAGCGGAGCCGGCGACACACAACGAGCGCTGGCAGTTCAGACGTCACCTGCCGGCAGCCGCTCCACACAGCACGTGCGCGGTTCAGCTCCAGCCGACACGCGCTCCCACACAGCGGAGCCGGTGACACACAACGAGCGCTGGCAGTTCAGACGTCACCTGCCGGCAGCAGCTCCGCACAGCACGTGCGCGGTTCAGCTCCAGCGGACACGCGCTCCCACACAGCGGAGCCGGCGACACACAACGAGCGCTGGCAGTTCAGACGTCACCTGCTGGCAGCCGCTCCACACAGCACGTGCGCGGTTCAGCTCCAGCGGACACGCGCTCCCACACAGCGGAGCCGGCGACACACAACGAGCGCTGGCAGTTCAGACGTCACCTGCCGGCAGCCGCTCCACACAGCACGTGCGCGGTTCAGCTCCAGCCGACACGCGCTCCCGCACAGCGGAGCCGGCGACACACAACGAGCGCTGGCAGTTCAGACGTCACCTGCAGGCAGCCGCTCCACACAGCACGTGCTCGGTTCAGCTCCAGCCGACACGCGTTCCCACACAGCGGAGCCGGTGACACACAACGAGCGCTGGCAGTTCAGACGTCACCTGCCGACAGCAGCTCCGCACAGCACGTGCGCGGTTCAGCTCCAGCCGACACGCGCTCCCACACAGCGGAGCCGGCTACACACAACGAGCGCTGGCAGTTCAGACGTCACCTGCCGGCAGCCGCTCCACACAGCACGTGCGCGGTTCAGCTCCAGCCGACACGCGCTCCCACACAGCGGAGCCGGCGACACACAACGAGCGCTGGCAGTTCCGACGTCACCTGCCGGCAGCCGCTCCACACAGCACGTGCGCGGTTCAGCTCCAGCAGTAACGCGCCACGCGCACTGCACTTTCCATACAGCACTCGGCCCCAATTGAGATTCTTGTAGTGTTTGCTTATTGCGTTGCGAGTTAGTTATTCATATCTGATATAAGCGACTAATCTAATCGCTACTACTTGATTTCCAGGAATTTTTCACTGCTGTCTATTAGCGATATTGATAATTTGATATTAATTTCGAGCATGTAGAATAGAGGCGAGAGGAGTCGCTCTAAGCGAACTGGGCACATCGCCAGCAACTGGGGGCATACGTCATCGAACGAAATCGCGTTGCATCAATCGCGCCGCGCCTCAGTTGAAGTTTTCCTTTGGTCGCATAAAGTCTACTACCTATATCAAAATGTCTACTGTACCAAAATTTCAACAGTATCGTACTGTCCACTGTATCATTATGTACATTCTTTATAAGGTCCACTTTATCAAAATGTCCACAGTATCATTATGGCCACAGTATCATTATGTCCACAGTATCATTATGGCCACAGTATCATTATGTCCACAGTATCATTATGGCCACAGTATCATTATGGCCACAGTATCATTATGTCCACAGTATCATTATGGCCACAGTATCATTATGTCCACAGTATCATTATGGCCACAGTATCATTATGGCCACAGTATCATTATGGCCACAGTATCATTATGTCCACAGTATCATTATGGCCACAGTATCATTATGGCCACAGTATCATTATGGCCACAGTATCATTATGTCCACAGTATCATTATGGCCACAGTATCATTATGGCCACAGTATCATTATGGCCACAGTATCATTATGTCCACAGTATCATTATGGCCACAGTATCATTATGGCCACAGTATCATTATGGCCACAGTATCATTATGTCCACAGTATCATTATGTCGATTCTTTATAAGGTCTACTTTATCAAAATGTCCACTGTATTTTGTGTCAGATTTCAGCCCATACAAAAACCGTGAAAAAGCAAAGCCTTTTTACAGTCCCATTTTCAAATATATGATTATCAAATCAAATCAAATCAAAATATATTTAATTTTTCAGACACAAGATCCATAAAATAAAATAAAATAATTATGCTGAAATTCTCCACCAGTAGCTAGTACCCTAGGTTTTTAAATTTTATCTATGTTTTTAGGTTTCCGTATCCCGTACGGAAGCCTATCACTTACTAAGCCTACGCCCCTCTCACCGCCCGCTAGCCCCACTCCGGTCGCTTCCCGCCCCGCGCGAGCTCCCCTCTACCGCTCGGCTCTGCGCTCCGCCTCCCCGCTACCTTACCTCATACCTCAGCTGGTCTCTGTGTCTTTTCTTCGTAGCGATAGCTTATACATTAAACCTCGTTGTATGTGGTATGATTATATTTCCTCGTGTTATCTGATAAGGTATGTACCATTGCTTTTGTGTATTATTGCCTAAACATGAGTGTACTTATGTGAATGTATCCTAAATAGAGAAGGTGGATCAAATTTTTCCTTCATTCTCCTTCCTTCCTCGCCTGTTGATAAATAGAGGGTTATGTACTTGTGTACTCGGTGGTTGTGTTAGTATCACTTAAACACGTAGAATGTAACACGTAGTACTGTGTGGGGCCGGTACTTAATAAGAATAGCCCCACTGCATTTGTTTTTTTTTTATGGAAACTGACACGGTTGGCTACATCACTTACAACGCCCGTGATGTCAGCCCATAACACCGCGGTGAACTAGGTGCCATGTCAGTGCTTCCCCCTTTGATCGTGCCGGCTACACTGAACTGGTCGGAAAACACCAACTATTTACATAGCCGTTTAGACCGACGTTTCATTCAGTGCGGTGGTACCAACCCGGGCGGGTTAAACCCTACCACAAAGTAAGATTAGGAGGGAAGGGACCACAGAAATCCGCCGGTCGTACTAGTGTCGGCATATATGCCTCTAGACGAGGAACTACCGCCGGCCGAACTACAAGAGGTGGTACGACACTGCGAAGCACAGAAGATCGACATCATCATAGCCACGGACTCCAATGCACACCACACACTCTGGGGGAGTCCAGATAACAACAAAAGAGGTGAGGATCTGATTGAATTTCTCTTCACATCTGATCTTGAACTTCTGAACAGAGGGGCTGAACCAACGTTTGTTTCCTCAAGGTACCAAACCATAATCGACTTAACCTTAGCCTCCACAGGAGCGGCGGCACTAACATCTGACTGGCATGTATCAACAGATGTATCATGTTCAGACCACCGCTACATCTACTTCAACATCGAATGGACAACAGACAAGACAATAGACAAATGGCGCAATCCGCGCAAAACCAATGTTACAGCATACAAAGAACAGATAGACAGGGACATCAGAAGAATACCACTACTTCCGATGGATAACACAACAAAGAACATAGAAATTAACGTGAATAACCTAACAAACAGCATCGCAGATATCTTCAAGAAGACATGCCCAGAAATAGAAGCAAACAGCGACAAAAAGGGTAGGTGGTGGAACCCGGAGCTGGAAAAGATAAAGAAAAAAGTGGGAAAGCTCTTCAATAGGGCCATGAACACTAGGACAGAAGGGGACTGGGAGGCATACACGCAAGCCAGGACCCACTACAAGCAGAGAATACAATTCCACAAAAGACAATCATGGAGACGCTTCTGTGGTAACATAGCAAGCACCAACGAAGCCTCTAAAGTGAGGAAAATACTAGCAAAAGACAAACACTGTGAGATGGGTTCACTGAAAAAACCGGATGGGACTTACGCTAGATCGGAGTCAGACATAAGAGCAATACTACTGGAGACACACTTCCCAGGGTGCGAAATAAAGGAGGCAACATCATGGGCAGTAGCTCCTGACAACAACAGCAAACCAAATCCGGAGGACTGGAGAATAGCCAGCGAGATTATAACACACGAAAAAGTCCATTGGGCCATAAACACCTTCCGTCCATTCAAATCGCCAGGACTGGATGGGATCTTTCCCGCTCTCCTACAGTGGGGAGACAGACAGATCTCGCACACGCTGGTAGAAATATACAGAGCCTGTATAGCACATAAACACGTGCCAACTGCATGGAGGGAAGTGAAAGCCATCTTCATCCCGAAGCCAGGGAGAAGCGACTACACACTTGCGAAATCATACAGACCAATAAGTCTGACTTCATTTCTACTAAAAACCTTAGAAAGACTTTGCGACAGATTCATAAGAGATGGGCCTCTAAAAATGAAGCCGCTCAATGTCAACCAGCACGCGTACTGCGCAGGTAGATCTACAGAATCAGCACTGCATAGCGTTGTATCGAAGATAGACAATGCACTAAGCAACAAACATTCTAGTATTGGCACATTCATTGACAATAAAGGAGCTTTCGACCGAACATCCTTCAAATGCATAAACAATAGTCTGGTAATGTTTGGCGTTCCACATACGTTAACGCAATGGATCAACAATATGCTAAGCACACGGGCAGTACAAATAACAATCAACAACACAACTAGAGCGATAGTAGCAAAGGGGTGCCCACAAGGGGGTATGCTCTCCCCACTACTGTGGGACATGGTCGTGGACAGTCTAATAAGCAGACTGAACGAAATCGGCTATTACACGGTAGGCTACGCTGACGACATAGTCATAATCATCAACGGCAGCAATGAGAAGATCTTATGTGAACTCATGCAGAGTGCACTGCAAACGACAGAAAGATGGTGTACAGACAATGAACTAGCCATAAATCCGGCGAAAACAGAGCTAGTTCTGTTCACCAATAAAAGAAAACTCACACCAGACCTACCAATGCCCAAACTATTTGGGGAACCTCTCAAATTATCACCTGAGGTAAAATACCTAGGTGTGATTCTGGATAGCAAACTAAACTGAGATAAACACCTGACCAACAAGATAAACAAAGCTAAAATCACATTCTGGCAATGTAGAAGAATGTTGGGTAAAACATGGGGATTACAACCGCACATAATACAACGGCTGTATACAACATCAGACCGATGTTAACATATGGCGCGATTGTGTGGTGGTCAAGGACCAAACTTACAACCGCACAACAGAAGCTTCAAAGCCTACAACGGCTAGCGTGTGTATCAACAACTGGCTGCATGAGAACCCCAACGGCGGCACTGGAAGTGCTACTGGGAATACTACCGCTGCACATCTTCGTACAACAGGAGGCAACGGCAGCAGCTTTCAGACTAAAACTATCGGGTACCTGGGGTAATAACCCAGGCAGGCACGGTACCAGCCTAACAGACGCAATTAAACAAAAACCAATGCTAACAGCTATATGTGACAGAATACCGGCCACACATATTTTTGTTAAGGGATACAACATACAACTGCACGAAGAGCAGAAGAATTCCACACGCGAAATAGACGTCTACACGGATGGATCCAAAACAGCAAATGGAACAGGAGCCGGCATATTCTCAATGGACCTAAACATAAGGTCAGCCATGCCACTGGGCAAGTATAACAGCATATTCCAAGCCGAATGTGTTGCAATAACACAAGCAGCATACAGCATAGCAAACAAAAAGATCAAGGAGTATGGCATACGCATACTATCCGACAGCGCTTCGGTACTCCAAGCCTTAACCAGCAACACCATTAAATCAAGCCTCATTTTGGAATGCCACCAAGCACTAGAGGTTATCGCCAAACATAACAGAGTCACCCTTCAGTGGATAAAAGGACACAGTGGGTGTTTGGGCAACGACGCAGCAGACGAACTGGCAAGGAGAGGAGCAGGGTGGGTGGTCGATGGACCTGAGCCGATAGTGCCCCTCCCGTTTAATCAACTAAGGTCGTGGATCAGAGGACACGTAAAAGACCGACACCAACAGCTATGGTCACAAATAAACGACTGCAAGCAGACAAGAGCGGCGGTGCCAACCATCAACAGGAAGCTCACAAAGGGTATACTACAGCTAAACAAAGGTAAAATCAGACAGGTGGTGGGAACCTTAACTGGACACTATCCACTAAATAAGCACTTATTCATTATAGGTAAAACAGATAGCCCTCTGTGCAGGGGTTGCATGGGGGCTGAAGAAACGCCATCCCACGTGCTGCTACAGTGCGAGGGGGTGGCAAATGAGCGGGCAATCATCCTCAAAAACCCGAGGACACTCCAAGAGGCCTGCAAGGACGTCGGACGCCTGCAGGACTTCTGGAAGGAGCTGGGCTGATGGAGTAGCGGCCGGGGTGATACGCACAACGGGTCCAAACAGCGAGACCTACATGCGGAAAATGCCCACCAAGAAGAAGAAGAAGAAGAAGCCGTTTAGACCGACGTTTCATTCAGTGCGGTGGTACCAACCCGGGCGGGTTAAACCCTACCACCAAGTAAGATTAGGAGGGAAGGGACCTACAGTTTTACGAGGAATCCGAACCTCGGTCAGCCTCCAACGGTCAGCGGTCACCCATGCAAGTACTGACCGCACCCAGCGTTGCTTAACATTCAATAGCGACAGTTGACTGTCTGCACCACTGAGCTATCGAGGCTGACAATGATCTCTCCCGGTGGTGCATGTCGTAAAAGGCGACTAAGGGATAAGGACAAGATGCCGTGCATAAGGGCGACAGGGTAACCACCTCTCACCTTGGCACGGTGTTTCCACCGAGCCTTGCAGCAGGCAATTTACCGGAGTACTTGTAGCATAACACCGATTACTCTGCTTACACCGATTGCCGAGATACGGCGTGTGGTATGTATGTATGTATGAAATGCCTTGGAAAGGACAGGCCGGGCGCACTCCGCACTGCCACCTGTACACCGGCACCTGTACCTATGCCTGTACCTACACAGACAGGTGCCGGCACCAGTTAATAGAACTCGGCGAAAATGGCGGGGGAATGCGCAGAACTCACTTTTTGGGACTGTTGCGGAGTGAGGGAGGTGCGGCGGAAGATTTCGTTTTTTTTTTTTTTTTTTTTTTTTATTGAAACTGACACGGTTGGCTACATCACCTACAACATCCGTGATGTCAGCCTATAACACCGGGTGAACTTGGTGCCACGTCAGTGCTTCCCTTCGGTCGTGCCGGCTACACTGAACTGGACGGAAAACATAAACTATTTACATAGCCGTTTCGACCGACCTTTCATTCAGTGCGGTGGTACCAACCCGGGCGGGTTAAACCCTACCACCTAGTGATATAAGAAGGGGGTCATATCCCTTAGTCGCCTTTTACGACATACACGGGGAGAGATGCAGTGGGGCTATTCTTTTAAAGTACCGGCCCCACACGGTACAATACGTTTGTATTGTATTCGTACGATAATTATCGTATTTGTACTATAATTTCAAATTAAATACTTTTTTATGCCAACATATTGGTTCTGACGACGACAATAGGTCGAAATATATTAATATAATAATAATAATATTACAAATGCTCAAAGCTAGCCTCGCGTCGTCTCGGAGAGCTCCGTAGCCACGGCCTGCACCCGCCGTCGCGCTTGGAGGCTAGACGAAAGTTGTACAATTTGTTCAACTATTTCGAAAGTTGAAAAAAATTTACGAAAGTTGTCCCATTTGTTCAACTGGCTGGTTGACACATCGTTGAATATGTTGAACTGATCCTATTCCATCTATTGGTAGGTGGCTAACTATGTCCACGGAGGTTCGGTAATGCGTGGGGATCGCGAATGCCATGCGGATTGACAGGAATCTTTTACCACCTTTTCGCTGCTTCACCGTTCAGAACCGGTGTAAAACTGTAGGTCCCTTCCCTTGCCCCTTACTAGGTGGTAGGCTCAAATTGTAGCCGACTGGGTTGGTACCACCGTACTGGATGTAAGATGGCCGCATAGCAGCCTCGGTTGCGTTCTCCTCTAGTCCAGTATAGCCAGCAATCCAGGGAAGTCTCCGGTATGGCACCTACCTTCTCGGAGGTGATATTGGCTAGTCAGAGCATGTGCTTTGGCCCCTCTAACTCAGCCACCTATACCGGATTACATAAAAAAAAACCTTTTCAAGCCCCAACAATAGCTACAAGTACATCGTGGGCCCGGCTCGGCGGCGGGCCAATGCAGTGAATAGAAGGAATAAGCGTGTTGTGTTGGGTTTAATTTCAGGCAAGCAGCGCTGTGCGAGCTGAATTGCACTTTATTGTGTCGCAGCAAGAGTAGCTATTCCTTTATGTGTCTTTGTAGAGTGATCCTTACATACATATCACACGGCATATCCCGACAATCGGGGTAAGCATAGTAATCGGTGTTGTGCTGCAGGTACTCTTGTAAATTACAGCGCGACACCGAACACCACGTTCAGCAAAGTATTCGGACAAGATAACTACACCAAGCAGCAAGTAAGGCACGAAGACCCACCTGCTGCATGACTCGTGTGGAAGGACCATGCCAAGGTGAGAGGTGGCTGGGCTGTCGCCCTTTAGCATGGCATCGTGTCCTTATCTCTCAGTCGCCTTTTACGACGTGCACGGGGAGAGATGCAGTGGGGCTATTCTTTTAAGTACCGGCCTCACGCGGTACTTAACGTGACTTAATTAAAAGAGAACCTTCTGTAAGTTATTACTATGTATTCTGTGCCACCGAATAAAACACGCTCCATACACAAAATATCTGTATTTAGCTTTAGACACATCTATACATATTATGTACCCTACATACATACATATCTATACTATACACTATTTTATAGGTAAACACATCAGCACAACATACACTAAATTGCTATAATACGAGCTATAATATCGTCTGCACAATGGAAAAGTCGCCAATCTGTCAATTTGGCGATTTTCACTTTTTGATGCAAAGTTATTGGTATATATGAGTTACATGCTGTGGCAAAGACTGGTAAGTGTATCTATTGAAGTTTTGGCTCTAGCTATATGGGACTAAGTCCAATCTACAGAAAACTCTATTTCCGACTTTGCTAAACTAGCAAAAGTACACATTATCGAATTTACCATACACACGCATAAATAATAAGCCTAGATGTCACAATGCTCATAAAGCCAATCTGGTAGATATGTTTATTTGCCATGTTTAAATTATTCCAAGTTTAAATTATACACATTGGAAAATCTCCAATCTACCACAGTGGCTGGTTTCGTATTGTTGCTGATGTTCACATAGTAGGATTCTCAACAGTGTTCAACTCGTCAATGTGGTAGTTGATCGAGTTCACCACAGCCAGAAAGCTCTATATATTTTAATTTACCACTTACACTACAATAATATAAATGAATATGTGCCAGTTTCGTTTGTCATCCATTGTGAAAAGCACCATATCTTTTTTTTAAATGCTGTTTATTTGGCTTGCATTGGCCCCGTGCGAGACACGATAACCTAAGTGGTACTTTCGCTACACTTAATTTTGGCAATAATTTGTAATTAAACTTTTATTTCAAGCTTTAAAAAAAAACCGCATCCAGAGTGGACCGATACTTATTAAGGGAATACATTTTTTGATTACTTAATTACTAGATTACAAACATAGCTAAGAACCATCCCGATTAAACCAGCTCTCTAATAAAAAACCGCATCCAAATTAGTCCATCCGTTTGGGAGCTACACACACACACACACGTTAAACTTATAACACCCCTCTTTTTGCGTCGGGGGTTAAAAATATATGTCATTACCGGTATAGTTTATTGTCGTTGGTACAAATTAATTAATTTGTCTGCATACTTAATCATCGTGGTTTTAACATTGGAGATTCTCCAAATACAGTGAAAAGCGATTTTCAAGGGAAGTTAAAAGTAAGTGAATAGTGCATAGTGGTATTAGTTGTAACAGACAGACGGTCATCAAGTTTTCGAGGTAAGTGGTAATTTTCTACTATATTACTGGACTGTAGGTACGTCAGTGCTCTGGGAAAGCACTACCTTCGGGAACTGTTACTGAGCAAACGGTACAGTTCATAGGGCTCCTGATGGCAAGGCAAGACAAGACGTAGTTTTCGCTCTGTCTTGCTTTGGGAGAAAACAGTTTTGCTTACTTTTGCGTCACCTTTATGAACATTGAAAGGTGTTCCAAAGGAAGTTACTGCTCTTAGATTCTACGGGTCACGAACGCACGCAATCGAGACCTCGGGAAGGAGTTGCCAAAAATCCACGTTTTGTGGGCGAAACTTATAGATTTGCCGCCCAATCGTGCATTTTTGACAGCTCCTCGCCTAGGTGCGATGCGACTCATAGAATTCCCCTGATATTTTCATCTAGTAAATAAAGAAATCTAGAACGAAAATCAATCACACGGTGCATATGCCTCTAGCACCATCGGATATCAGTTTGTTCTTGCTTCCTGCTTCTTCAGTGTTCAAAGATATTGCTATACAGATAGAGGAGGTCCTGACAACACGGATATTAATCTACTGTTTACAACGACGATCGTGCTATGACCTGCCAAATGTGGACAAGCCTCGAACTTTGTTCTTAAGCATTTGTTTATTTTTATTATTTTGCAGAACATGAATCGGAGTCAGCATCGAGCGCGTGGCAGAAAACGCAAGAAAATGTCCATGCCTGCCAAAAGGACAAACCCTGAACGGTCTACCAGGAGCCAAAAATTGACATAAATGGCAATGGTGAACCGAACGCATTTTTCATTAAAAAAAGCCGTTCCGTAAGGGGAAACACAGGCGAAGAGCACTATCCAAAAAGAGCGTATATAGAAACGATAAATATTGCGGCAAAGAAAGCAAATTTGCTAAAATTCTGCAATGAAATGCAATCTCAAGAATCCATCACGACTTCTACCATAACTTCCCTTCTGGGGAAAATGTGCGAGATGCTCTAGCATGCTCTAGCAGAGCCAGATATCGCTGAAGACAGTGAATGATAACTTTAGTTTTCTTTTATAATGTTTGATACTGTTTTATATTCATTTTGGCATTCTGTTTATCTTTAAGTACACAACTTAAAACTAAATGCATTGTGTTTGTTTTATTTTTATACAAAACCTACCAACGCAAATCATCATAACTGCCAGTTATAGTACTTTACGCAAAAAAATCTTAAAATTGAATTTATGTTTACTGTGCTATACCAACCAAACTACCATTTAGGCTACTATAGCAGTGTCACTTTTTTCCGAATTTTAATAAATTTAACTGTGGTCAACTAGTCAAAGTGGCATTTAGACTATTATGCCTTTGTAAGTTTCGTACTATCAGAAAACACATCCACACTGGTCAAGTAAAAAACTTGCATTACCAGCTCTCACAGTTGTATTGAACTATATTTGAGTATGCAATTTAGTAAAGGTTTGCCAAAGGTAGGTTCATTGTAATTTTGGACTTGGTGTGATAAAAGTTCGATTTGACAGAACAAATTTAGTAGTTTTTTGCTTCTCCTGAAAAATTTGGAATTTGCAGATTGGCGAGTTTAGCACTGGACTGACGATATGTACATCATACAGTTAAGTACAGTTACTGTTGGATTTTACGCCAATCCTTTAAAACATCCTATCCATCAGTCGTTCCTTTTTCAAATTTACCTCGGGATCACTGCACAAGATATCGCTCCAAGCTCCAAATGAAGGAGCGACCAGCGCGCCTGCGTGAACAACTTGAAAAAACAAATGCCATCAAATATTGCGCTTCTTCAAAAAAAATGTTCTCAAGGAGTCTACAGCCGTGCTGTTTATACAAAAGAAAATAATTGCACAACGACCGTGTCGCGTGCCTGGCCATTTCTACTGAAGCATCCAGCATTGAAGAACAGGAGGCGCCTCCAGAAGACGACACAAAGAGCTTACTGAGTCCTGTGAGTCCTTTCCAATCCTTCCTTTTTCCGGCGTATTATTTTTCAGTGTCTGCATCGTACATCAGCTTGATTTTCTTTTCACATTTCTAAAATATAATTCATACAGTCCACTGCTCTCACCAACAATTTTTGGTCACTTCGAACCTAATAAATGAACATATTATCATACCTATTTACCGTGTAAATATGGTTTAGCATTACTTCAGCCGTGCTGTCGTATTTGCATTTTCTCTGACTTGTTTCAATCATAATTTTCACTCATTATGCATTAACTCAGCCGTGCTGTTTTATTGCACTTTGTCAATAATTATTATTTTTACTTATTTAATTTATTTCTTGCCTTCGAGGTCTTTGCCAATCGAAGTTTGCCAATGATTTGTCAATAAAAATGAGTAAAGATAACTCTTCCGTCACCGAAGTGTCAATGGCGGAATTAAATAAATTAACTCTAATAAGGGAACGATTATTCTCCCAACTTCAGACCATCTACGATCATTCCAAAAATGTAGGAAGCGATCCGGACCACGATGAGTTATTTATGGTTCGATATTCTGAACTTTCTGCCGTCAGAGATCGGTTTGAAAAGGTCGTGTATGACATGATCGACATTGAGTCCAAAATAAATCCGAAATCTGTGCCCAGGGTTCAGGATTTAGATCGGTTTGATGATCTGTACTTTCCCGTAAAAGTAACTGCAACGAGACTGCTCGCTCGCGAGCGCGAGCGTGACGCGGCCGCGCATGCGTCCGCCGCCGCGCACCCGTCGTCATACGCGCAGGGTTCCGTGAATTCCGCCGCGCCTGCGGTCGGTCCTCGATTGCCTAAAATCTCACTCTTTCAATTTGATGGCCAAATTGAGAATTTTAACACATTTTATGAAACGTTTTGTTCGTTAGTGCACAATAAAGTTAACATAGATCCAATTGATAAGTTTCATTACTTGATCTCGTGCACTACCGGCCCTGCCTTGAACATTGTGAAGAGTCTCCCTCTCACCTCAGACAACTACCAGATAGTGTGGAAGGCGTTGCTTCATAAATACAAAGATGACCGAACACTACTAGGCAGGTACCTAGATAAAATATTAAATTTCACGCCCCTACAAAAGGAGTCTAGTGGCAATCTTGAAACATTTCTGGAAACTTTCGAGTATTCGACTAAAGCTATTGAAACGCTAAACCTCAAAGATTTATCAGGAAACATATTGTGTCATATAGCGCTACGTAACCTTGACCGCTTTACCCGCAAGCAGTTCGAGCAGAGTCTCGACCAGGCGACCATACCTACGTTTTCGAATCTTGTCGCCTTTGTGCAGAACCAAGTCAAAATTCTCGAGCATGCATCGTCGTCGTCCAATACGGGAAGCGATCTATCGCATTCAAATGCACAATATTCAAAACAAAACCAAACTAAAGCCCGCAGTGCTCGCGGCAATAATGTCACGTTGGCGGCAACCTCAAGTAAAGATTCGGTTGTGAAAATGCATTGCGTTTACTGTGATAAGGAAAATCACATGATTTATCGATGTTTTGAATTTAGAAAACTGACACCGGTTGAGAGACTGTCACATGTTCGAAATCTGAAACTGTGTAAAAATTGCTTGAAGTCTCACGGCTCCAATAATTCGTGTACCAGTAAATTCAGTTGCCTCTTGTGTGGCCACACCAACCACACCACATTTTGTTGCATCTTGATCGCGAAGTACCTACGCAGCTGGCGCCCTACGCGCCGCCTCACGCACGCCCGGCGCCGCCGCCTCCGCCGCCGCCGCCGCCCGCTTCCCTCTCGGCTAGCGGAGCACGCGTAGCTTGTCACTCGTCGTCGGGTCAGTCCAATATCTACACCGTGCTGTTGGGGACTGCCTTGGTGCATGTCGAAGATTCGGCCGGCAACTTTCAGCCGTGTCGTGTCGTTATCGATTCCGGAGCAATGACGAGTTTCATTACAGTTGACTGCGCTCAGCGCTTGGGCCTCGCGCGCGAAAAGTGCCCGTTCACGATTTCCGGTTTAGGCAACGAAACAGTGAAAAATCATGGTTTGACGCGCTGCAATATTAAACCTCGTCAATCTGACGGACCGACACTGAAAGTCGACACCGTTGTGTTATCTAAAATAACAACTGATCTGCCTACTGTAAAAATCTCACAAGACGTTCTTGGTGAGTATCATCACTTAAATCTCGCGGACCCACATTTTTATCGTCGGTCAAGTATAGATATTCTACTCGCTGGTGACGTATTCCCGTACATTTTCGACGGAAAGAAATTAGAATTAGATCCGTCCGTCCCGCCAGCTCTTCGAAGCATTTTTGGGTATCTGGTGACTGGAAAATTCCCAATCGATAAAAATCTATATGAAAATATCAGTCCGTCTCTTTCGTTAGTATCGTACACAAGCGAGGAAAACACAGACATCTATCTGAAGCGGTTTTGGGAAATAGATAATGCGCCGTGCGCAGTCCCTCCCGATCCACTCGAAGAGATCGCTGAAAAAATGTTCATTGAGAAGCACCGCCGTGACGAGAGCGGCAGGTACACGTCTCCACTCCTACTCTCTCCCGAGTGCGACCTGCAGCTCGGGAACTCACTCGATCTCGCGACTCGATGCTTTCAGCATCTCGAAAGACGGTTAGCTTGTGCGCCGGAATTGCGCGCTGCTTATGTTGAATTTATGGATGAGTATGAATCTCTCGACCATATGGAGGTTTATCAAGGTTCTCAGCCTAGTAAATACATAATTCCTCACCATTGTGTCGTACGAACATCCAGCAGCACCACGCCGGTTCGTGTTGTGTTTAACGGTTCGGCGAAAACGACTAGCGGTGTGTCGCTGAATGATACTCTGTTAACCGGACATAAGCTACAGTCGGATATTTCAACGATAATAACTAACTTCAGATTATTTGACATTTGTCTAACGGCCGACATTACTAAAATGTATAGGCAGATCTTGATCGAGCCATCGGAAAGATGCTACCAGCACATTCTGTGGCGCCACTCTCCCGACGAGCCGATCAAAATCTACGAACTAAAGACTAACACTTACGGCCTGCGCAGCGCACCATACATCGCCATACGCGCTCTCCGGCAGTTGGCGTGTGACGAGCGAGAACGTTTCCCGCGCGCCGCCGCTATCTTGCTTAAGGCTTTTTATGTCGACGACTTCCTGTGGTCCGTGCGAACTGTGCAGGAAGCGTGCGAGTTACAGAAAGAACTCAGCGCTTTATTAAAATGTGCATGCTTCGAATTGCGGAAGTGGTCGAGTAACAGCGCCGAGGTGTTAGCGAATATTCCGACTGATTTACATGAAAAAATAAAAACTTTCGAAGATGAAAATAATGTTCCGTCAAAAAAGGTTTTAGGCCTTCAATGGCAACTCAGTGATGACTGTTTCACATTTTCAACTGAATTAATTGATGCAGTCGTCACTAAACGCTCAGTGTTGCGTATCTTAGCCAGCATTTATGACCCGGTCGGTTTTCTGACGCCGTGCGTCTTTCTCGCGAAATGCATTATGCAAGATTTATGGAAATTAGGACTGGGCTGGGACGTTCCCTTGCCTAGCGAACTTCGCGATAAATGGATGAAGTTCATCTCTGACCTGCCGCGACTATCGGACTTGCGCATCGAGCGGCACGTCTTGATCTCTGATTTTGTAGACTGCGAGCTCATCGGCTTTTGCGATGCGTCATCGCGAGGCTATGCTGCAAGCCTATACGTCCGCAGTGTCAACCCAGCCGGCGAACTAAAGGTGCGCTTATTAATCTCAAAATCAAAGGTAGCACCATTAAAGCCCATCTCAATTCCGCGATTGGAATTAATGGGCGCGCTGCTTCTCACAAAACTTATTAAGTATGTCGTGGAGACATTTGACAATTTAAGGTTCTCAAACATAACGGCGCTCAGTGATTCGAGTGTTGTTTTGTCGTGGCTACAGACGGCGCCGTATAAATTACACACGTTTGTAGCAAATCGCGTATCTCAGATAATTGAGCAGGTCCCGCCGCAGTGCTGGGCACACGTCCGCAGTGAGGACAACGCGGCTGACGTGTGCTCTCGGGGCGCGCTGCCTGAAAAGCTGGTCGTCATCGCACCCGAGTGGCTAGCTGGACCCAACTGGCTTCAAAAAGTCAGCAGCTCGTGGCCTATCTCGACATTTTACCTAAAAGATTCAGATGAAATTCCTGAACTGAAGGTGAACGTAGACACTTATTGACGAACTAATTGAATTCGAAATGTCTACTATCAATAAATTTTCTTCGTTTACCAAACTGCTACGTGTCATTGCGTGGTGCTGTCGATTCTATAAGAACTCCCGCGCTAGTCACGCTGCTGATAGATCTCGAGGCCCACTGACGACTCTGGAGCTGAATGAAGCTCGCGAGCGCCTCATAAAAATAATTCAGCTAATTTATTTCTCTGATGAAATTTCATCACTCGAAGCTGGGAAAACGTATATACCTACGCTGCGCAAACTCACACCCTTTCTCGACCCCCACGGGTTTCTCAGGGTGGGGGGCAGGATTTCCCAGTCAGAACTGCCTTTTGGTGCAAAGCACCCATTACTTCTACCAAAAAAGTGCCACTTTACTATGTTGCTCGTTCAGTGCTTCCATAAGCAACACCTACACGTAGGGCCCCGTGCTTTGCAAAATATTTTAAGTCGACAATACTGGATTGTTAGCGCTCGCAGCCTGATACGGTCGCTTCTATCAAAGTGCATAACTTGCTTCAAATGCACTCCCTCGTCTGTACAACCAATTATGGCACAGCTACCTTCAGCCAGAGTAAAACCTGGAAAAGTGTTCGATCACGTCGGTTGTGATCTTGGCGGGCCGTTTTACATAAAGGAAAGTCTCAGGCGAAATGCTAAAATCGAAAAGGCGTACTTGTGCCTATTTATCTGCTTTTCAACCAAGGCCGTACACTTGGAGGTCCTCTCATCGCTTTCAGCGGACTGTTTTCTTAGTACTTTAGACAGATTTGTCGCCCGTCGCGGACTGTGCTCATGCTTATATTCTGATCGCGGCACGAATTTTGTCGCGTCTTATAAGCACTTGAAAGAAGTTTCAAAATTCCTCCTCTCAAAAGAGCAGCAGGACCTGATCTCTGACGGATGTGCATCGCGTAACATCAATTGGAAATTCAATCCTCCAAATGCTGCAAGTATGGGAGGCCTGTGGGAGGCAGGCATAAAATCTGCTAAAAGGCACGCTCTACGCGCGGTAGGCGATAAAGCCTTAACATTCGAGGAACTCACAACACTCTTTTGTAGAATCGAAGCAGTGCTAAATAGTCGGCCTCTAATTCCTTTGTCAGACAGTGATAACGAGTTTGATGTCTTGACGAGTGGTCATTTCTTGGTAGGACAACCACTCCTAGCTGTTCCTGAATATGGCGAGGATTCTTACTCGGGAACACTGTTAAAACGTTGGCAATTCGTACAAAAATGCTCTTTACATTTTTGGAATAGATGGTCTAAAGAATATTTACACACTCTTCAACAAAGAGCCAAATGGTTCTCTTCTCCTCCTAATATCAAAGTTGGAGATTTAGTACTGATCAAATCTGACCAGCAACCAACGTTGCATTGGCCTCGAGGTAGAGTTCATGAAATTCACCCGAGCTCTACTGACTCTGTAGTCCGCGTGGTCACCCTCCGGACACAAAAAGGTTTTCTTCAGCGGCCAGTCAACAAACTGTGCCCGCTCCCTTATTCTCATTAAGATATTTATGTTTATTTTTTTATATATACATAGAAGTGTATGTCGATTTGTTCATTTATTATTAATTTTTTCTTAACTTTTCATTATTTTTTTTTTAATGTGTTCTCTTCAATTGTACCTTAGAGAAATCATGCTGATTTCGGTGGCGGGTTTGTTGGATTTTACGCCAATCCTTTAAAACATCCTATCCATCAGTCGTTCCTTTTTCAAATTTACCTCGGGATCACTGCACAAGATATCGCTCCAAGCTCCAAATGAAGGAGCGACCAGCGCGCCTGCGTGAACAACTTGAAAAAACAAATGCCATCAAATATTGCGCTTCTTCAAAAAAAATGTTCTCAAGGAGTCTACAGCCGTGCTGTTTATACAAAAGAAAATAATTGCACAACGACCGTGTCGCGTGCCTGGCCATTTCTACTGAAGCATCCAGCATTGAAGAACAGGAGGCGCCTCCAGAAGACGACACAAAGAGCTTACTGAGTCCTGTGAGTCCTTTCCAATCCTTCCTTTTTCCGGCGTATTATTTTTCAGTGTCTGCATCGTACATCAGCTTGATTTTCTTTTCACATTTCTAAAATATAATTCATACAGTCCACTGCTCTCCCCAACAGTTACAGTACAGTTACATACATACAGTTAAGGAGCGCAGCGACGTAGGTAATACAAACTCTTTGATTATGTGATATTATTAAAAAGTGTGAAATAAAAAAACTGTTTTAAAAAAACATCCGACTTCAAACCAAAGAGTAAAGTAATATGCTTCAAACCCTAAAAAGTATTGTCAAATCAAAATATTATTTATTTTGATCATGAGTAGAAGGCGGTACAAAAGCACGTCTGAAAATTTATAGATGGAATCTTTTGTGCTTTTGTACCGCCTTTTAGTGCAATTCATTAGAAATAACCAAATTAGCCTCTGATTACCCTATATTTATTTACATTCGCCACGCCAACGTCAACCAGATAATCAAGCGGTCTCATGCCTCCGTGAATATACTCTTATCAAGTAAACTAGAGCCACCAGGAGTTTTCCGTGACGACGACGGCAAGAGGCCAGACGGCATCACTCTTTTGCCGTGGAGGCAGGGGAGAGCCATGATATGCGACGCGACGTGTGCAGACACTCTATTTACTTATTTATTTATTTATTTATTTATTTAAATGTTTAAAGAGCTCACAGGAGCTGTACATTCACTCTTTACACAAATTTAATTAAAGTGTTATAATAACAATACAAATACATTATTTTATTACATAAAAATTACAATTATTTAAACATTTCTTTCATTCTTAATTAACCAACTATAAATTACAATTACAATTATTAAAAAAATCTTCTAAATTATAAAAAGGCCGACTGAGTAAATAACTTTGCAATTCTTTTGAAATTCTACAATTGTATTGCAATTCTTATATTATCATTTAACTTATTATATAATTTGATCGGTAAATAATTCGGTGAATTTTTTAACAGCGCACATTTAGGACCTGTTGGCCGAATATTATCTTTATTTCGCAAGTTATATCCAAACTCCCTGACAGTGTCGAATTGCTCTTTGTTTTTATAAACTACAATGCAAGTTACGTATATATACAGAGATATAATAGTCATTATATTTAAATTAACAAATAAAGGTCGACAAGTGTCATCATATTTTGCATTAGAAATAACTCTTATTGCTATTTTTGTAATATTAGAATGCTATGTTTTACATTGGCGTTATTACCCCAGACTTCAAGTCCATACCGAAGAATGGATTCAATATAACTGAAGTATACTGTTCTAAATTCTAGCCCCAAGCCACTTGGAAGGCTCTTCTAGAGCAGCAGGGTATGCCGCAGCAAAGGCGGAACTTGTAAAACTAAATACAGTTTAGTCAAAGCAAATTACGCGTTTGTCGCCTTTGCTGTGGAGACTTTTGGAGTTTGGAGCCCAGACGCCAAAAAGCTGGTTAAAGAGCTTGGTAAACTGCTCACGGAGGCGTCTGGGGACATCCGCGCGCCAAGCTACCTTACGTAGAAGATCAGCCTAGCCATACGTACTCAATAAGGTGCTACGGTAATTCACGCCGGACCAAAAGCTGCTTCTGTATAAATCGCAGATCAGGTCCTGCTTGGAGTACTGCTCGCACCTGTGGGATGGCTCGGCCAAATACCAGCTTGCGCCTCTGGCTATTCTGTGCCTCTGGACTCAATCCAGCGTCGAGCCGTGCGACTAGTGGGTGACCCCGAAGTGTCCTGCGATCTTGAACCACTGCAACACCGTAGGGATGTCGGCTCCCTAAGTGTGTTCTATCGCTTATTTCATGGGGAGTGCTCGGAGGAGCTGTTTAATGCGATTCCGGCGTCCCCTTTCCACCTTCGCACCACGCGCACTGGGCAGGGATTGCATCCCTACACGTTGGACTTACCGCGGATGCGTACCAATCGATTCTGCAGATCATTCCTCTACAGAACCGGTAAATCCCTGGAACGCTATCCCTGACCATATATTTCCCCCAAGTACAGTCTCGGGTCCTTCAAGAGGGGCGTGAATGGGCACCTGTCAGGCCGGCATGACATTCGCAACCCCCGCATACGACCGAATGTCCATGGGCGTCGTTAGACACCTTATGGGTGGCTCGGCGCCATATGTCGCGCTGTCAATAAAAAAAGCCATTCAGAGGGGGAACGCTGCCTCCGTCGTCATCGGCACAATGCCAATTTCGCCGACGATGGAGGAATATTTTTATTTATAGTTATTCCATTTTATTTTGTACCTATTAGTTTAAATAATTGTATATACATTGTGCAAGTGTCCTGGGTACCGCAGGGGTGTTGGCAGAACTGGAGGAGATTTACCTCCTTTCATAGCGCTCCCACCGCACCCGCGACGCTCAAGCGGTGCAACCCTCCTTTTTTCATTTGTTTAATTTTAATAAGTATTTAATATATAGTTTGTTTATAATTATTTTTTAATAATAATAATAATGTGTGTGGAAGAAGAGCTGTCAAACTGACATGTCGAACAAAATTTCTCTGGGGAAAAAATTACTAAAATATTTTTCTTGGGGCGCAACAACCGAGCCCCCGCCACGCGCGGGCCTTTCTCCAGCGGCGCAACGACCCGCACGGTTGGAGGTACCGTGCCGGTATCACCACCGCCGCCGCTCGGCGCCTCTGGAACTACTCCACCACGACTCCACCCAACTCGACATGCCTGGTGATAGTAGCGGCTGCAGACCACCCGGGACGCGACCTGCGTGATGGAGAGCGGGCTCTGCAGCGACGGCTGGCCGCCGCCGCCGCGCTCGACTTCGACGCCGCCGCCGCCGCCACCGCTCGCCCGCAGCAGCACTGCCTCCACCCAACGCGTCGCCCGGCCTCGCCGCGCCCGGGTCGTCCATCACGAGAGCCGCCGTTCTTCTTGGACACCAAACGCACACCCTACCACCCAGCTCCAAGCCGCCGGTGAATTTCATCGAGGGCGAAGATGGAGCGTTGACGTCGGCCGAGCCACAACACCTACGGCGAGGGCGACGTCCACCATCGGCCAGCTTGGGGTCATCGGGACTTCACGTCCCGTCTAGTGCCCCCGCTACCGGTGGTGCGTGCGACCACGAGGCGACGCGCGCGCGAAGATTAAGACTTCAAAGAGCTGCGCGACGATGTCGCCGTGCAGTCCGGCGGATACGGAGCTCTCCGAGATGGGGGTGGTGGTGGCCTACGTGTCTAGTACCACCACCTATCGCTCGTAGCTTGCCTCGCGTCGTCTCGGAGAGCTCCGTAGCCACGGCCTGCACCCGCCGGCGTGCTTGGAGGTTTTCCTCCCGCCGCCGGCGGTATGCCGTTTTTGTTTTTTACTGTTTATATTAATTTTGTATATTTTTATTATTTTTTATCATGTATAAAAAATTAATATAAATATTGTAAGATAAAAATGTAAAAATAAAGGTATAATAATGTAAATACAGATTTGAATGCTGGAATTCTTGTCGAATAGCAAATAAATACTGATATAAACATGTTTAAATGAAGGATTTATCAATTTCCATTCTATTTATAACATTTATCGGTTCTGAAATATCCTAGTTATGTGGGTCTTTCTCCGCCGTCGCAATATTTCGATGACTTCGGTGGCACTTTTTTTTTCTTTGAATTTAGACATTCTCACAGGCAAAACATAATTTAGAATTAATTTAGAATCAAATGGTAGTGGAGGGAACGAAATTGATTGAACGGTTATGAAGTTATTGAATTTAAAAAATATGATGTCCACCGAAATCAATATTTTAGTCACCGAAATCAAATCGTGTAATTACTTTATAACTTAACACTGTAAACACTATGCAACTGTGCAAAAGAACAAACAATACCGACTACAATTGTGTGCAATTTCGATAGAGTAGGTATTGAGTAGATTTATATTGTAAACATTTTTTTTTGTGATATTGCCGGTCTCTTTCCTGTCTCTTTAAGTGCATAAAGTATGGGGTCGCTTTTATTTCTAGCTTTTCTAAGTCTTTCAGCCACTCTTTTTTTAGCTAAGCGTTCCTCTTTTGAATCCGCTATCACGGCAAAGCTGAAAAGGATAATCACACGTAATACTATAATAATAAATCGACCACCGATACGTCGAGATACTCCAAAACTTGTGTCGGTAAACGGCGGTGACTGTGAGGCTCCATGAAAATACCCGCCCCATCCAATGATATTCTGCTACTCGGCAACATACATTGTTATGCGGACAAAAGTAGGTACACGGATCCTACACCAGTCACCCTTCAGCCAGACGGGACGTTGTGGATGAGAAGAGGCGAAGAACAAACGCTTCGGTCTATTTCCGAATGGGGCCGTACTAATTTGGTCGAGTTTAACGCTTCCAAGACACGAGTCTGAGCGTTCAGTGCGAAAAGAACGGCGTTCATACCCGCTCCTTCCTTCCAGGTCCCGTCGATAAAATTAAGCGATCACCTCGGAGTCCTCGGAGTCGAATTGTCGCACGACCTAAACTTTCGGCGCCATAATCTACTTAGGGAAAGGCCAACCTAGTTTCTAAAAAGTTACTCAATAAGGTGCGACGGTACTTCACGCCGGGCCAAAAGCTGCTTTTGTATAGCACAGATTAGGTCCTGCTTGGGGTACTGCTCGCACTTGTGGGTTGGCTCAGCTAAATACCAGCTTGCGCCTTTGGATTCGATCCAGAGTCGAGCCCTGCGACTAGTGGATGACCCCAACGTGTCCCGCGATCTAGAACCACTGCAACTCCGTAGGAATGTCGGCGACCTAAGTGTGTTCTATCGCTTATTCAATCCACGGTAAATGCTCGGAGGAGCTGTTTAACGCGATCCTTCCGTCCCCTTACCCCTCCGCACAACGCTCACTGGACAGGGATTGCATCCCTATACGCTGGACTTAAACGGGTGCGTACCAATCGGTTCTGCAGGTATTTCCTCCACAGAACTGGTAAACTCTGGAACGCTCTCCCTGCCCACGTATTTCCCCCCAAGTATCGTCTCGGGTCCTTCAAGAGAGGCGTGAATAGCACCTGTCAGGCCGGCATGGCATTCGAAAGCCCAGCGTACGACCGAATTTACATGGGCGTCATTAGGCACCTTATTGGTGGCTCGGCGTCGCATGGCGCGCTTTTTATTAAAAAAAAAATGCTTCTTGGTAAGGGAGTGAGGCAAGGGGCCGTGATCTCACCCAAGCTCCTTACAAAAGCACTTGAAGACGTGTTCAAGACGCATGAGTGGGAGAACATTGGAATAAATGTCAATGGGGAGTTTCCCAGTCGCACATACCCGGGTTCAGCTTCAAGAGACGCTCAGCGACCTTTACGAGGTCTCGCTGAACGTCGGCCTGAGGATGAACCTGGATTCTTTTTATTACTTCCGAACTGGGTGGCTCTGCCCGAGGTCGAAGCTTCAGGCGCAACCAATTTCACCGCCGAGGAGGTGCCAGTGCGGCTTGGAGGTGGACTAATGTCGCTGGGGAAAGTCTATTAACCCGCGATTTGAAGATCCGTGTATTGTAGGAGTGGGGAGAGATATTCCCTGGGAGCCCGTTCCACACCTTTGCAGTGCGGCACAAGAACGATTTAGAGATTCGTGCAGTTCGAAGAACTCTTCTGTCGACTACAAAGGGGTGTTCCGCGAGAGTATGGCGGGTTTGGCGAAGGCGAACGGTAGGAGGAGGGATAAGGGAAGCAAGTTCATCAGAGCAGCGGGCCATAGTAGTACCGATAAAACAGGCTCAATGACCCCACGATACGTCTGTGCTTTAAAGGCTGAAGGTCCTTTGTGAGTACAGAGTCACCAATGAGGCGAATGGCTCGTCGCTAAATTGAATCCAAGGCTGAAAGAAGGTACTCAGGGGAACCCTCCCATTCCCAAAGACGACTGCAATATTCCATCACCGGTCTTACTTGTGCTTTATACAGTGTAATCAAATATAAACAAAACCCGATCGATTGAAATTCATCTACAATCCTCATTAAAATGTGATATTCTATGTATATCCAAACATTGGCAATTAGAATCTGATTTGGCACAGATAAGGCTTATGAATTATAGTCTCTCCGCCTCGTTCTCACGAAACACTCATATACACGGAGGTGTTTGTATCTACGTTCGTGATGGACTAGTGACTAAAGAGAGAGTGGATGTGCGTAATCTATCAAGTGAACTGAATTTCGAGGTTTGCGCTGTTGAGTGTACTAACCCTCCTACTGTTATCGCGTGTGTATACAGATCAGGGGTAGGCAGCATGGACGAGCTGACTAGTAGTCTAACTACGCTGTTCGATACGATCCACACCGATGGTATGAATGTTATTGTGGTAGGAGACATGAATGTCAACTTGTTAGAACGATCGCCTAATAGTAAATCAATTCTGGATGTCATATCACAGCATAACATTAATCAATTAGTTAAATTTCCTACTCGAATATGTGGAAATAGCGCCACACTAATAGATCACGTCTACTCGAACCGATCAACTCCCGACATAACTGTTGAATCGTATAAATCAAATCTTTCTGACCATCATGCACAGATCATCAAGTTAACTGACACATACGTAATACCGTCAAAAAATCCCATAATAAAAAAGATAATGTTTTCTCAAGTTAATATATATAATTTTATTCATGGTCTGGATTTATTCGAGTGGAATACTTTAATGTTAAAAAACAATGTGTATACTGCCGATGTACAATTTAACAGAATTATGTATACTATAAAAAATTTATTCGACTGTTACTTTCCTATCAAGAAAGTACCTAAACAAAATTCTGACAAGGTATGGGTTGACGACGACATCCTCTCAATGAAATACCTACTCTCAGAACTGCACGCGCTGCACACCACATATCACAATAACACACAACTCACACACACATTACATACACACCAAACAACATTCAACATCATGCTCCTCGCTAAACGTAAACACTACATCAATAACACCATAGCGGAGAGCACGAACCTTGCTAAATCTATATGGAATGTCATAAGTGCTGAGACATGCAGAAAGAAAGGTAAGTGCGAACCGCTCGACATCCTAATGGAGAGTGTGGTGGGGCGTCGCGGAGACGGTGCGCCCGAGCGGCTAGCGAGTGAGCTAAATCACTTCTACATCCACACAGCCGACAACTACACAGTACACACCAACACACACACAGCGCTGCAGTATCTATCTCGTTACAGTGCGCGCGCCGACCGCTCCTTGCGTTTCAGTCCCCTCACTGTGACTGAAATCTGTAAAACTATACAGCTAATAAAAAAGAAACCGACACGGGATTACTATGACATGCCGTTTCACCTCCTTCACTTTATGCCGAAAGTTGTCATTGAGGTGATATGTGCGTCGTTAAACAACTGCATCCGAGTAGGTAGGTATCCTGCCTCACTTAAAATGGTAAAGGTTACTCCAGTCTACAAAGGGAAGGGAAGGAAGGAGGAGATGAAGAACTATCGTCCAATCTCCATAATACCTATGTTTTCCAAAGTGCTCGAGCTTGCCATATGCAGCAGACTAAGATCATATTTTGACCAGCAAAAATTACTATGCAAGGATCAATACGCATATCAAGCAGGCCGATCGTGTGTAGACGCTGCGCGCCACTTCCAGCGAATCCTACTGACTCACCTAGAGGCGGGGAACCAGGTCGCAGCTGTATTCTGTGACCTATCTCGCGCTTTTGATCTTGTCGATCATCCTCTGCTGCTGGCCAAGCTCGAGCACTATGGAATTCGAGGGCCATTCTTGGAGACCATAGCTTCCTTCCTTTCTGACCGCGTCCAAGTGACTGTGGTAGATGGAGGTGGTTCAAGATCAGACCCTGCTGACATTGGTAATATAGCAGTGCCACAGGGATCCGCTGCTGGAAATTACCTATTCCTGGTACTCGTGAACGACCTACCATCTGCTGCACCGGATAGTCAGTTTATACTATTTGCTGATGACGCTTGTGCGGTAGTAAGTAGTCCATCCCCTGCAGAGCTTCAGCAAAAAGTCAGTTCCACAGTGAGAGGACTGATGGCATGGTTCCGTTCGAACGGCATGGTTCTGAACCTCGATAAGACGCACGTGGTTCACTTCTGCCTCCGTGGTGTGCCCCGTGATAGGCTATCAGTGCGGTGTGATGGTATTGACGTCCCCCTGGCAAATTCTGTAAAATTCTTGGGACTAACCATAGACTCCGGGTTAAAGTGGGAACAGCACGTCGATCAGCTGTGCGACAGGCTAGGACGAGCTTGTTTTGCACTGTCGCGACTTGTACCTACGCTTCATCCCGAGAATGTACGTAAAGCCTACTTTGGTTACTTTCACTCGACAGCCACCTATGGGATTGAACTGTGGGGACAAGCCGCCGACAGAGACAGAGTGTTTCGCATGCAAAAGCGTGCTGTTCGCACTTTAGCTCGAGTGCCATTGGACACGCCGGCACGCGATCTGTTCCGACAACTCAAAATCATCACACTGCCTGGAGCCTACATCATGGAGGTAGCAAAATTTGTAAGGCGGAACCCACACATGTTTCAGGTCAATGGGGTCAGTCACAACTATCCCACTCGATCCCGCAACCAATTACGCAGTGTGGAACACAGACTCACCAAGAGCGAGAAGTCGGTATTTGTGATTGGCCCCACGATCTACAACAGATTGACAATGTCAATTCGAGAGGCCGCTTCGGACGGAATATTTGTATCCAGACTCAAGGAGTTTCTGGTTGGTAAAGCGTACTACTCTCTAGGTGAGTACTTGACGGATGTCGTCGCTAACCCTACCGATACTGATTTATGCCAAAATATGGCTAATAATAAATAAGGATGAATTATACATATTTGTATTCTATATTGTATACCTGCCTTTGACTTGTAATATGAAATATGATTACGAATAAATGATTTGATTTGATCAGTTGGACCGGCGTGAAAAATCGCCGACATCGGTAAAGGATCCCTAATTTTCGAGACGCTAGTTTCGCCTTGGACTCTATGAACGATCGAAACCCAACGTCCCTGGACACTTCCATACCCAGGCCGCCCAGACTACCATCTTTGGGGACTTGGCTGCCCTGGAAAGTGGCTTGGAGAGGAAACGGATTAGCCTTAGTAGAGAAGGCACAAGCTTGCGTCTTGGCTACGTTGAAGTTGACAAGTTCTTCCCCCAAGAGGATACTTTTCGAGAACCTGGTCAACCCGAGCAACAGTTTCGCGTCTCGCGTTTGCTGCTGAGGCTTCTCTACCCTTCCAGTCCTTGATGAACCCTTGATGCACCGTGCTGTCGTCCATGTAACAATGTATTTCGCCGAGCGAGAGCATGTCGTTGATGAATAATAGAAACAGCGTAGGCGACATCACGGATCCTTATGGAACACCAGCATTGATTGAGTAGTCGGCCGAGCAGGCACCATCTAGGGTGACAAAGATCGACCGACCACTCAAAAAGCTGGAGATCGAAGTGCACAGTTTTGTAGGGACACCGTAAGCTTTCTTAACAGTCCCCGGTGCCAGACGCGATCGAATGCTTTGGATATGTCCAGGGCGACCGCCAGCGATTCCCCAAAACCATCGAGCCTTTCAGCCTACAAATGCGTGACGTACGCAAGAAGATCTCAGTCGACCTTTGCTTGCCGAAGCCGTATTGCTTGTCATCGAGAAGTTTACAGTCTTCTAGATACGTCAGAGCGCTGAGTTGGCAATACGCTCCATAACCTTACTCAAAAGTAAGGTTAGGGATAAAACCAACGTCATAACGATGGAGGTTATGGGTGAGGGGGATATTCTGATCGACGGTGAAGTGATCAAACAAGTGGAGGAATACGTATATTTCGGAAAAATATTTCGGCTAGGTAGGTCGACAAGGCCTACTCAAGGAGGTAGAGAGACACATTCAAATGGTTGGGCTGCCTTCGGAAAGCTAAAGTTCGTCCTAAAGTCTGATCTACCGTAACGCAAAACATATTTAATAAGAAATATATACTAGTCTCAAAAGTTATTTAGTTAATACAGTGTAAACGGCATAATCTAACGTCGATTAAAAGAAAAACTGTTCTTTTTTTTTACTTCATTCGACGAAAACTCTCAATGACGCAATATAATACAGTAAGTTAGGTTTTGCTATGTAGAGTTTGTAGTCTTAAATGTTTTTAACTTTATGTGAATTTAATTTTTTTTTCATTTCTAATCCTCAAATACATAAGTTATCCTGTTTATAAGTTTTAATAGGCATGCTATTTAATTAAAAAATATGTTTCTTGCTTTCGGTGGTTTTGAAATTGATTTCGGTGCACCTATTTCCACCGAAAACACCGAAGTCATTGACACTGAAATCAAAAAAGTAAGGAAAATCTAAAATATTTGCAAATATAACCTATATATACAGCATTGCTCTCTAAGTTGGAGATCTAGTACTAATAAGACAATCTCTAATTAAAATATAATAGTAATATGTCAAATAAATAACGAGAAAATTGGTTCAGCGAAATCAATTTTATAGGTTACCAAGCCACCGAAAACGATTACATACCTTAATAACACGGCCGCACAGGAACGCACAGACGTGTTGTTCTCGCCACGGAAGCGGCGCGACTGATATTTTTTTTCGCTTTAACAGCTATTCACGCAGCTACAATAGTATAGGATCTATGAGCGTATTCCTGCGCGCCACCGATATCAAAGGAAACTAGCGGACGCAGATAAAATAATTCGTATTTCGTCTTCTAAAGCGTATTCATGCTTAGTAAAAATATACGTTAAAGCATAACTAACTAGGTTTTAGAGAACATATACAAAGTAGCGTAATTCCTTATAGATGACAAGAAAAAAAAAAAATCTACCGCAAAGTGTAGTCCGGACGCGCCAGTGAAGTCAAGATTTCAGCAGTTTTAATTTTTTTTATTGCATTTCTAATTAATTAATTTAAAAAAGGACACAGCCCCCCCCCCCCCCCCCCCCCAGTATTTTAATCATATCTACAATATAAAAAAATATAAAAGTATTACGAATCCATTTTATAAGACTTTTCGATCCGGACTCGCTTATTGTGCCCATCCGGAGAAAGACCCGTGTATGTAAGTATACTTATGTTTTTTGTGTGTTGTCAAAATCAAGACTCTCGTGTTCAGTTAGAATTTTTTCTCCATAAGTAAGTGACCGCACCATGTATTCTCACTTACATGACACTGGCCAAAATGTCTTAAAAAGACGATAGCCAATCAAATAAAAAATAATAATGACAGGACGACTTCGAAGGAAACATGGCTGCCTTTTGTTGACACGAAAATCATTCTTTATTTTTGTAATAGCGTGAGTATGCGAATTTTCTGACTAGATATATATCGACTCAAAATCAATATTTTTTTTATGCTTTATAATTCCAGATACCTATCAATCGAGTCTACCGTACCCCTCGACGAAATTATTACAGAAGAAGGTCTATCATTCCGATTCTTTTCATGATTGGGCGCTTGGGAGTTTGGAGGAGATATTTAGCTATTAAAGCGAAGGAAATATCATGATATTGCCTGTAAGTGCCTGTAATTATGTCACACACTTTGTTAAGGACTCGGAAAGAAAAGTGGACTGTATTAGGTAGATATTGGTCTTGCAAGGGTTGTGAGGTTTGACTTACCGACCCTTCCCCACCTTCCGCAGCTGCGTCCTGCCTGGCTGGATCGGTCTTCGGTCGGATCGGTAAGCGTGTAACTTGAAAATGATTGGTATAGGCAGCTAGGTAAGGTTTTCTTTCTTGTTTCGTGTTTGTTCTTGGTGCGCGCACTCCGATCGTGGTTATTCGGAAAACTCAACTAGATAATCTCTCCCGCTGTCATCGCGAGAGGATGCGCAGGTGATTTCCAGCCAGTTGCGGCGAACAGTGCCGCTTCCAGTGAATGAAAGAAGGGAAAAGTTCAAACCTCCACAGGTTTCTTGCAAGATAGGTATGTGAAAATGAATGGATAGCAGAATGAAATCTATTTTGTGCAATCATAATATATAAATCATGTTCGGTACGGAACACACTTTGCTGTCCGTCCTCCGCGCCACTACATTGAACAGAGTCTGCTTATTCTTGTCGCATTTTAATAGCAGACCTCTCAAGATTTCGGTGTGGTTCGGATTTTGGCAGCTTCTATAATTAATTCGCATACATCGGCATCATTTTTTATAGCTGCTATGTGCAACGCAGTCTGCTTATTCGTATCGCATTTTAACAGAATAACTCTCAAGAGGACGGTGTTGATTTTGGCAGGTTCTATAATTAATTTGCATACATTGGCATGTTTTTTACTAGCTGCTACGTGCAACGCAGTCTGCTTATTCGTATAGGTTTTAACATAATACCTCTCAGGGTTACGGTGTTGATTTTGGCAGTTTCTATAATTAATTCGCATACATCGGCATCATTTTTACTAGCTGCTATGTGCAAAGCAGTCTGCTTATTCGTATCGCATTTTAACAGAATATCTCTCAAGAGGACGGTGTTGATTTTGGTAGGTTCCATAATTAATTTGCAAACATTGGCATATTTTTTACTAGCTGCAACGTGCAACGCAGTCTGCTTATTTGTATCGCATTTTAACAGAATACCTCTCAAGGTTATGGTGTTTATTTTGGCAGTTTCTATAATTAATTCGCATACATTGGCATAATTTTTACAAGCTGCTACGTGCAACGCAGTCTGCTTATTCGTATCGCTTTTTAACAGCATATCTCTCAAGAGGACGGTGTTGTTTTTGGCAGGATCTATAATTAATTTGCATACAGTGGCATAGTTTTTACAAGCTGCTATGTGCAACGCAGTCTGATTATTCGTGTCGCATTTTAACAGCAGACCTTTCAAGAGGTCTGTGTAGTTTTTGGCATGTTCTAAAATTAATTTACAAACATCGGCATAATTTTTACACGCTGCTACGTGCAACACAGTTTTCTTGTCCGTATCGGAACTCAATATCAGAGCTTTGAAGACATTCGGGTAGACACACGCAGCTTTTATAATAACGTCACAAACTGTCATGTGGCGCCTTAAGACAGCAAGATGTAATGCAGTTCGTTTATTCCTATCGGATTTAGTCACTAATTCTTTAAAAACATTGGGATATTCCGTAGCAGTTTGTAAAATAATTTCACAAATTTCGCCATAATTGTTCCACGCCGCTATATGTAGTGCTGTTTCCATATAGTTGTCACATTTAGATATCACACGTCTGAAAAGGTTGGGATATTGTTTAGCTGTTTTTAGAATAAATTCGCAAATCATGAGGTCACCCCTACAAGCAGCTACGTGGAATATGTTTACTTTATTGTTATCGCTATTCTCGATTAAATATTCCACGATGCCGGGGTACTCGCCCGCTGTTGCTAAAATTAAATCGCATATATCGTAGCGACGACAAAACGCAGCAAAATAAAGACAATTTCGTTTATCCTTGTCGCGTTTAGTTATTAATTGTTTCAAAATCTCGGGATTCTGTTTGCAAGTGCCTAAAATTGATTTGCAAAGGGCCTCATCATGTTTCGACACTAAGTGTAGTGCAGTTTGTTCATTGCTGTCTACTGCTGTCAGTAAAGTTTTTAAGGCATCTGGATATTCTTCTGTAGCTTTAATTAATAAATCGCAAATTATTCTGCGACGCTCACAGATCGGATGTAATGTGGCCATATGTAATACGCTTTGTCCAAACACATCGCGCTTCATTATTAAAACTTTGAAAATGTCAGCATTGTATGTTTTCGATGTAAGTAATGCAGTCGATCCGTATCTACCTTCAGCGGTTACAAAATCTTTGAATATATCTATATGCTTTTTGACCGTTTTCAGAATAGTGGCGCACATTTTTCCTTTGCTGTAAACGACCGCAATGTGCAACGAAGTATATCCCTCATCAGTGGTCGTCATTAACAGTAATTTTATTACATCTGGTCTTTTCGGAAATGAATCTACAATAATGCTGTATATTTCGCTATGACAATTTTTTGCCGCCAAGTGTAGCACATTCATATTGTTTTTATTACTCTTCATTACAAGATCAATATAACTATTGTACGTCATATTATTTAAAATAAACAAATAAATGTGTGCGCATCCATCGCGTGCTGCTATATGTAAAACGTTATCGTTGTTGTTCTGTATTTTGGTATCTTTGAACACTTCCGGTACGAGGACATCTTTGAAAGGATATAGAGATTGATCACCGTCGAGATAATTATTACTCTCACACTGGTATAATGATTGAGACCGCGAGCGTAAAAATGCATCAAAAAACTTTCGAACAAGCGCATACTCTTTATCGACTAAAATGTTGGCGAGAATTTGTAATTGAACGTGTGGATTTTTTAAATGAAGAGTAATATATTCACTAAAAAAATACTCTGCATAGCTGTAATGTATAAATTCGACGCGATTTCCATTATATTTTAAAAGTCCCATCCTCGTCAAACCCTCGCATATGCTTGGGTGCTTACAACAAATATTTAGTTCGGGCAAGTGGTATTCAGGTAATTCTATCACCTTCGGGAACAGCGTTTTGACGGCCACCTCGCGGTGCATTTCTCTAAAGCTGATGTCCGCTACGTTTCCTCGATCCTTGTTGGCTTGATTGCCTCTTTTGTTAGCACTTTTAATTTCTTCATATATTTTGAACTTATTATTTACAAATTCTTTGTATATTTCAAATAATTGAGTATTTTTATTATTAGAAATGTTCCATTTGCCTGTGAATATTTCTGCAAACATAACGAGATTAAGTGGCACTTTCAAGAAATTACCGCCATCGCGAATTAGATCTTTCCATCTTTCAATAGAGGTTTCGGCGTAACTCCACAGGCTCGTGTCGTAATCCGCTTGTACTGGCGGATATGGAAAGTTTGGTGCAGAATAGACATAATTTGGATTTCCAAAAAATGCTTAAAAATTTAGCCTGCTCTTCTTCAGTAAGCGCTGCCAGCGTGCACGCCGGCACTTGCAGCTGTTCCTCCAAATAATCTTTCATGTGAACTCTGGTCGTGATCCAAATTTGTCTAACTTTGCATTTTGTCAGAGCCTTTATCAAAGTGTAACAATTTTCTTTATAGTCCGGACTGATTTCATCAAAACCGTCGAACAACAAAATAACCTCTACTCTAACAGAACCACTGAGTGCAGAGCACAAAAGCATTCTTTCTAGTTTAATATTTATATTTGAATCTTCACCTTGGATAGCCATCAGGGCGACTGCCTCTACAGCCTTACTGGTATCTTCGACACTAAATGTTAAATCTTTTAAGCTTATAGGACTTTTATTCTCCGTGTAATTTTTTAAATCTAAACGAATGATCCACGAATTCGGTGTCGTTTTCTTCTTAGCGTGTGCCAAATGAGTCAACACGGTCGATTTTCCTTCTCCTGGGTGGTTAGCAACGATTACTACTTTTTGGTCGAGCTCTTCCGGCGGTACACTGTACTTATCTAACATTTGTTCAAATAACTCATTGTTTTCATTGTCATCTTCTTTATCTCTCCTGAAAGGCAAATCTTCTTTGAATTCCAACCAGAAACTTTTAACAAATTTATTGGAAATAAGGTCGAATACCTCTTCGCTCGTCTTGGTTGGTTGAATGTCGTCGGAATGAGGCATCAATGTTATGCCAAAATTGAAATGCTTACCTTCTTCCCAATAACGTATTTCATTTTTAAGTTCGTGTACTTTATGAATTAATTCTTCTTTAGTAATTCCAGTGACAAAAAATAAACATTGGTAACAATTATTTAATATTTTTATATCGGTGAATAGTATTCGTCTCGGAATGTAATATTTAGTATTATATTCATTTGAATGGAAAGCGTCCGCGTTGCCTATCGTAATACCTTCTCTATTCGTGACAATCGTAGATAATATGTCTTCATCTATAACCTCGCAAGCTGAAGAGAATGTGAGTAGGTGTTTCAGTTCTATATCTGTTCTGGATGAATTTGGGTTATTTTGGAAGTTGACAGTACGGTCTAGAATCATTTCCTGAGACTCCCGTGTGAGATCTTTAAATCCAATGCAAACATGATGCGAATCATATTCCTTTATAATATATTTTAATCCGATTGCTAGTTGATCGTGATCTCTAGCTATTATGATGGCTTTTTTGCTTGAATTTTCCGTAATAATAATTCTTAATTGATTAAAAAATCTACACAATGATTCACTTTCTGGAGAGTCATCTAGACATTCTATAATAAAAAAATCATTACTTCCATTGGTGGAAAAGGCGTTAAGAAGCATACTTAGAATTTCGTTTGATTTAAAAATATGTTCTGAACTAGTGAAAATAATTTTTTCAAAGAATGTCATATTATTTGCTCGGTCTTCAAAGGTTTTTAAAGTTTGTAAAATATGAATGGCGTGCAAGCGCGGATGATCCGTGATGACATGGATAACTTTAGCATTTTCGTTATTTAAAAAGTTTAAAACTTTCTGGTTTTCGTGTTTAAATTGTATATCGAGCGTCTTGAGGTCTTCAAGGTATGGTTTGTTCAAACCATTACATATTAATCCGAACATATCACGAAACAACTTTTTGCCGTCTCTGTCCGTAAATAAGTTGGCTCGCCCATTTGTGAAATCACTAACCCATTTGGTGAAATGCTGTACACAGTGATGGGCCAACAGTTTTGAATTGTAAGAATGAAATTCTTCACTAATCTCTTTCGTAATTATTTCATCGAGTTTATTGGTGTTGGGACAATTGGTGTAAATGGAAAAATTATTTGCGAAGTTTTCAACTTTTTTTTTAAATTGAATGTTTTGAAATGTAAGAATATTTCTATATCGCTTCTCACGCTTTGTATGATCTCAGTAATTTTAATAACAGCACTCTTTCTAAAAGCTGGAATCGCAGTATCTTCTGTATGAAGCGGAAGTTCCCACTCCTTTGGGAAATTCTTTTTTATTAATTCCACCTCACTCGCTCTATTAATCGCGATTTTAGATGCCTCTAGAATATTCAAACATTGTTCGATAGCTATCAGCGCTTCGTTAGCTATAGTAGACACATAGCACGAAGTGATCTCTTTGTCTCTACCAAATATTCGGCATTCATCCTCTCTGTTTTAATTTTATAAATTTTTTCTAACAGAGTGTCAAACTTGACTTTATTTTTTATCTCATTGGCCATGTATGGGGAAGCTCCTATAAAATTCAATAAAACGAATATAATTTCGATATACAAATAATGCCAATCGTGGATTTTCCATTTTTTTGCACAAAACCACACAAATAATCTTCCTTACCCGTATTTACCTCTCTGAATATGTTTAAAGAATCGGAGAAGGGCCTGAAATCCGTGTTAGTACAGAAAATAAATTCTCCCAGAACTGTATCGTTTTCAGAATAACTGTCTGCAATTTCAATAAATTTTATCACCATCTTTACAATTGTGTCGTTTCCTTTTAAATATGTCTTCGTAAATTTGTCTGGTTTGAGAATAGTGAAGAAATTAGACTGTTCAATTTTATTTAATTCGGTTTCTTCGTCTGCTTGATCTGAACAAAACGGCAATGCGTTATTCCGTTTCTCGTTTCTCGCAGATAAATGTCATCGAAAGGAACTAGATCCATTACTTCAGTTCCTAGTTCATATGTAATATTATCTGAGTTCGCTAGCCTCGTATATATTACGGCATACAGAGTTAAAAATTTTATTTGTTACGTATCGCCACTCAATCGGTTCGGAAGACCCTGTATCACGTTCACCTCTCTGTCGCGTGTACATTTTTGATCTAACATATGTTCAATTGTTTCCAGTTTTTCTTTAGTTGTCGAATTATTTTTTCGCGTCAGAGAGTTTTTGACTATATCTAAAGCAGTCGTTTTGTCCTTAGTTCGTGCATTACAATCAGCACCATTGGCGATTAAAAAGGCCACGAAGTCGGAGCTACATGTTTTTAGCACGGCAGCGTGGAGGGGAGTGTTGCCATTTCTTACGTTAGTATTAATATCCGCTCCTCGTTTCAATAGTAAAGTGACTACATTCATGTTCTCAGCTTTAACTGCGAAATAAAGGCCTTCGTTGACATCAGCACCGCGGTCCAGTATTAATGTGATTGCGTTTTCGTTACAATTGTGAAGAGCGATATCGAGCGCTGCGTTCTTTTGGATTCCACTCTTCAATCAATCAATCAATACTAATAATAAATCTGTAAGAGATGGTCATGGAGTAAGTTGCTTTGTTTTATGAGATATTGAGTTTGTAGACTCTATAAATGATACTAAAGCTAAATTGACGATTTTTAGAAATCTTTTCTGTATGTATGTATGTATGTTCCGCCATAACTCCTAAACCGATTACCTGAATTTGATGAAATTTTGTACAAGCACATTTGCCTATACGGGACACAGGATAGGCTAAATAGAATTCACTTGCGGTTACGCTAAGATGTGGCTCCCATACAAATCGATATGTTCCGTCCGCCGTTTACCGCGAGTAGGTATATGAACGAGCCGGCGAGACGCGACGCAGGGCGACGGCGGGTCGGCGGCTGGCGGGAGGTGGCGCGGCGCGGGGTGGTGGAGCGGTGGCGCGCGGGTGCCGCCCGCACCGCACTCACCGTATAATAGAATACCAAAATTTTAATTTGATTTCATTTAAATTTTTTGATCTTACTCATATGTACAAGGTGGGATGAATGTAGGTAAGCTAAAATATGACGTCACCGACACGAAACATTTACCGGGAAAATTGTCAATGCTTCGTTTCTAAGTAACGCACATACAAAACATATAAATCAGTAAAATGATTTTTTTTCAATTCGTTTCAATAGTAATTAATTAATTATGAATGATTTTTATAGATTAACTAGCTTTTGCCCGCGGCTTCGCTCGCGTGAAATTCGTATTTCAAAGAAGAAAGTAAGTAACTGAGGGCGAGGCCGAAGGCCGAGCTTTATTCAGGAAGACTATAAACCTTCTCGAAGAAAGTAAGTAACTGAGGGCGAGGCCGAAAGCCGAGCTGCCTTCAGGAAGACTATAAACCTTCTCGAAGAAAGTAAGTAACAAAGGTCGAGGCCGTAGGCCGAGCTTCGTTCAGGAAAACGATAAACCATATCTAAGTAAATAAGTAATTAAGGGCGAGGCCGAAGGCCGAGCTGCGTTCAGGAAGACCATAAACCTTCTCGAAGAAAGTAAGTAACTAAGGGCGAGGCCGAAGGCCGAGCTGCGTTCAGGAAGACTATAAACCTTCTCGAAGAAATTAAGTAACAAATGGCGAGGCCGAAGGCCGAGCTGCGTTCAGGAAGACTATAAACCTTCTCGAAGAAATTAAGTAACAAAGGGCGAGGCCGAAGGCCGAGCTGCGTTCAGGAAGACCAAAAACCTTAGCTAAGAAAGCAAGTAACTAAGGGCGAGGCCGATCGCCGAGCTACGTTCAGGAAGATTATTAAACTTCTCGAAGAAAGTAAGTAACTGAGGGCGAGGCCGAAGGCCGAGCTGCGTTCAGGAAGACTATAAACCTTCTCGAAGACAGTGAGTAACTATGGGCGAGGCCGAAGGCCGAGCTGCGTTCAGAAAGACTAGAAACCTTCTCGAAGAAAGTAAGTAACTAAGGGCAAGGCCGAAGGCCGCTCTGCGTTCAAGAAGACCACAAACCTTCTCGAAGAAAATAATTAACAAAGGGCGAGGCCGAAACCCGAGCTGCGTTCAGGAAGACGATAAACCTTATCTATGAAAATAAGTAATTAAGGGTGACGCCGAAGGCCGAGCTACGTTCAGCAAGAGCATAAACCTTCTCGAAGAAAGTAAGTAACTGAGGGCGAGGCCGAAGGCCGAGCTGCGCTCAGGAAGACTATAAACCTTCTCGGTGAAAGTAAGTATAAACTATGGGTGAGGCCGAAAGCCCAGCTGCGTTTAAGAAGAGGATAAACCTTCTCGATGAAAGTAAGTAACTCAGAGCGGCCTTCGGCCTTGCCCTCAGTTGCTTACTTTCGTCGAGAAGGTTTATAGTCTTCCTGAACGTAGCTCGGCCTTCGGCCTCGCCCTTAGTTACTTACTTTCTTAGATAAGGTTTTTGTACTGTGTGGGGTCGGTACTTTATAAGAATAGTCCCACTGCATCTCTCCCCGAGCATTTCGTAAAAGATGACTAAGGGATAAGCGGCCTGCAGACACCCCGGTTGACTTGTGGCTTTCATGGAAGACATAGGCTGGCTGGGGTAGCTGGAGACTGCGGGGTTTTGCACGAAGGTCCCCAACCAAGCGGGATTAGTTTGCAGGCCTAGAGCCAACCCCAAACCAAAACAACAACAACAACAGATAAGGTTTTTCGTCTTCCTGAATGCAGCTCGGCCTTCGGCCTCGCCCTTTGTTATTTAATTTCTTCGAGAAGGGTTAAAGTCTTCCTGAACGCGGCTCGGCCTCGGGCCTCGCCCTTAGTTACTTACTTTCTTCGAGAAGGTTTATCGTCTTTCTGAACGCACCTCGGCATTTGGCCTCGCCCTCAGTTACTTACTTTTTCGAGAAGGTTTTAGCTTCTTCTTGAACGCAGTTCGGCCTTCAGCCTCGCCCATAGTTACTTACTGTCTTCGAGAAGGTTTATTGTCTTCCTGAACGTAGCTAGGCCTTCGGCCTTGCCCTTAATTACTTACTTTCTTTGAGAAGGTTTACGGTTTTCCTGAACGCAGCTCGGCCTTCGGCCTCGCCCTCAGTTACTTACTTTCTTCTTTGAAATACGAATTTCACGCGAGCGAAGCCGCGGGCAAAAGCTAGTAATAAATATATTTATTATTATATTTCGAACTAATTGTCGAAAACACATAAATTATAAGTATGTGTTTTTTTTTAATTGGTAATATACCGTAGAACGGGGTAGCCTTGTGCCACATTTTGATGTTTTATTCACTTTACAAAGACTTCGGAGAATTTTTGGCCAATAAAAAAATTACAGTTATTAAATAACTCTTTGTTAATAGTACAATACATACCCAAATAACTTATATCAAAAATGTGCGGGGCGAGAATGTGCCACTTTGCATTTCATTCATTTCTCCTACACTAGTTACACTGGCACATTGTCGCCTACTCTTACTTCTAGAACAAGACCACAAGTTAAAATTTTTTTTTATAAAAACGCTACATCAAATTTTTTTTTTAACAAAATCCTCAATCAAATAATTGACAATTTTGTGATCAGTCGCACATAACCATACCTTCGCGAGGAGAGGTGATTTTGGCTCTGTCGACTGCACCATTGGTCTCTC